>OZ017741.1:72129170-72584170 GCA_963969285.1 Odontomyia ornata | reverse complement strand
TCCAGTTGTTTTGAGAACAGTTCAGTAACACAGTGGAAACGGTTGGAAAGACCAAATAGTAGCAGAAGCGTACCAAATTCAGCAATTTCACTTCAACCACAACTTTAAAATGAACACTTGATTATATGAAAACTACTTGTATTGTTTGAATATATTGTATTTCAAGCTAATGGAAACTGATCATTATCTTAGTTTCAACATTGCCCCCACACTTGGTACTGATTTCAATGAACTTTATACTAAATTTTGCCCCATTGCTCACTAACTTAGACACGTTGTTTATATATGTGATGCGTGATTTTATATATACTTAAGCAAACCGTTGACAATGACCATGCAAGTACATAACGATTTCTTTCATTAACACATGCCATCACTAATTATCCGTTCTAACAGTATTTGCACTTCAACCACCATTAAGATCCCAATTGCTTTTAGTCACTCCTCATTTAATTAATATCAAAAATTTTTTACAACTCTGCTATCCATATACTCTCAATAATGTTTCGCGCAGAGGTCATGAGTCACTTCGTCTCTTCCAGACCTTTCTTCACCCGACTCTTGTAGTGAAATAGGTGTAGATTAGTGTCCGTTCAGGGCTCCAGCGATGGTCTGCTGCCTCAGCGAAAGAGGATGGTAAGATCCGAAAGAAGATGGAAAGAGAGGCCTTGTCTGGGGGCTCGTGAATGCGCTGGTGGGCTAGCGTTACGGTGTCGTGGGCCGGGTTCTTTTCCCCAGCACAAGTACCCACCACAAAAAAAATTTCGCATCCACGAGTTTCGAGGGTCAAAGACATATCGACCGAAGTCAAGAAGGAGCTAACCTACTAAGGATCAAAGAAAATTGCTGACTAAAAGGACAAACTGGGCCTGAAGAAAACAGACGGACTTAATATAACTTCCTCGTTACAGACGAGACGAATGGCCCAAAAATAAGAGAGGGGCAACCAGATGGAGGCGGTGCACCCTCGCACCCTCCCAACTGTATGTTGATCCGGTTGGGAGGGTGCGAGGGGGCACCGCAGCAGGCCATCAGTAGCAGGTCATCGCTGTAGTCCTTTATGGACATTAATCGAACTCACTTCACTAAAATCCTTGATTCTGTTGGGAGGGTGCGAGGCGGCACCACCTCCATCTGGATGCCCCACTCTTATTTGTGGACAATAAGTCTCGTTTGTAACGACAAAGTCCCTCTAACCCCGTCAGTTTTTTCAAGATCCTATTTGTCCTCTGAATCTGGAATTTGATAGCCCTTAGTCGATTACCTCTTTCTCGACTTTGGTCGATATTTCTTTGACCCCGAAATTGTGGTTGCAAATTTTTTTTTGTAATGGGTCCGCCCTACTACACCGCAACGCTAGCCTGCCAGCGCACTGACACGTCCATAGACAAGGCCAATTTCAGCGGATCTTACCATCCTCTTTCGCCGAGGCAGCAGACCATCGCTGCTTTCCTTCACGGAAATTAATCTCACTCACTGCACTACACTCTAGGTATCAGCTCCCTTGACTTAATACTCCACTAGATTAATTCCACAAGCATTCTAAGTAAGAATTTTAGTTTGATACACTATTATTATTGTTTTAACTAATTTAGAAGCATCAGTTTTCAGCCCACAACTGGACACGCTCTTAGGTAGCAGATAGAGGAACGTCCTAACCAGCTAGTTGGTGGGTAGCAGGGAAATAAAATACCGCCCGCGAAACAAAAGCCAACTAAGTCGAAGCATTGACAACGGTCCACTCACTATATTCTTCCTATGGAACCAGTAAATCAGCCTCGCATTGGATCGGACTATAGCGAAGGCAACTCGCGTTGAAAAACGTATTACTCTTATGGAACATAGAACGTATTCTCTTTACATATGTCGGATGCACTGCACCCACTACTGAATGAGATGGAAAAATATAAGGTCAATATACTGGCAGTACAAGAAACCAATTTGCTTTTCTTGGGATTGGAAGGTGAATGCCATCTACGCACAAAGTCTGGTACTCCCATGCTCGCAAGACCGTTTGACACATTACTTCGGGTTAGGTCTCGTTCCGTTACGCTCTGAGGTGCCTTCAAGCTAGAAGATCCCTTTTCTAGTGAGAGGGGAGAGGGGAAGAGGAAATAACAGACAAGCGATGCCCCAACCCCAACGCCCTCAGCGGTTGTGGTGATTCGAGCATCACCATGACTATATTATCCGGTATGAGCTCTCCCGTCACCCTGTGGAGATCTCACTCAACCCCCATGTCCGCTCAAAAGCTGGGTCAGGTAGAAGTCATTCTCACCCTACCTTCAATTTAGCCACGTTCGCACATCTGGGGTGAGGTGGCAGTCCACCTTTCCTTCTTACGATTCACTTAAGGCCACTGCCTCCTCGTAGACAAACGCCTCCTTCGCATCCTCGTTTTGACGCAGGTAAATAGTGTGGTGCTCTCTAGCAAGGAAAGCAACAGATATCAGGCTTGCAATTACTCTCACCGTCAAATCAGAGACTGTCGGATACGAAGATGCGATTCTCAGTGCTCCTTTTTTCTGAACCTGTGCGAAGCGTTTTCGTTATACCTCCTTACTGAGAGCTTCGCCCCATATTTCTGTTTCTTACAGTAGCACTAACCCTGCAGCACTCATCAAGAGGTATCTCCTTGATGAGCTGGGTATCCCTATGTTGGCCATGAGTCGACTCAGAGCTGATACTCCCGAAGTAGCCTTCCCAAACGTTGCTCTGATTTTCTCAGAGAAATTCATCTTCGAGTCGGGTAGTAGCCCCAGGTACTTCACCATTGGCTTCAATTTGATTCGTATGTTTCCAATACTGATCACTCTTACTCTAGGGATCCTTTTTTTTGTCAAGACCACTTCACTTTGCTCCAGTGCTAAACTGAACCTGCGAGCAGTCATCCAGCCACCACTCTGGCACATTAGCATACCTAGCCTAAGTTGGGCTTGTCAGCGATGCGTCCAGTGACCAGACCCACAACATCATCCACATAGCCGATCAAGCGCGTCTCATCTGGCATCTCCAGTCTCAGTAGACCATTGTTAGACACGTTCCACAGGCAGAGACCAATGAAAGATCCATGGGAAACACCCTTTGTAACTTCCATCCTTCGTTGGCCCTGTGCCATAAAATAGGCTTCGGTTTCTCAAAAGCCGCATTGGATATTCTGAAGCTTGAGAAGGAGTTTCCAACGTATCCAGAAGATCTACCCATCTAGCGGAGTTGAAAGCATTCTTAAAGTCAAGTGTCGTCAACAAGACGATCCGTCGCTTCATGCAGCTGTGTGCCTTTGCATTTTGGACCGCAGTCATCTCCTCTGCAATCGCATCAATGGGAGAACGTCCTGTTCTCAAGCTGTACTACTGAGGAAATAGGTCCTTAGCAGTACGAATTGCGTCAGTGAGCCTCCCCTTGATGAGTTTCTTCATCGCTTTCCCAGCAGTGTCTAGCATGCATAACCATTGATCTGCAGACGGTGTTACGAGTTTCCCCTTCCCCTCGCTAATCAGCAGGAGCCTCACCACATTCTATTGTATTGGTAAAGCCCCGTTCCTCAAGCAAGCGTTAAATATGCTGAGCAGCAAGTCGGGACAATGGTGGTCGACACGCTGCAAGACCTCAGCTGGAACACTATCTGGACCTGGAGCCTTCCTGGCTTTCAGTGAAAGGGCTGCCTGTTCCAGTTCCGGCTGTGGCAAGAGTGAACGCTCGGCCGCTGTTTCACCATAGACAGCGTCAACATTGACGGGATGGGCGGAGAAGAGTGCCCAATCAATCAATTTGCAAGGCTTTTCCTAGCTGACTCATATTCCGCCATCCGGTTGCATGCCCTGTGACCGTTCCGTGCCCATTGAGCCTTACGCTGAAGCTTGTGCCATTACTTATTCCTTTTAGTACACTGGGGGCTGGCCATGCTGGGGTTTTCGATGGGGCATTGAAGCGCAGCAAGCATTCAAAATGATGCCCATAGTTGAGTTCAACAACGTCTTGAGCTCGCAGTTCTTCCGTCCCTTCCGAGTCTCCTTGGAACGAGGCACCTACTGTGAGCACCTCGACGAACCTCTCGAAGTCCATCCTTTCGGTAAACCATCCAATTGTAGAAAGCTGAGAGCACGGACGTTGGGAGACAACATTACTGGTCTCAAGCAGAATTCACTGATGATCACTGGCTGAGTAACCCTGTAAAACTATCCAATTGTGTATCCTCCGTACTAAGGACTCCGATGTTAATGTCACATCCGGTATGGTTCCTGCACAGCCAATACGGCGGAAAGTCAGCGTATTCCTGGTATTTAGTAGGACCAGCGCCGTCCTAGCCACCATTTCTAGGGTTCGTTTTCCCCACGGATCTGTTTGAGGCATGCTCCATTCGATTGATTTAGTGCTGAAGTCCCCCCAACGAGCACGTTGCAGTCTAAGTTTGAGACGGTGCCCTTCAAAGCATTTAGCTTGGCTTGGAAAGATAATATAAATTCGTTTGGCATTAGTTACGTACTAAAGAAGGCGGTCTACGAGCACTAAACCCACACCAAACCATCCATCCGTTCACAGCTCTCCGCCTGGAAATCACTATTTGGAACTCAGACGGCGGCAGTACCAGTTTCATCAGGATACCATGATGCCAAACTTCATGGTGTTGTTCACTGAGCAGCAAAAAGTCAGTCAGTCAGCAGTTTCCGAGGGACATGAACCTCGCAAACTGCCCAAGCAGACGGCAATTGAACTGTGGTGTATGCTTAACTGCAGGATGCGGCTCACCAAAGTTCTGATATTGCTTCCTGGAAAATTCGGCATTTTGCTGATCCTAAGATGTGCCCAAAATCATATCTTGAATCAGCGTCCTTGCAAAGAATACAGTGTGCCTCTTCCTGCGCTCTTTTCTTTTATGTCCCATTTCACCGAATTCGTAACATAGGGAACTCCTTTCGGGTTCTTTGCATACTTGTGCAGTATGACCATAACCAAGGCATTTGAAACATTGAAGAGGTGCTGCTTTTTGCCGTATCCTTCAGTCAACCCACATTATTCGTACTTTGCCCTCATTCAGATAATTTTCTGCATCCTTTTTGGTCAAGTCAATGATGGCCATGCGTTGTCCCTTATAGTTTTCGCGTGTTCGCCTCACTTTAATCCTGCCCACGCTTGGGACTTCCTTTTGATGGCCTCTTCTACCTCAGCCAGATCTGTGACGCAGTCAATGTCTCTTATTTCGATCATTGCCATCGGCTCGAGCGGGGCTATAGTTGCGCTTTTGCCGAGGACTTTCTTTACTGTGTCGCAGAATGCTTCCCTATTGTTAGCCTCTGCTCCAAATTTGACCAAGATGTAGTCTGACCACGTTAGTTATGCTGCTTTAATGGCAGTGTATGTATCCTCGGGCCTTACATTTTGCTTGATATCTCGCAGTACCTCCGCGTAGGACCGACCATATTGGGATTTTATGAGCAGTGCCCACTGCCGGGATCTTCGTCGGGGCTCCTTTCTCTCCTGATTCGCATCAGATCTTTTTTCTTGTTGGGCGTCCATGCGAACTTTGCTTTCTGGCACTTTTTGAAGAAGCCGCTTTCTTCGGTCCTTTTGTCACACTATCGGGAACCTCTGATCTGGTGTTCGGCGCCCATCAACTGCCTCTCTCTTCCTTCTTTAATTCCAGTTCCCTTCGATTGGACTAGGCGCTATTCTTTTATCGATTTTTGATTATTGAGCTATCTGCAACTGCCCTTTAGACTTTAGACTTAATCCTTCTTTAGCTTACTGTTCTGCTTTTGCCTTCTGATCCTTGTTGGCCTTTAATCAGCTCTCTCGATAATGCCCTATCTTTATTGTTTTGTTGATTTTTGGTGAGTCGCATGTAGTTTGTATTCCTTTTGGAACATCTCCCGCTTTTCGGAATAGGCTTTCTTCTTCGTGTCGCTGGGTGGCAGTTGTACTTTGCGACCATCGTTTTTGAGAGAGATTATCGGCTTTCGTTACAAAATACAGTACTTCTACCTCATTTTCGATGTCGACGGTAAAATCGCACAACGCCGCTTTATGTGTCTGATCACTCCTGTCTTTTCCTGCCGTAATCTCTTTGTGGATTTCAGGATGGTTCGTCATTATTTCAATCATTTCGGTAGCGATCGCAGCAGTAACTATCGAATCCTCGATGAACTTTATATTTTCCCCCGTTGGTCGAACATCTGACGCGTTCCGTTGAGTTTCCCACTCTTTCTTCTTAGGCCGCGCTGAAATTGCATAATTTTTTTTGCTGCGCCCAAACGCCACAGGAACTGAGTCTGGAGAAGACTATCTACTCATTTTACTATCCGTCTTCACTGTCATTGTATTCATCGTCGTTTTTCACCGTCATTGCCACTCCCGATGTGCTGTAAACACCATGGCTACAGCTGCTGGTTTTTAGGGTATTGTAAAATCATTTTACAATACCCAACTAAAATCGCGTCCTGTCTGTCCGTCCGTCCGTCCGTCCGTGTGTCACACCACTTTTTCTCGCAAACTACATAAGCTAGATACATAAGATTTTGTAAGTAGGTGCGAAGTGACGCCCTCTTCAAGGTTTCAACACGAAAAAAAACTTATAAGGTCTTTAAGGGGGGTCTCCCCATATAGGGGAGTTGCCCCTGAAAAAAAAGTTTTCATCGCATGTAGGCAATATGGGTGTCAAATAAAAGGTCTTAATGAGGAGTTTTCAAAACAGGTCTTAAAATGACAAATTTTGCTTCGAGAGGTGCAGGGGAAGGGGAAATGTACGAAAATTTTGTGTCCCCCCCTCGCGATTGGACACCTTTGACCCGAAAAATCTGAAAAAAATCATGAATGTATGCCTTTATGAGTACAACAATAACAAATACATGAAAAGTCAAAATTCACTCAACTTTGTTAGCAATAGTATGATTTATCGATTTTACGTTTTCTTGAATAAAATCTAAACGGTGCCCTTAAGTTCAATGAAATTCAGTACACAGATGACTATTTATAAGGTTAATCTGTCCTGAAAGTTTCATAAAGATCGAATCGTATTTAATGAAGTTATAGCGATTTGAATTTTCCTGTATTACTATGGAACAATATGCGCTGTATTTTTATGGAAACATATGGCTATGGAACAATATGCGCTTTTTACCGACTCAGATACTACACCTTTGCTAGGATTTGCATGAAAATTTCAGGAAAGATAGGTATCATGAATTTCTTTGAGAATTGGCTCAGCTAGCGGTATACGTAATCGTAAAGCAAAATAGTGACTGTCTTAAATGCGAAGATTGAATAATTTTGATGTATTTTGCCCCAACTTCAACGTTTAAGGCGCATGATTTTAACACTTGATTCAATTTAATGAATGCCTGAAGATGAGTTCCTACAATTAATGCTCATAGGTGAAACAAGTCGAGGAGGCAGGAGAGAGCTCCTAGCAAAAGGGCTTTGTAACCATTCTAGGATTCGAAAAAATAGGCCATGAATCGGAGATTACAGTAGAGGGGAGTGGCCGCTGAACAAAAATTTCATCAAAAGTAGCCGATATGAATATCAAATGAAAGTTCTTTATAAGAGCTTTTCAAAACAGTTCTTAAACTGACAATTTTTCCTTCACAAGGGCAACAAATACCTTAGAAGTTGAAACTCGATCAACTTTGTTAATAATAGTACATTTTATAAATTTTGCTTTTATGTCTATAAAATCAAGATGGGACCCTTAAATTTCCCAAAATCTATAATTTAAGTTTTCTGAACAATAAACAGCTAAGTTACAGCCGATTGAATATCTAACAATTACAACAGATTAACACGTGATACTAGGGAGATACATGTTTGCAACGGACCTAGACACTACAAATATGTAGGAATTTTATTAAACATTTTAGAAATGGTTTGTAATATTTATGTGTTATGACCAATCAAGCGACGGGGTCAAAACACTTGAAACAAAATAGTGGTGAGTTTGAAATCATAATAACCATAATAATTTTTCGAGCTCAATTTATGGAATCTGTATATTAGTCAAGTTTTGACATGCAGGATATATTGTTTGATTTAAGAATTGTTTTACAATACCCTTCTGGCAGGAGCATCCTCCTGCTACTTCAACTTATTTTATTTATGCTTACTTTTTTTGAATTGTTTTTTTGTTTTGAATTGTTGTTTGAGTTTAGTTGGGTCCCTCCTCGGAGCTGTCGTCTATGTTTGTGTGTGTTGTCACCTTTCGGTCCCATGGTTATCTTTGCAGAGCAGAGAGGCCAAGCGAGGGTTAGTATAAGCTGATTGGAAGTCCGTCTCAACCAAACCTGCACCACCAACCTAATGGGGCGAACTTCGAACGTACTCGGAAGCCTGCTATTTTGCTGGTTTCCCAACAATGTAGTGTTTTCCAGAGATGGAGAGTTAGCCCATCGCTCAATCTTCATTCTGGTGGCGTGGTTATTACTTTTGATTCCATTATCAGGTGCGGAACATTCACTTTCACACTCTCATATCACCACAAAGCAGGTGTAAGTAGGATTTGGTAGCAGAGCTGCAGGTGTTTTGGCAATTATTGGCGTTTCTTGGCATTTAATGTCCCATCCTCGGGAAATCAGTAAATCCACCCCGAGACCATTTACTACTTGATGGCAATCCTCTACCTTAGTTGTGTGGGGAGGTTTTCATTTCTCTCTCATGCAGGGTTCACACAAAATCTTTGCAAACCTTTTTAGAAACGCCATCCCTATCACCGTCAAAGCGTTTCAATGAGTCTGCGGGATAATATAGCCGTTCAACGCGCTCATGTCTAACAGCCTGTATAATATCGACATTGGCCAATGACGTATTCTACGACTGGAGGAATATATCGAACTCATCTGGTCAACAGAATATACACCGCCCTTAGTGTTTTTTATAATAAAAAATAATTTCAGGTTCATTAGTAGACTCATCAACATTGTTGTCGTGGTGCATAGAAAAAACAAAAATGACGTATTTGGTCTTCTTCTTCCGATCGGATGATCTTAATGGGGTAAAAACTGTTTTGAAATTTCCTCCTAGTTATTCCTCAAGTTGCTACCACGAGTAAGACCCTTAGATTTCATAATATTCATAAGTTCCATTGATATTTACTAGTCGTCTGTAGTGATGTTGCGGTTAGAGTGGAAAATGGGCTGACATGATCGCAGACAAGCTTGCATATATATTGGGTATTTTTTCTCTTCTTCTGTCAAAGTAAGGCTGTCTGTATTTTTATTACTGTGCAAATATGTGTATGTATAACACATCATGTTTATTGAGTCCGCAAGAAATTGCATTTTCAAATCAAATTACTTGAGTTTACCGGGGGTGTACATTTTGAAGGTATAACATCCCCAAAATATATTCAACATATCATCGATAGTTGCATAGCTTCAAAATTTTTATTGAAGATCTCAATTATTTCTCTTTTTGTGCTCCTGGATTATCGAAGCAAAGACATAATAGAAGTATGTAAAATTTCAATGATAACATATTGTTACATGTACAAATAATTCTGCGAGCTACTGTCGCAATTGTTTCCACAATCATTAAGAACACCAACAAATGAATTTACTCGAAACCACGAGAACCCAACAAGCATTATCAACATCTGAAAGTGAGTCACTGCCCATTAATTACGCTGCTGGAATGTTCCCGCTTATTCATCAATGTACGAGAACTGAGTTGAATGATTAGAGACCCTATATAAAGGCGAGCTGAATGAATGGGGGGATCATTCATTACAACCGCGATAGAAAACTGCGATATAGTGGAACGCGAAGTAAAGGCGATTGATTGTTTGAGTGCGAAGTGATTTTAAGTGGACAGTTGAATGACAAATTTATAGACTAAGTGAAAATTAAAATTGTGAAATACTAAAATAAGTGATTGTGCATTTTTTGATTAATTGAATAAACTCTTTTAATTTAATTTAAAAGGCATTGCGTTTTCACTTCCCCGGAACATTAAAATTATTGGCCGCGAACCAAAAAAACACGCAACAGTGGTGTCAAGAAGTGCGAAAGAAAAAGTTTTGAAGTGAAAACTTTTGAACATTTTTAAAGTGCACAATAGTAAAAATTAACGTGGAAACTGGTGGAAAAACAGCTGAAAAAATAAAAATGCCAGGAAACTTACATCTAAAAATTGATCAATTGACAATATCGGAGCTCAAGGAGGAGTTGGAACAGCGAAATCTGGCGACACAAGGTACAAAGGCCATACTGATTGCACGCTTGCGTGACGCGATCGAGTCGGAAGGCGTAAATCTGGATCCGGGTGAGCCCTCAGATGCGGAACAAGGCGCAAAAGGTCAAGAAGTAGAAACACCCAAATCAAAGGAGCCAGAAAATGCGCTGATGCAAATGTTAATGCTGATGCAGCAAGAGCAGCGACAACAGTCTTCTAATTAAACTGCGAAGCTAAATGAACAATCAATGAAGCTAAATGAACAATCAGCAAAAATGGACCAACAAGCGATCGAAACTAACGCAGATTTGAAAAAACAGCCAACTGAAATAAAGGCGGAGCTCGGTAGTCCGAACCAGCAAATAAAATGCGTCGAAGAAAAGGTTTATCAAGTCGAGGAGAGAATTAACCATGAGATTAGCCAGGTTGAGGAGAGAATGAAACATAAGATGGAAAAAATGAAAAAGGACTTGGAAGCAGCGAAGGCAGTAGTAACCACCTCACCAGCCCCGCTTATAACCGCAGCGCAAAGCTCATCCAGAAATGTGGAAGCACCAATATTCGATGGGCAAACGGTCTGGACTATTTACAAAACCCAGTTTGAAGCAGCCGCTCCCATAAATCACTGGAATGAGCAGGAACAAGCAACTGCATTGATTCTTGCTCTAAGAGGCCCAGCTGCCGAGCTGTTGCAGACGATCCCCGTTGAATTGCACTCAAACTCGAATGCTATAATGAATGCGCTCGACATGCGTTATGGAGATGATCATCTAAAGCAGATTTATCGGTCACAGCTAAGGCATCGGGTGCAGAAGTCTGGTGAAACCCTACAGCAGCTAGCCCAAGACGTTGAGCGACTAGCACTTTTGGCGTACCCGGCCTACGACTCAGAACATCGAGATGATGTAGCGACAGAAGCAATCATCAGCGCACTAAAGGACCCGGAATTGCAACAAGCCGTGCGTTTAGCTCAAAAGCAAACGGTTAAGGACGCATCGGCTTACAGCCTGAACTTTGAGGCAGCGAAAAATGCGACTCGTACCACTGCCCGAGTCCGTGAGGACGTGGCAGACGAGTGCAGGTGTGAGCGCGTGGAAATTGAGCGAGACCCGCATGTAAATGGTGCACCTAGATGCTGGAATAGTGGAGAGAAGGGGCACCTACAAAGAGACTGCAAAAAGCGGGAATCCAGACCGAGTCAGGAGCCCAGAATGGAAACCCTTCAAACAGAGGGGTCGGGAAACATGTAAGAGCCAACTTCGTGGGGCAGAGGCTGGCTAGGAGGATCGACGTCCCCAGCACCACCATCATCGTGTCAAGACTACATCGTGGAGAAGCGGACTTATGCCTTCCGGGTCAAGTTGACGGAGAACACTGCACCATAACAATCGACACTGGTGCAACCCGATCGATTATCCGACCATACCTAGTTAGATAGCAACAACTTCACAAGGGCAGGATTTTCTCACTACGAACAGCTACGGGAGAAACTGCACCTGTTCATGGAGAGGTCAACCTCCAGATACAGTTGGGAGACCTTGTGTTCCGACATAATTTTCTGGTCGCGAACATTATTGATGACTGCATTCTCGGAATGGATTTTCTGTGACCACATGGAATCACGTTGGATTTGGGCAAACGTGTATTGAAATGGCAGAATGTCGAAGTACTGATGGAGGATCCCAGCGTCCAAATTCCCAAGATGAATGTAGTGGTATGTACTGACACTGATGTACCGAATTCTCCCGAAAGCATTGTATGGGCCAAGCTTGATGGTGATTCTGGAGACCACCGATCTTATCTGATAGAGCCAACGAACACGTCCGCATTGCGCAGTTTGATTGTAGGACGAAGCCTTGTAAGGTCTTTAAGGAACGGATATGTGTCGGTTGGAGTCCTTAACACCGCAGACTCAACCACGAGCATCAAAGCGGAAGAAGTCATCGGCAGCTGCCAACCTGTTTCCACCATCACCTCTTCGGAAGCTACTCACGACCATCATTGGAAAAGGAGGCAAGACACAGACAAACCCCGGGAATCTACGTCTGCAATATTGAAGCGGGTCAAATTGCCAGTGCAGCTATTCAAACGAGCCTCTGATCCACCAAGTACAGTGACATCTTCTCAACAAGCCCGGATGACCACGGCCGAAGGAGTCTGGTAACTCACGTCATAGATACACAGGGAGCCAAGCCGATTCGACAAGCACCCAGACGCCTCCCTATAGCCAAACAAGGAGAAGTGAGCGCGCTGATCTCGGACATGGAAAAACAAGGCGTAATTGAACCTTCTGTAAGTCCATGGGCCGCGCTTGTAGTTCTAGTAAAGAAAAAGGATGGTAGCACTCGCTTTTGTGTCGACTATAGGCAGCTTAACGACGTCACTAAGAAAGATAGTTACCCGCTCCCACGCATCGACGACATCATGGACACTTTAGCCGACGCAAAATGGTTTTCTACACTCGATCTCAAGAGTGGCTACTGGCAGGTAGAAATTGACAAGAAGGACCGAGAGAAGACCGCATTTTCAGTTGGGGCCGGATTGTGGCAATTTGTGGTGATGCCGTTTGGGCTTGGCAATGCTTCAGCCACTTTCGAACGCTTGACGGAATACGTGCTACGTGGTCTAACCTGGAAAACCTGCTTGGTGTACCTAGATGACATCATCGTCATCTGTGGAACGTTCGAAGAGCATGTGCGGAACTCAGAAGAGGTTTTCTCCCGATTGCGACTGGCAAATTTGAAACTTAGTCCCGACAAGTGTAACCTTTTCGCAGCTGAAGTAAAATACCTGGGACACGTCGTATCAGCAGAAGGGGTCAAAACAGACCCCGATAAAATTGAAGCGGTGAAAAGCTGGCCAGCACCAAACAACAAGCGCCAACTACGAGGTTTTCTGGGTCTGGCGACCTACTATCGAAGATTCGTCAAAAACTTTGCCAAAATAGCTAAGTGTCTCCATCAGCTAATCGAGAAAAATCGTCCGTATGTCTGGAATGAACAATGCCAGACAGTCTTTGAGACCCTGAAGAAAAAGCTGTGTGAATCACCCGTGCTGGCGTATCTGAAACCCGGAAAAATGTTTGTAGTTGACACCGATGCAAGCAACGGTGGTATTGGAGCTGTACTCTCCCAGCAGGTCAATGGCGAAGAAAGAGTCCTCTCTTATTACAGTCGAGTTCTCTCAAAAAGTGAGAGGAACTACTGCGTGACCAGGAAGGAGCTATTGGCTATAATAGAGGCCACCAAGCAGTTCCACAAGTATCTATATGGCCAGAAATTTGTTCTTCGAATGGACCATGCATCACTGAGATGGTTGCTCAACTTCAAAAACCCCGAGGGACAAGTTGCGAGATGGATCGAAAGATTGCAGTCATACGACTACGAAATTGTTCATCGGAAGGGCAGAGTTCATGGAAATGCTGACGCCCTATCCCACCGTCCATGTCCAGCTAACTGCAAGCATTGCCGACGGATTGAGGAAAAGGAATCGCTCGTTGATCTGCGATTGATAACGGCGGAATTCGATGAAGGTTGGTCATCGGAGGAGATTCGAAACGCCCAGTTAGCCGATGAACCATTGCTCGTATGGAAGGAGACGACTGGGCGACCTGAGTGGAAAGACGTTGCAATGCATGGCGCAACCCTGAAAAGCTATTGGGCACAATGGAACTCCCTTCAGGTGGAGGGCGGCGTACTCAAGCGGAAATGGGAAATGGCGGATGGTAGCTCCTATAGGATGCAAACTATACTTCCCAAAAGCCGAATCCACGATGTGATTAAGGAAATGCATGAAGGATCCTCGGGAGGCCACCTTGGTGTTAACAAGACCTTAGCGAAATTGAGGGAAAGGTTCTACTGGCTCCACGCTTGAGAAGACGTAGAGGACTGGTGTCGCAGATGCTTCCGTCAAAGGCCCAAAGCGACGACTGAGAGGACAAATGCAAACCTGTAACGTAGGCGTGCCATTCGAAAGGATTGCTGTTGACATCGCAGGACCCTTTCCTGAATCCGATTGGGGAAATCGATGTACGCTGGTTGTAGCCGATTATTTCAGCAAGTGGCCTGAGATCTACCCCATTCTCAACCAGGAAGCAACTACCGTAGCTGAACAGCTAGTGTTAAATTGAGTCAGTAGGTACGGCGTACCTTGTCAACTACATTCAGATCAAGGCCGAAACTTCGAGTCACTAGTTTTTGGCGAAATGTGCGAGCTGCTGGGAATACGGAAAACGAGGACAACACTGCTACATCCCCAATCCGATGGAATGGTCGAACGGTTCAACGGCACGCTAAATAAACATCTGGCCAAGATGGTCGACGAGAACCAAAGGGACTGGGACCGACATATTCCACTATTTCCGAACATGCATCGACGGGCCAAGCCCCAGCCAAAGTCCTTTTTGGAAAGACTATTCGTCTGCCAGCCGATATAAAGTTTGGAACACCCCCTGACAAACCCCAAACGATCTCAGAGTACGCAATTGATCTAAGGCAACGGTTGAACCAGATACATCGGACAGTGCGAAATCACCTCGAATCGGCTACTGATCGCATGAAGACCAGGTATGATCTCAATGCAAATTCTACTGGCTTCCAGCAAGATGACTTGGTGTGGCTATATAACCCGCAACGGCGAAAAGGTAGGTCTCCAAAGTTGCAACATAATTGGGAGGGACCATACTGGGTCACAAAGCGAATTAACGACGCCGTATATCGCATACAGGAACACCGTAAACCGAGAGCCAAAATGAAAATCGTGCATCTGGACCGTCTTGCCCCATATTACACCCAGGGAGAATTGACTACAACTGGCGACACATCTTTTCGGGGCGAAAAGAGCTGAGGTGGGGGCAGTGTTACATGTACAAATAATTCTGCGAGCTTCTGTCGCAATTGTTTCCACAATCATTAAGAACACCAACAAATGAATTTACTCGAAACCACGAGAACCCAACAAGCATTATCAACATATGAAAGTGAGCCACTGCCCATTAATTACGCTGCTGGAATGTTCCCGCTTATTCATCAATGTACGAGAACTGAGTTGAATGATTAGAGACCCTATATAAAGGCGAGCTGAATGAATGGGGGGATCATTCATTACAACCGCGATAGAAAACTGCGATATAGTGGAACGCGAAGTAAAGGCGATTGATTGTTTGAGTGCGAAGTGATTTTAAGTGGACAGTTGAATGACAAATTTATAGACTAAGTGAAAATTAAAATTGTGAAATACCAGAATAAGTGATTGTGCATTTTTTGATTAATTGAATAAACTCTTTTAATTTAATTTAAAAGACATTGCGTTTTCACTTCCCCGGAACATTAAAATTATTGGCCGCGAACCAAAAAAACACGCGACAATATATAGTTGGAATATTTCCCGTCCAGTTACATCTGCACGAAACAACAAAGTTACTTTTTCATTGGTAGACTTGAAATCGGATGAAACGGTATTTTAGCCCATTTGAATCTATTTTTCCCATCAAGATATACAGGAAAACTAGTCTGTTCATTTGATTCAACTTTAGCATGATCTTCTTCATGATTTGCATCTTGACTGTCAATGTAACTCAGAGGTTGAATCATGGTCACTCGTTATCATAAGATCTTGGTCATTGTCCTAGAATTCATCATCTAAATGTGCAGCTGAAATCTGCAATGGATATATTAAATGTTGGTCCTTGTCTTCATCATCACTATTTAGTTCCGCATTCAACCACTGCTTTGATAGTTGATGGTGTTTCCTAGAACCACTGCTTTGGTTTGCCTTCTCAAATACCTGAAAAAAGGAATAATAAATAAATAACAAAACAAAAAAGTAATTTATCTAAGTTAATCAAATTAACACTTGTTTACTTTAAAAAATCTTTATTTTATACTGCAAACGGGCAGAAGTTTCCAGTTGCGTTCAAGATCAAAAATAGAATAGAATTCTAATCACAATTTTGAGAACTTTTATACGTTAGTTACGTTGATGCTGCAGTTTCCTTTATTCTGGAAATTTGTCTCGTTCCCCTGCATGTGCGTGTGCATCGTCAGCACTTTAGCGTGAGATCGCTCGTTAACTCCTCCATGCTCAAATTCGAATGTCCTCATTCGACCAAAAGTGTGGCTGATTATATAGATTTTGCATTGATTGACGGCGGGATGCAACAGGCTCCAATGGTATTGATATTGGTGCATCTAAGGCAAGGTTTGTATATGTAGATGTTGGTTCGATAGCTGATTGCTTTCCATTTGTTTGACTGATGTTGAGGTTTACAGAGTACTTTTTTTGAAAAATCTGTGAATTAGAAATTGTTGATAGGCTTATTCCGTAATTTGTCCAGCGTTCGTAATGGTTTTAGCCCTGAAGGAGCTCAATTCTTCTGGTATAACTAATATGTAGCTCGTGGATGGTTTTCAGAGAGAGAATTTCCTTGTATTGCTCTTCGTATGGCGTTGGTTGAAAAATAGCGAGAAGAAGTTGCCACATTGAGACTCCTTTTGTAATAAAGGTCCTTCCATCTATTGATATCGTTACACTATTGTATTTGATTAGAAATGTGCCGTGCAGTTGACGAGAATCGTTGTAGATTGATATCGATCCATCGAAATTGTTTATGAGGATCATGTCCTCTACAGTTGTTATTTGTAGGCCGCTTATTATATTGCGGGTTGAGTTAGTACTCCTCAAGATGTTAGGAAGGCATTGTGAATGACTTACCTGTACATATATCTAGTAAGTAGTTTGTTTGCAAATTGTTATTTCGTTATATGTTAACATGCTGTACATTTTGTTTTTGGTTTTTAAAATATTGTTTTGTAAAATTTCAGTGATTCTATTGCCCTTTTTTACAGGTTTTACAAGAAATATCTCGAAAGTATCTTCTGTTGTTATTGGAATTTTGACAATGTAAAGAAGAGATTTTTCATTTGTGATAATTTTTACATCAGCTGATTTAAAAGTGTCTTCTATTGAGGAATATGGAAAATTTTCTTTCTGAAGGATTTCTACAGCTTTTGTGGTTTCTTTTTTTGACAACATCATCGAACTTACAACGCCCGTTTGAGCGAAATCAAGTGCATAATTTATTGTAATCAAGTCTTCCTTTATAACTCTTAATTTATATTGTAAGCTGGAGGCTATATCGTGTTTGCGGTGTTCATTACTTTTCACAAATTTTCGTATTTCATTAGGGACTTGAGTTAAGTTATTCATTTGATCCGTTAATGATTTATTGATTATCACCTGTTTGTTATTGTTTTTCAGAATGTTATTTATTTTATCTTGGATTGTACTCTGGTCATCATGATCAGGATAACCCACGACCAACTTCCATGCAGAGCCAATGAAATTTTAAGATCGTTTCGCGATTCTTGGTCGCAAGCGTATCAAGAGTTCTTGTGTTTGCGATAGCTCATGTGAAAGGTAGGGGAACAATGGATTACTGCTATTGATTTCGGTCTGAATCGTGTTTGCTGTTTCTATTATAGTGTGTTCGTACTATCCGATGTCCACATCATGTATAATGTTAAAGTTCCCGGTTCGAGTTTCGGCCTGCCCTAATTTGTTGGCTATAATTTGAGAGTTTGAGTAGTCGAGGGCTTTGACGTTGCCCGCAACCATGTGAATGATGAGTCTAAAAAAAAAGAAATCAGTTGCATATATTACTTTTGTGTATTGTTTTCCCGGATTCCATGATTACTGTTGTGTTTTTGTTTTGCCTAACAGTTTCTTGTCTTTATCTTGGAGTTAATTTTGAGCATTACCTTCTATTTCTTTTGACAAATATAATATCTCCAGGGTTGTAGTCCTTTAAGGTTCTTCTATTTTTATTGTGATGCATAAGGTCTCTAACCTGCTTAGATTTGAGTTTCCCAACGATTTCCTGCCGTATGCGTTCAAGTTCTTCCGGAGTGGCTTTTGGCAGCCGTCCGAGATTAAGTTCTACGGGTTTCTTACCCGTGGTGGAATGAATGGTATGGCTATATTCATTCACTGCTCTTTGGAGTAGCTGTTCAAAGAGCCTGTTGGGGTCCTCTCGTTTCAAGCATCGTATAATTTAAATGAAGGTAGAATGAGGGCGCTCTATTTGGCCTTTCACCTGGCTTTTATAAGGTGGTATTTTGAAAACTTTTGTCTGCAAATCATCTTCCATCATAGATGATAGAGACAAAGCACGAAGTGCGCCGGGGATGCAGAAGAAACACAGAATATCCTTTGAGGGTTCCTTTATATCTTGTGTGAACCTAGGTGGCAGGATACGGGCCCGGAGGAATTGAGTGAATTTATGGATGGCAGTGAGGACTAGCCTCTTTTCTGTTAAAAATATCAATATGTTAAAAATATCAGTATCTCCGGTGTCTGTTAAAAAAATCAGTATCTCCAGGGCAGTTTGGAATTGGAGTCGCCAACAAAATGGGTTTGGTCGGGTGTCTTTCGTACTTATTTTCCTTGCAGGTTATGCACCAGGAAACAAGTCGTTTGATTTTCGCAGACATTTTAGGGAAGCAAAAGTGCTCTAGTAGCTGAAACCTATTCTCTTCCGCATTCCTTCTATGGGTGTTGAGGATTCTTTCCTCCTGTTCCACTTCATTTTGTATGTCCTCGACCGATTTACGTGAAAAACGGATTTTGTAATTTTGGTAATGCGGGGAGTATATTTTTTGAATGAGTCCAAATGTTCTCTCGTCAGTCATGAGTCCGTTCACTGTATGAGGATTTAAATATCGTTTGAATATGTTAATAATGTCTTGTACAGAATACTCTTGTTAAACCAAGAGGTGCCTAGCATAGTTATCGAAAGGGTGAACTATTTGATAGCTTGTTTCATTATCTTTTTGCAGGAGTCATTGATTCCGAAAAACATTAATAGGGGCATCGACGATAGGCATCAAATTCTCGGATGAGCTTTCATCAGTATGCTGTGTGGGTGTTAATGAATTAATTTCAACAGTGTTCGGGGGTCTTGAAGGAGAGTCAGCAACTACATTTGCTTTGCCCGGTTTGTATAGGAGTTCATAATTGTACTCCTCTAGGGTTGACTTCCAGCGTTTCATTTTAATATTGGTATTTTTATTACTTAAAGCGTATGTGAGAGGCTGATGATCCGAGTAGATTTTCACTTTTCGGGACCCATAAAGAAAGTTCCGGAATTTTTATGATAGCCAGCATTTCTTTCTCTTTAAGAAGGATATTGGTCCATTATCTTGAGAAAAAACAGTGCCAATGGCGTGGTTAGAGGCGTCTGTAGTAAGCTCGAGTTCATTCTTGAAGCTAGAATGCGATAGTATAACGTCCTTGGACATCAACGTTTTCCTGAGTTTTAAAAATGCTACCATGGCTGATTTGTCCAGGGTTATCTGTGTATTTTTTAAAACATGTTTGAACACACGTTAATCTTCCCCTCTCAAAAGGGATGTCACGGGCTTATCTAGTTTAGCGTAGTCGTGGATGAAGCGATGATATGCTCTGACATGCCGAGGAAGAATCGAAGGTCTTTCAGGGTTTAAGGAGGTTAAAAGAAAGCGATTGCCTCAACCTTCTTGGGGTTTGTTTTGACACCAACCGCACTTACTATAAAACCCAAAAATTCGACATCCTGTTTCAGGAATTCACATTTGTCCGGTTGAACTTTCATATTCGCATCCTCGACCGCTTCAAGTAAAATTTCTAAAGTGTCTGTCTCATCCTTGCCAAAAACGATGATATCGTCTATATACACGTAGCACCGCAACGCAATGTGCCCACGTAGGATATCGTCCAAGCCCGTTGAAAAATAGAAGGAGCGTTTTAAGTCCAAAAGGCAGTGGTAGGGACTCAAATTTACTACTGCTGATAGAGAAAGCGATTTTCTCAACGTCTTGAGGCCTCAGAGGGATTTGGTGAAAAACACCCTTTAGATCAATGATAGAGAAGAGTTTATTCTTCTCAAGGTTAGCCAGTACCTCGTTCATTTCGGATATACGATACCTGCCGGGAATCTTACTGGAGTTCAATTTCCGGTAGTCTGCGATCATCCGGAACTTCTTTTCTCCTGAGGAATCCAGTTTTTTTGGTAAAATCCACACCCGTGCATTGCATGATGGTCTTGAAGGTCTGATAATACCGTTTTCTAACAACTGTTGGATTTCTTTTTCGACTTGGCCTTTCAAAGCTACCGGATAAGGGAAAGATTTATAGTATATTGGATCGCTAGTGGCTCTGCGAATTTCTCCTCGTACTGTCGTTGCATAAGTTAGCTTTTCGTTTGGTTCAGAAAACAGGTCAGTACATTTATCCAGAATTTTACTAAGTTCTTTTTTCTGGTGAAAAGGTAAATGACCTATATTTACGGCCAATTTATTGATGGATTCTGATGTTTGCTGCTTTAATGGAAGTGTAATCCCGGGATTAATGGCTCTCTTTGGTATAGATGATTGCATCCATCTCCTTCAAGGAGTGATTCCCGATAATTCCAGTGAACGTTTTGAGGCTGGGTAAGAGGAAAAATTTTAGTTTCCTTATATTTGTTTGGAACAAGTCAACAAATGCGTGGTGTGTTATGTTGACCACCCCACCTACAGAGTTAATGCTAAAAAGTTCCTTGTTTATAAGAGGATTTTTGATAAAGCGAGGCTAGATATAATTGTGTCAATTGAAAACTTCAGCATTTCACCGCTCTTCACAGTCCTTTCGATGTATGGAAGCAAAGAGCTATTTCGTCTTAAAAAATTAATGTCTTCTTGGTTGTCGTTGGGCTCATCCGTTGCTCTATCAGTGTCATGTAGATCTATTGGGAAGGGCTCAGTTTCTTCTTCAGCTAGGAAATTGGCCAATTCTTGTCTTTCCAGTTCGTTCCGTACGTGGTCAATCGGGTCGTTTGACATCTCTGGTTGTATATTATTACTTTCTGCAAAATAGAGGCGTTGTTGCTTGTTTTTCTGTGGATCCTCGTTAAAATTTGGTCTTTTAGTAGTGTTAGGACCCTGTAGTTCGGGTCTTTTTTGATAATTGATGGCATGTGTTTTAAGTGACGTGTCGGTGGCCATAGGCTCTATTGCCCGTGGTTTAGGTGGTAAAGGCCGTCAGCTCGGGTATTGCTGCTGAAATCTTGGTTGGTAAAATGTTGGAGGTTGTGGTATATGTGGGTTGTTAACAAGTTTGGGGTAGAAGTTACGTCTTATATTGAGCATAAGAGCTGGACCAGCTAGGAGTAAGATATTTTTCTTTGGTGGTTATGGTAGAGATCTGGTAGTAGGATTTTTGTATGCGTTATTGTGGGAGTTGTTAGCGTGCTGTGCGCGGTAATTCATGTTTTCTAGTTTCAAACAAAGGTAAAGAGCTTGTGGCAAGTCGACTGGCTCTCGAACGCAAAGAAGTCTTGGAAAATCTCCTGATGAGGCCCTTATAAAGGTGTCAAGGGCCTTATTTCTATAACATTGAGTCATGTTATTCAGCGATTGCTGCCCCATGCCGATCGAAAATAATTTATTAAGAATAAAGGAAAGGTGATGGTGTACTGCCTGATAGAATTCATGTATACTGTGGTTGCCTTGTACACGAGTGGTCATCTGGTACTCAAGCGTACCGATGTACCTCTTGTCTGCATAATGCATCGTGAGGCGTTTGAAAATCTTTTCCCAATTCAAGGGTGTATCACAGGACTCCAGTGCAGTGTCAGCATGGTCGACTATTTTATTCCTTATAAGGGACAATATCCCATAATATTTTGGGGTTCGTTTAAGGTGCCCGTAGATCGTGAGTATCCTTTTGACACTCTTCTTCTCTAAGACTTTTAACTACATCAGGGATTCTGTCCATATCGACAAGGGTCCTATCATTACAGGCATTTATTACTACGTCCGTGCCGTTACTCACGTCGGAAGCAGGGTTCATTAAATTGTTGAAGATTTCCCTGCCCCAAATTTGTAGGCGCTCCGAAACTATTCGTGTTATATGTGTGATCAGATCAGCGTTATTATCTCTGGCACTGCAGGAGGGGCGTTTTGCTGATGTTCAATATTGCCATTGTTAGGAGGAGCTATCAGTCTTGGAGGGCAGATTAGGTTATTAGGATTCGACATCATGCAAAAGAATTTCTTTACCGATATAAAGCTCACTTTTATCGGAGAATTTCACCATTTCCTGAAAATTATTTTTCTTATCGAAAAATTATCCCTAGAGACACTAAGGACACATCAACACTTTTAGTGAAAACTCCACCAAAATTCGAAGTTTCACCTCTTCTGTTAAGAAACACAAAAGAAAAGTATTATTAAAACTTTAGCGAAAAATTCAATCTCTCCTGATAAAAGCAGGAAAATCTAAATTTCACCGAATTTTATCAGGTAAAAAATATCTTAATAAACACAAAAGAAACGTTTTATCAACACTTTCGCGAAAAACGGCACGAACAAGGTAGTTAAAATTCCATTTTCCTTGAAAAATGTAGGGAAATCGGATGAAAGCAATCAAATATCAATTTTGTAGGCACAATTACAAAAAAGCATGCAATTTTTGTTTAACACCACAAAGCACGATTTACAATCTTCACAAAACCTTTCTGACATTCTTTTTATCGATTCACAAGTCATCGATATACAAATTCCACAGAAATCTCTCTGAAAATTCTCTTTATCACTTTGAAATAAATTCTTATTCAAGTAATACACAAAGTGGTAAAATATAAAATGTTATTGGTTCTAATTGATTTATGAAAATTTATCAAATAAAAAATAATTTGCGTTAATAACTCACTTACAGATACATTATTCTTTCCATGATTGTAATGATCCTGGAAATGGGTCCGCAGGGCTGTTGATTTTGTCCTTTGGCTGAATCCTTTTGGCTCATGTTCGTGGACCACGTTGCTACTCGGGGGTCAAATAAAGCTTCTGTGCACTTCCGCACTTGTTTTTCGTCCAGGTATGGTTTGTTTTGGATAATTATACACACGCTTTGGACTTGATTTTTGTCTGGGTATGGTTTTTTTTGCACTTTTGAAATATTTCGACAGTTGAATAAATTTGCACAAATGATCTTGCCCGATTGTTGCGCGCCAGTTAATCAAATTAACACTTGTTTACTTTAAAAAATCATTATTTTATACTGCAAACGGGCAGAGGTTACCCGTTGCGTCCAAGATCAAAAATACGAGTACAATAGAATTCTAACTACAATTTTGAGAACTTTTATACGTTATTTATGTTGATGCTGCAGTTTCCTTTATTCTGGAAATTTGTCTCGTTCCCATGCATGTGCGTGTGAATCGTCAGCACTTTATCGTGGGATCGCTCGTTGACTTCTATAGTGGTGACTCCAATGGACCCATGCATATAATGATACTGACCTAAGGATTAGCAAGCAAAACACGTCGTTCCAACTGGGCGTGTTGCAGCTGACTACAGAAAGTGGGGGAGAATTCATGCAGAAACTTTTATATACGTCCAAAGATTTGACATAGGTCCGATGGGCCCCTGGCTACAGTTAAGGGCAAGCTACATTATCGTTTCTACCGATTACACGTTGAAGAATTCCGTTTTCATCCGAGTCGCAAACAATCTTTTGTTGATCATTTTTGTGTTGGTTATTAGTTGTTATGCCACTCCTGCCTATTTCTCGCAAATTGATGTAGGAATTGTTTTTCTGATCATTACCATAGTTGCCGAGCGATTTTGTTTTCTGGAGTGCAAAGCTGAGGCATAAAGGAGAAGTTTTCTTAAGGGATGGATCAGACTACGACTATATAGTCGCGCTACTGTTGCAAGTTATACATGGTTAAATGGAAGCGCGCATACTGCGATTTGCGACAATTTTGGCCAGTTCGGCAGTCACAGGAATTTACAATTTTTCCTAAAACCAGTTTAGTAGGAATTTTTGTGAGACTCGCGCAGGTTCAAATCATTTAGACATTTGACGCTAACGTGCATGGAAATTACTTGCATAGCGAATTAGCGCATGTATTCTTGGCAAAGACATACCTTCAAATGAGCATATTAGTTCTGCGCATTTCTGAAGTTCCTTTGCGAATTTTGTCACAGTGTTGTCATGTTTGCGTCTAAAAATCGCTGGTTACGATAGTAAAATCGCAATGTGGCCGAACCCTAAAGCAGCAGTACTGAACAGTGAAGTTACTTTCTGACTTTCCAATTTGCAGAATCCTTTTATCGTAGCTTAGTTCGTGATCATTGATTTCATCCTCTTCTGGGCGATTTCAGTCGTTCCTAGACAAAAACTACAGAGAGAGAGAGGGTTGTCTGTCCTTTGGTTTGGTCAATGGGACAAACAGTATTTTGTTTCTCATTGATCTGCCATCCATTTTTTTGGTGAAGGCATCTAGTCAGCACTTGAGGGAAAAAGGAGACCGAAATCCGCACTGACATTTTCACTTATACGAGTACATCCTTTTAACTCTTCACTACGTTTTGAAACAGAAGCCAGTAAACAATTCAAAATTAAAACACTTTAGGAAACAATATATACGTATAACCTGCATATTCTACCTTCAATAAACAATAACATTGTGTTCTGCCTCTAGGATCCAATAAATGTTTAAATTTGATAAATTGGTCCCTTGGGTATGATAAATTCCAGATCTTTTCAGAAAATATTTGAATTATACCATGCAGGATTTAGACAATATGCAAAATAAACTTTCTTATAACCTGATATCCTTTTTCTCTCTACTTATGATCATCCCCACTCAAACAATACCATCAAGTCAGCAATTATGACAAATCCAGGATTAGCAATCAAGTCTCGCTTGAGCAATTCGTTCAAGTAAAGATTGTCTGATAAAATACAACAACTTCTTCATTTCCTGCTTTGATCCCCTTTTCGTCATTGTTCTCCTTACAATAAAAACATCCAGTCCCGCCGCTACGAGCTTTAAAAGGAATTCTGACCTTTTACTCATTCGCCGTTTTGTTTTACAAATTCCATGTCTTCCATCAGCATCTCAACATTCCGCGTCGTACGCGCGCACTCCTAACACAACTCAAGGCTGAGCGACATAATCACAATGCGAACGGCAAGATGAAACATAAGATACTTCTCCTAGTGGTTTGATTGATTGAAATGATATTATATCCTTATGGTCCGGATGCTGGAGATTCTCCAAAATACCAACAAGAGAGAAGAATGGCGGCATTTATATTTGTAGAATACCAATTTGTTTTCTATAATGTTTTCCAAGCGAGGTTTTTCTTATCTGAAACAACGAATCGCTTGGCTGTTTTCCTTTCACTGCTCGTTCTCTGATACAATACCAGAGGCTGTGGATGTTGAGGATGGTAGGCAAGGGGATGAGATGTTGAGTGCCATTCGGGATTGCGATGTGCTTAGAATTTCCGAAATAGCTGGTTGGCTAACTAATCCGGTGTTGTAGTGCTTTGTGCCAAGGATTTGAGTGAATTCGCTTACAATGTACTCCACAATCGAATTCCAGAATATGCTGGGAAGGATTCATCTATTGAAGACTAATGCAGGGGTTGTGTTGCCAGAGAGACGTTTACTATTTTTTCCTTTTTTCGGGATATGTTATGGACTACATTCTCGAGCATGTAAATATTTTTACTAATTAATATCAGACTCATTACCCAATACAATGCTATTAAAACAAGGATAATGATTTGAATTATCAATAATGCGAAAAAAAGATCAATAAGTATTTTTTCCGGCAACCCTTACTTCACTCAATCCCTGGAGGCATCCTTCGGGGTGACGATAGCGACAATGACGGCCGATGTCTGCTTCGGCCAAATCAAATTGTTCCGGGACGTATTGGATAAATCGTGAAAGATATCCTTTGTGTGTAATGGCCTCCAAATGCATGATAGGAATTTTAAGTTTTCTTATATTTTGTTGAACATATTAAAGATGTATCGGATGGTAGAGGTAGAGGTTCGAGCTTCTAAACTCTCGAGCTGGAAAGGCCAATCACTAGCTCAGAATGCAAGGATTCTTTTGTAGAGTTTTTTTTCTAAGTAGTTTAAAAGCATTGATTTTAGATCATAATCAATATGTTATATTGATTACTTAGGAATTCGTGCCATTACAAAACCTTATTGAAATCGGTTAGGTCTCCCCATCAGTCCATCCACTGCATCCCACTATAATTTTTTTCCGAAGCCACTACAGTTACCGACACCAAACCTGATAGGTATATTAGAAGTGATTGCCTTTTATAAGTTCATGTATCAAATAAATTTTCAAAGATTATAAAGCCCTCATATCGGAAGGGGACCCTCAAAAATCGGTCATGGAAGTTTGGGAGCTACCGGCAGAGAACTGCAGATGTGAGAGGATTGACGTCGCCCATGAACCACAATTTAATGACGCACCTAAACAGTAACTATGGAGAAAAGAGCACCGGCAATGAAACTGCCAGATACGGAGGAAGATAAGCCGATGAAGTCCGGTGCCCAGTACCATATCTTCTCAAAGCAAGGAGGCAAGAAACTTGTTAGAGCCAGCTTCACAGAGCAGACGCTTGCTAGGAAAATGATGACCCCAGCACATTGTCGTGCAGTTACGGATTTATGTGGTCTGGGACGAATTGACGAAGGAAACTGCACTCTAACTATCAACACTGGTGCAACCATACAATGACCAGATCTAGTGAAACGCCTTTCAATTTGAAGGGGCAAAACGATTTCACAACGAATTGCTACAGTCGGAAGTATACCAATCCATGAAGAAATCAATTTTAATTAGGGTTTTCATTACTCCAGCATCGATTTCGGATTGCTAACATCATGGATGACTGTGTCTTATGAACGGATTTCTTGTAGCCGAATGGTTACTTGTTGAATCTTGGCAGACAATTAATAAGGTAGCAAAATTTTCGATCTTAATGGAAGATTTCACTGCCAGAACTCCCAAAAAGAATGTAGAAGCAACTACCAACACTGATGTCCCAACATTTTTTGAGAGAATTGCATGGGCCAGATTTGATGGTGACTCTTGAGATCATCAGTCCTACTTTATTGAACCAGCAGAAATACCGGCAAGTTTGATTAAAGGATGAAGCGTCGTAATAACCAACAAGAATGGATCGCGTCAGTTAGAATCCTTTACACTACGGACTCTTTCAAAAGCATCAGAGTTAAAGATATGATTGAGAGTTACCAGCTGGGTTCCACCGTAATTTCTTTGGAATCTGAAAGTGGTCAACATTTGGATATGAAGCAATGAACAAGCAAAGCTTGTGAATTGACTTCAGCGATCCTCAGTTTAACCCATTTATCACCTGAGCTTTCCAAGCAAGCTTCTGACTTAGTCACAAAGTATTGAGACATTTTTTCCGCGGGCTCAAGTAATCAAAGCTGAACATGCATGGCGGTATAAATACATAAAGAGCCAAGCCGATTCGATAAACACCAAGACGATTTTCTCGGACATGAAAAAAAAATGTCATTTAGGCTTTTGTTAGTCCATGGACCTCACTAGTAGTTCTGGTAAAAAAATAGTGAAACCACCTGCTTTTGAGCCAACTATGGGCAGTTCAATGACCACATCATGAAAACTCTTCCTGATGTAAAATAATTTTCTACACTCGACCTTAAGAGCCAGTACTGGCAGGTAGTAATCATCAAATTATACAGAGAAAATTCTACTTACTCAGTTAGTACTGGTTTCTGGCGAACTGTGATAGCGCCATTTTGGGCCTTGTGCTCCAGCCATATTCAAATGCCCGATGGAATACGTGCTACTTGTGCTAAGCTGGAAGACCTGCTTGGTATATCTACACGACATAATTGTGAAAAGGACAACATACGGTACCTGAAGCAGATCTTCTTACGATTGCAACAAGGAAATCTGAAACTTAGTCCAAATCAGTGCACTCTTTATTCAGCTAACGTACAAAATCTGAGACTCATCGATTCAGAAGAAGGCGTAGAACTGGACTGGAGAAAAAAAATGTGTTAAAAAGTTAGCTAACACCAAGCAAGGCAAAATTGGTAGGTGCTTCCACCGGTTACAAGAAATGAATCACCTCTGCATCTGGATTGAATAATATCAGCCAGCATTTGAAATGGCTAAGGAAAAGCTATCCTAATCACCTGTTCTGGCATATTTCAAACCCGAAAAAATGTTTGTAGTTGAGACCGATGCAAGTAATCGTGGGGTTGTAGCAGTAATCTTTCAATAGGCAATTTCGAGGAAAAATTTCTTTCATACCACAGTCGAGTTTTTTTTCTTTCAAAGAGTCAAAAGAACTACTGCGTGATCAGGAAAGAACTGTTGGCCATAATAACAGCATCCAAGCAGTTCCACAAGTATCTATATGGACAACTATTTGTTCTTAAAGTGGACAGTAGTTTGCTAAGGTGTCTGGTTAATTTAAAAACCTCCCATGGGTATGGTTTTAGGTGGATCTAACAACACCAGTCAAACACCTATGATGTAGTTCGTCAGAAGGATGGATTATATGGAAATGCTGACGCTTTGTCTCATCATCCTTACTCAGTTAATTGCAACGATTGTCGGTAAGTCGAACCGAAGTAAAGCGAAGGAATGAGGAATAAGTTTGTCAAAAGTTGGTGATTACTTGAAATTCGACACGTTTAGCTTGCTGATGAGGATATTGAACCTTTGCTGATCTGAAAACCGATAGCTAAATATCCTAAATATAATTTAACATCAGTACATGAGCTGTTTTGAAAAACTATTGGGGTCATTAGAACTCTCTTCAAGTGGAGAGAGGCATGTTCAAGCAAAAATGGAAAATGAGAAATTATAGCTCCTGTAAGATGCAAGTTGTCCTTCTTTAAAGCCAAGTCTAAGACAAAGCATCATTAGGAGCCCACTGTCGCGCAAACAAAACCCTAACAATGTGAAGGAAGGTTTGACTGGCTTTACACTAGAGAAGACGTACACGATTGGTATCGTAGATGCATGATTTATACAACCGTCAAAGACCCAACGCAAAGACTGAGGGGACAACCTATAACATAGAAGTACCATTCGTAAGAATTCCGGTGGAAATCTCATGACCATCTCCTGAACCTTAATCAGGGAATCACTATACACTAGCTGTAGCCAATTATATCAGTGAATGGCCTAAAGTCTACTCTATTTCTAACCAGGAAGCAAGTACCATAGTTGGACAGGTCATGATTTAGTCGGTTAGTAGATCTGGCATACATTGGCAGCTACATCCGGATCAAAGGCGAAGTTCCAAGCCCGAAGCTTTTAGCAAAATGTGTGAGCAGCTGGTATTGAAAATAATAAGGGCAACATTGCTTTATCTTTAATATAGTGGAATAGCTTTGCATAGCTTTAACGACATGGAAAACAAACATCTGGCAAAAATTTTTGATGAAAATCAGAGGGGGTCGGGCTGGCATAATCGATTTTTCTTAGTGGCTAAAGTCATCTTTTGAAAAAGTTAAAGTCATTTTTGAAAAAAGTATTCATTTACCGTCCGATTTTAAGTTTCGAAAAGCTCTTGAGCAGCCTCAAATCATCTCAGAGTACACAAGTAACATAAGTGACCGGCTAAATCAAATATATCGGAGAGTACGTAAAACACCTGGAGTTAACTACGAGTTGTATGAAGACGAGGCATGATTTAAAGGCAAACTAATATCAATTCCAGGAGGCTGGTGTGATTGTATAGCCCCCGATGATGGAAAGGGAAATCCCCAAAGTGGCAATCTAATTGGGAGGAACCATACAGAATACTAAAGAGAATCAACGATATAGTGTACCGCATTCAGGAACACCCAAGACCAAGAGCCAAATTTAAAATCCTGCACTTGAACCATCTTGCCCTTTTTGACGCCCAAAAAGACGCAGATATGGTTGAGGATACATATTTTCAGAGCAAAAAGATGTAATTTAAATTACAATAGTCCGCGTGGCTTAGTGGTTAGAGCACTAAGCCCTTAAGCCGAAGATCTCTGGTTCAAGTCTCGTTGGCGTCAACGAGATTTAGTTCGAGTGGTTCTTCGGACGGACTTTACGCCTGTTACGTTATGATACGTGCTGGTTTAAAATCAGAACGTATCGCAGCTGGGTGGACGGACACACGGCCAAAGCATGATAATGATCATATCACCTTGTGGAGTGCCGATACATTCGATCATGACAATGAGATACTCTTACTATCTCTAATCGGGTGTTGCCCAGGGATCTATCCTTGGTCCGGACCTGTGGAACGTGTCTTACGACGGGCTACTGAGACTCGAGATGCCAGATGAGTCGCTCTTGGTCGACTATGTGGATGATGTTGCGACTCTGGTCACTGGACGCTCCGTTGAACAAGCGCAACTTAGGCTAGGTATGCTAATGCGCCGAGTGAGGGACTGGATGACTGCTCGCGGGCTGAGTTTAGCACTGGAGAAAACCGAAGTGGTCATCTTGACAAAAAAGAGAATCCGTAGAGTAAGGATGATCAGTATTGGCGACTTACGAATCGAATCGAAGCCAGCGGTGAAGTACCTGGGGCTACTGATCGACTCGAAGATGAGTTTCTCTGAGCAAATTAGGACAACGGCTGAGAAGGCTTCTTCAGGAATATTGGCTCTGAGTCGACTTATGGCTAACGTAGGGGGACTCAGCCCATCAAGAAGACGCCTCTTGATGAGTGCTGTAGGGTCAGTGCTACTGTACGGAGCAGAGGTATGGGGCGACGTTCTCAGCAAGGAGGCATACCGAAAACCTTTGGCACAGGTACAGAGAAAAGGAGCACTGAGAATTGCATCTTGCAGGTGTGATACCTATTGTCCTCCTTGCTAGAGAGCGCCGCGCCATTCACCTGCGCCGAAACGAGGATGCGAGGGAGATTGTTGTCCGCGAGGAGAGACAGCGCTCGCTCAACGATTGGCAGCAGTCTTGGGTGAATTGCACAAAGGGAAGGTGGACTGCGCGCCTCCTTCCGGATGTGAAACCATGGCTAAATCGAAGGCATGGTGATACTGACTTCTATCTGACCCAGCCTTTGAGCGGGCATGGGTGTTTTCAGTCTTACCTGCATAAGATCGGTAAGTCACGGTCCCCCGATTGTCGGTTTTGCCCAGGAGAGGAGGACAAGGCCTGTCACACATTTTTTGTGTGTACCAAATGGGTCAGGCTGCGAAGTGAACTCTACAGGGAGACGAGAGAGCTCCCCCCGGATAATATAGTTGTGGTGATGCTCGGATCGGTTGGCAAATGGAGCCAGATGGCACATTATGCTCGGGCAGTTCTAGAATATAAAAGGGATTCACAGCAGCCGGGGGCGCTGGGGCTGGTGGATCGCTCTTCTGGCATTTCCTCATCCCCTCTCCACTCCCGCTAAGAAAGGGACTCCCCAACTGGAAGGCGCCCCATGGCGTAACAAAACGAGCCCTGGCCCGAAGTAATGTGTCAAACGGTTCCAGGCTGGGTTTTCAGGTTGACAGGGGAGGTGTTTAGTGGGTAGTCCAGTCACGCATGGAATTCACCTCCCTACTACAGAAAAAAAAACTATCTCTAAGCGAAGGCCCGAAAGTTGCTGTAGGGCTACAAAGCGAGAAACAAAAAAGTGCACGCAAAATTCATAAATTAGGGACTGCGCACTTGATACGAGTAACATTATTTGAAGCTCTTACTATCATACTTTTTTATAATTTTTTAACACTGACAAATTTTCAGAAAAGTCCCATCAGTTAGGAAACTTGTCACCTAAGAAACAAAGGAAGTACAAAAAATATTACAGCTTACGCACATAGGTTGCCAGAGAGCGGTGCGCTATTTGCTTGCGTCGAAGCGAGGACCCAAGGGAGGTTGTTGCGTAAGAGGAGAGAAGACACTCATTCAACGATTGACAGTAGTAGGTAAATTGCATGAAGGGAAGGTGGACTGCGTGGCTCATCTTTTATTTGAGAACGTGGCTAAATTGAAAGCATGTTGAAATTAACTTTTATCTGATCCAGCTTTTGAGCGAGCATTGATGTTTTAAATCTTACCTGCACAAGATTGGTAATTCACGGTCCGCCAATTGTTGGTTTCGCCTAGGAGAGGAAGATGATGCCTGTCACACATTTGTTGCTTGTAAAAAATGCAACGCCTGCAACGGGACCTCTACCGGGAGTCAGGAGAGCTCACCCCAGATAGTTTAGTGGTGGTGATGCTTGGATCTGTTGACAAATAGAATCACGTGGCATATTATGTTCGGACAGTCCTTAAAGATACAAGGGACTCACATTAGCCAGGGACATTAGGTCTGGGGAATCGCTTGTCTGGAAATTCCTCTTCTCTTCTCCCTTCCCGCTAGAAGAGGGATCCCTAGCTGGAAGAGGCCTCACGGGATAATAAAATGAGACCTGGCCTGAAGCAATGTGACAAATGGCTCAAGACTGGATTCTCTGGTGACAAGGGAGGTATTCAGTAGATATTCTATTTGCTTGCGAGAATGGGAGCCCTACATATAGGGTGTAAATGGCCGTCACCTGCCAACCACAAAAAAATACCTACCAAAGGCGATGCGCACACAATGCCTCAACGGCGAATTTACTCATTGGAGCTATGGTTTGACGCGACCAGAAGAAAAGATGAACGATGGCTGTGACCAAGTACGATCATTGAAATAGGTGAATTAAATTTCGTTGACAAACCTTGAGATAATTCATATCTTTTGGTTGTCGCATCTAGCATTTAGACGTCGGATCAGGTTTTGGATATAATTCATCCGCCGTGCATCGACTTCAAGTGCCTTCGACTTTGCTTGCACAAATACCTACCGGCAACACAGGCTCAAAAGCACTTCTAAGATTTCTCTGACCAAAGAAATTAATATAAAATCAAAGATTTCATTCAAATACAGAATGGAGAAGGAAACACAGCAAATACATACATACATAGAATAATTTTTAACCCACGATAAAATAAAGCAATCATGAAATAAATTTCAAAACCATACAATTTTTGATTGATTCGTTTAATCATTTTACTCTTTTATAAGCCACAAATCCTCTATAGCCCAGTCCTATTAGGGCTTTCACCTCGGAATGAAAGATAATAAGCTGCAAATTGGTATGAACCTTTGTTTTGTCATTCTAAATGTTGTCTCAGAAGTCACAATCGTTATCGTGTTCGCGTCTCAAGATATTCAAGGTCAAAGGTCACAAAAATCGGTTTTTCGCGAATATCTGGCTTCCTATCGGTTAAATGAGATTTGCATTTATTATAAAAGTTGTAGGCTATAAAATTCCCTACAACTTTTGTTTAAACTTTTTTTTCATACGACCAACCGTTTTGAAGGTAGAGCGCGAAGAGTGCACATCGTACAGTCATATACGGCCTAATGCAAGGTCAAGCGTGAGTTATGGTTATCAGTACGTTATAAAGTCAATTATTTACTTGGAAATTATAATTATTAAACAATGCCTATTATTTATGTACTAACTATTAATTATTTATATTTAATTAAAGTAAGTAACTTGATTATTTATATATAATTATTCATATTTAACTATTTAAGTATAAAATATTATTAATTCTGGATTATATATTTTAGTTTTATTTTAAGTTAAAATGATAGTAAGAGTATATATTTTACACATATTTTTATTTATTATTAAATACGGCATAATATACATTTATCAAAATGTGAGTTCAAATATCAAAAGTATCTTTGTTGATTTTAATCGTAATGAAATTGGAAATGGAAGCTAATTATCTTCTTCTTGTTCGTCGTCTTCTTCTTCTTGTCGCTCAAAAATTTTCGATTCATTGTCATCATCCTCATTATCTGTCATGTTCATCTCCAAACCTTCCAGAATATCGGGATCATATGTATTTTCTTCATCGGGATTACTTGGATACAGTGAAGCGTTGAGGCAAGCTTGTCCGTTGCACTGGCCGCAAGCTAAAGAACATTGTAGCCCTGATTTTCTGCATCCACAGCGGGAACCACAACCATTTTTGCAATTGCAAAATATTACGTTTAGTAGTTCGGCTGGTGCTGGAGGTAATAACGTTCGTATGGGCTCCAGGATTTCATTTTCAAGCATCCAGCCCCATTCTTTAGGTTCTAAGTCCTTCCCTAACCACGTTTGAATCTGGTAGTAGACACGTTTTATGTGTTGATGAGCTGCTACACTTGTTGGTGGAAGTGTTGACAGTTGTACAGGTTTATTTAATTTTGTAAATTTGATGAATTGCGTGTAGCGGAAATGATCAATGTTGTCCTCAGATTTTGGAGCATTATATAATGCCAACAAGATGCGCACTCCATTTTCTAATAATGTTTGTTTTGGGCAGTTTTCTTGTTGAAATACTTCCACCAGTTTATCTAAATCAGGAATTTTTTCCAATGCTCTAGTAACAGTTTTTTTTCCTTTTTTAAATAGCGCAGAAGTCGTGTCACAGCCACTGAATGCGTGTAGAAATAAAATGTGCTTTTTAGTACGAGGATATTGGTCAAAACTTTTAGTAGAATATATTTGTGTTTTGACATTGCCTTTGCCAACTTTTTTCAAAAAAATTTCCTGATGATGTGACTGAGTACGTCCAATTAAAATAACGAGCAAATCGATATCTTCTCCTATGATGACAGCAGTCTTTTGATGTTCTGATAAGGCAATAGCTGTGTCAATGATGAGTTAAATATGAATAATTATATATAAATAATCAAGTTACTTACTTTAATTAAATATAAATAATTAATAGTTAGTACATAAATAATAGGCATTGTTTAATAATTATAATTTCCAAGTAAATAATTGACTTTATAACGTACTGATAACCATAACTCACGCTTGACCTTGCATTAGGCCGTATATGACTGTACGATGTGCACTCTTCGCGCTCTACCTTCAAAACGGTTGGTCGTATGAAAAAAAAGTTTAAACAAAAGTTGTAGGGAATTTTATAGCCTACAACTTTTATAATAAATGCAAATCTCATTTAACCGATAGGAAGCCAGATATTCGCGAAAAACCGATTTTTGTGACCTTTGACCTTGAATATCTTGAGACGCGAACACGATAACAATTGTGACTTTTGAGGCAACATTTAGAATGACAAAACAAAGGTTCATACCAATTTGCAGCTTATTATCTTTCATTCCGAGGTTGACCCCTTTTTTTACCTAATATGACTGGGCTACTAGTAGAACATAAAAATGGAGAAGGAGAGCGCAAATATATCCCGCACTAACTTATGGTCTATCGAGAATCCATGCAATCGACGTTACAATTAAGGCAAACAAAAAAGGAAGTACAAGCGCACAGGCATCTTCGAGCGATTTACGGCAGTTGTTACTGACCATCTTGCGATGCTTGCCAGTCGACAGAACGTCCCAAGACACTCATTGGAGAACGCAAACACACCCGCGTGGCGGCTATTATAGCTTGCTAACAATAAATACAATAATGGTTACTTTCATACTCGTGGGGTGACCATCTAAACAATACCTCCATTGACAGTTCAGACCAGTTCAATTCGAACTTTGTTCCATTGTCACTGATCAACTTTGATGCAAATCAAGTGGAAGGCGAATGTTGTTGGTAAACTGGCTACGAACCAACCTGAATTGAAATCCGGAGAAATAGCGAAAAATGCGAAACTCTGGCCGTCTGGATTTTGAAGGATGATAAAATTATTGTGAGAAGAAAGTTTAAAGTTTTTTTTTAAAATAAATTTATTTAGTGCAACTAAAGTGTATTCCTTAAAAAGTTTGTTACGTTTATCGGCCATCAGATGCATAATTCGGGTTGGCCAGCAATACCCTTTGTCACGCCCTAGAGCACCGGGAAATTTTCATTACAGATTCTTCACGTAGCAAATTCCATAAGTCCTTAAAGTTTTTCTATTTGGGTACGCTTTATTACGGCCTAATTACTTCCTAAATTGAATTTTTAGTCGTGTATGTCACATTTTTGAAGTCTGGATATGTGGGCTATTAAATAAACTTTGAATTAGTTTGTTCCTTGTTGGGCGTATTTTTATCAAATTTTTGTATATTTTTTAAATTTTTTTGAGTTTTCCTGCCCATTCAAGTTCCCTAGTTTTATTCTGAATAAGAAGTACAATGGCCAGGTCTTATACCGAAACGCAAAATCCTGTGCAATCACTTAACCATAAGTCAACATATAAAATCTAAAGAAATTCAAAGAGAAATGTACTGGCAAACTGACATTTGCCATACTAGCATAGAATGCCAAAAGCTGAGCTAGTTTTATCAATAAAATCATGTATTAATTTTATTTTATTTTACCCTCAGAATATAATATGAAACGGAATGCATTTAATTTGATTGGTTGGAATTTTTTTCTTTAGTTGACTTAACAATCAGCTGGTCAAGCATCAATATACGCTTTTTAACATTGGCTCCAATGAAGGCTCTCAGATTGAGAATCCAGGTTTCTAACGTGTATTCCAGGAACATTGCGCACTTGGAAGACCCACACGCAAAGCGTAAACAGCCTTCACCACCCTACCGCAAAAAAAACCTAAGAACTATGAAAATCTACAAATTTTAAGGGAGATATAATTCACAAATTTTCTTTCAACAATCGAAATAATCAATATAAAGCAAAAATCACGTCAGGAGCACGAAACGCCGTTACATGGTTCGTCTAATTGAGCTGATTCAATTTGAAATCAGATTTGGTCAGACCTTTGAGCTAAGCAGACGTTCGATTTACATAGTGAGTACGTAGTTTTTATTATTCCGAGTTTCACAGTATCTGTTCACAGTAACTTTTACTTTATTGGATACGTTCTTTTGATGTTAATACAAGTTTCATATTGAGTTCTTGTGCATCGAGAATCTCCCACCTTGCTCAAAGAAGGAAAAGAAGTCGGGAATCTTCCCCGGCTCATAATTTTCTCCGTGACAAGCTTAAAATGGCGCGAATTCTTGGATCCAGTTTATCGAACTCCAACAGATGCTTGCCATTAGCTGACCTTCCGGATAGCAATGACAGCGATCAACAACCCAACGCTGAATTGAAAACGAAGGTTAGGCTCCCTCCAATAACATTTACGGATTTACCTCGCGTCACGATAGACGCTATTCTTAAAGAATTGAATACAATAAATTTTTCAATCAAAATAAGGCAATTGGTATGAGGCTTTTCCTTACCAATCTGGAAGATTACGAGACCATGGGCAGACATTTAAAAGCTCAGTAAGTGAATTATTTCTCATTCCAACGGGCAGATTTACGACCGCTAAAAGTCGTTTTAAAAGGGTTGCATGAAATTTCCCCAGAAGAGCTAAAAAAGCTTCTCAAAACAGAACCCTAACCCCTGCTCAGAGAACTACAAGCAGCTTCGATTTTACAAACACAGATTTACCTTTGCTGACAAAAGCTCCAGCACATACGCCAGCCCTTAGCCAACACAGCAGCAATGCAGCATTGATGGGACAAAAGTCAGGCAATTTAGCAAAGCCCATAGCCACTGTACTTTTGTCCTACAGTATGGCTACTAAGCAAAACCCACAATCAACAAATCGTTTATGCGACAACCTCTTTTCACCCGAATCTCTTTTGACCATTTCGCATGAGCTAATTACTAATTTGAGTAAATGTAAACCTAAGCAGAAACAGTTTAATGTTATTGTAGAGCTATCCATAAAATTGTTATATGGATAAACAATTAAATTGTTTAGCCTAGAATGCACAAAGTATTAAAAATAAACATATTGAAGCATTCAATGTCGCAAATAAAAATAATATAGACATATTTATCATAACGAAGACCTGGTTAAGGCCAAATGATAGTTTTAAGCATCCCTTCTTTCATATATACAGATATGATCGTGTTAATAAAGCTGGCCAAGGTGAATCCATGGCCGTTAATAGAAAAATTAAACGTTCTATATTGCCTAAAATTTCCACGTTGGTAATTGAAAATATTGGCATTATCATCAAAGAACTTAATATACAATTATACGGTGTTTACTTTCCTCGGACAAAATCAAACAAGGAAAAAGTCGATCTTTTCAGAAGAGATTTGATGGCTAACCAAAGGTATCTACTTTGCGGAGACCTGAATGCTAGACATTGGAACTGGAATTGCACACGAAGCAACAAAATGGGGCACGTTTTATTTAATCTCACCAAAGAGAACCGACATTCTACTCTCCCCATGAAATTGGTTCCACTCTGGATCTGGTTCTTAGTGACCAAAATATTACTTCAACTGAGTTGAATCCCTTGCAAGCCCTCTCCATCTCCTCATCTACCTGTAATATTTTCCTTAGAAACAACGAGAAGTTATTGTAATGTAGCAAAAACATACTACTGTTATCAAAAAGCAAGATGGTCAGAATTCCGGAGTTTTATTTATGAAGTGTGAGCTTAACATCAAGAACCATAGAATCGCTCAATACTCCTTCAGTATGTCAAGAGCAAATTAAAGAATTCGTAAACACTATCTGGCAAGCTATTGAGTATAGTGTCCCAACATTATCAAAAGCTTCTTATAATTTAGAATTTGACGAAGAAACCTATAGTCTAATAAGAAAACGAAACTCTTTGCGGCACAAATGGCAAAAAAGCCGCATTAGTTCTCTCAAAATTGGTGCTAATAGCCTCACTCTAGCAATTAAGAACAGAATTAAAGAGCTCCGGAATCTCCGATGGAACAACATCCTAACAAATCTGGACTACAACTGGTGGGAAGTCTTATTTTTAAATCGAATTTTTAAACGGTAGTATCATATGTTGCCTGATTCGATAATAAATAACAACAAGGAGCATATTTACTCCTATCAAGGAAAAGCAGATACACTTGCAGATAAATTTAGTTTGTTCCATTATATTTCCTATAGGTTCTGGGACAATCTAGTAGAAATGATGGTGAGTAAAGCTTTGGAACAACCACCTAACCAAACATCTTTACTTTCTGGTGCATTAGTAAAAACCAGAGAGTGAACAGGCTCACTCAAAAAATTAAAAACGGCAAAGCTCCAGGTATCGATGACCTGCCCAATATTGTTCTTAAAAATTTACCCAAAAAAGCAATAGTCTTCATATACCCCCTATTCAGCGCTTGTCTTAGGCTCTCTTTTTTTCCATCCATCTGGAAACTAGCGCTAGTTATACCTATCCTGAAGCCTGTAAGAGATCCGCACGCCTCCAACAATTACAGGCCCACTAGCCTCCTACCAGGTTTAGGTAAGCAGCGATATACAAAAATTTGTCTGTAGGTTTGGTGATGCTGGACATAGAAAAAGCCTTCGATACAGTCTGTCATGATGCTTTTGTCTATAAACTCCACAAATATAACACGCCCCCATTCTTGTTGAACTTTTTACAAGCATTTTAAACTGAAATGAAGTTCCATTTCAAAGTAGGGGAAAACACTTCCCCAGTGAAAAGTATTACTGCCACTGTTCCACAAGGCTCCTACCTAGGTCCATCACTATTTAACATATAAACATCTGAGTTCCCTTCCACCCAAGTTGCAGTTTTTGCAGATGACATTTGCCTATACAGCATAGGCGCAGACCCAAATTCCATTATTGCTAGCCTTGAAACAGCCTTATCCAAGCGGCCAATAAATTTTTTCGGGCAGAATATTCTCTGGTGTGAGGATCTCGATTATCTTGGCCTTCTATTCGACAAAAAACCAACCTTCAGAGTTCATATTAATTTAAGGCCGTGCTCTCGCTACACCCCCTTCTTAATCGTAATTTGCGTCTCAACACCTGAAACAAAGTCCTTATCGTCAAAATCGCAATCCAACCGATTATTCTATACGGATTCAATGTGCTAAATATCTAGTAACAAAGCTTCAGATCATGCAAAATAGATACTTGAAAATGGTATTTAAAAAACCGTTTGACTTTTCTTCTGAAAAACAACACAGCCTTGCTGGTGTTAGTCCAATTCATAAGCTCGCTGCATTAATCTCGAAAGCAAATGACTTGCCCAATCCGCTAATTCGTGCTCTGATGAACTAAAAACCAGCAGTTGCTACCACCTATCTCTTTGGCCGTAACCTAGCCTCATAGATTTTAACTAGTGATTAATAGATAGTTAAGTGATGTTAAGCTAATAATAAGTACGGTTGGGGTTTTTGCCGGAATTTTCCTCTAGCCAATTAGAATATTAAGTTATAAGTAATGCTCAAACGATGGTGAAATGACTTTGTGAGAACACCTACATCTATTACAAAACCTTTGTACCGCATACATTCTAATAAAGAAAAAAAAATTATATGCACAATTCGAAATCAGTCTTGGCTCATGTGTAGAGTCGAAGTATATTTTGCAACCTGAAGAATTATGCCCTTTACAATTTTAAACCTATTCTTTCAAGTTTGATGGTCAGTTAAACAATAAATTATTGTAGTGCTTAGTTCAAATGATGATGTCATTGTTTTTGGTAAGGATTGACGACTGTGGGCACATTAATAGTTCAGATGAATAAATTAAAACTTATTAATATTGAGAACTCATCCTTTATATCAAGCACATACAAGTCATCTTGTGTGCCTTGGGGGAACTTAAAATACGAGTACTTAATGTTGAGAAGTAAAGTTATCGTACGTCACCGCGCTTGCGTGAGGCGCCCGAGCGCACTACTTGTGTCACCAGTAATTTTTCTTTAGTTGATCTGTGACTATTGCCCACAAGACGTGTGCAATAAGAAGTTCCTTTATGTAAAACAAATAAAGCGTACTCATATATATTCAAACTTATCTTTGTCTCTTTCTATCCCTTCGATAATCTCAATAGGCTATGGGCTCAGGCAAGCAGCCTGCATAACAACCGATTATCGAAGTCAGAGAACGATAGAGAGAAAACAGTTACCTCGATTTTTTCTTCCTGGGTGGTTGACACGTGGTCGCCATTGTAGTGTGCCGGTAAACGCGTACGGGAAAGCGATCGAACAAAAATGGCGGAATCAAAACTGATAAAGAACATCAAGAAGTTTGATGGCTCAAATTTTCAAGCGTGGAAGTTTCGAATGAACTCGATGCTTATCGCGAACGCGTTACAAGACGTCGTTACGGGTGCGCGAGTGATGCTGGTAGACACGACCTGGCCCATGGCAAAAAGTGGGTGAAAGACAACGCGACGGTCATGTGCATAGTTTCCTCGTCGATAGAGGATTCTCAGCTCGACTGTATGCTTAACTGCACTACAGCAAAGCAAATGTGGGACAAATTGGTGAGAATTCACGAGCAAAAATCAGCGTCGAGCTAGATGTTCTTGCTGCAGAAGTTCCACGGACATTGCATGGATCCAAACGAGTCGGTTGTACAACACGTTTCTCGGGTACAAAACATGGCGTCTCAGCTGAAGGATCTGGGAGAAGCGGTTTTGAACACGGCCATAACGGCGAAGGTACTTAACAGCCTACTGGCAAAGTATATTGCTCTCCAGACAGCATGAGACAGTGTACCCGAAGGAGGTCAAACCCTTGATAATCTACTAGAACGATTATTGAAGGAAGAAAGAAGACTTAAAGGTGACGATGACGTCACTCGAGCGCTAGCTGGTGTTAGTCTTGGCGGGAACAATAATAGTGAGAAAACCCACGAAAGGAGAAATACGAGCATCGAGTGTTTCTATTGTAAAAGGAAGGGGCATCTAGCTCGCGATCGCCGGAAAAAAAGGGACAAGGACAATGCCGATGAATACCCTCGCAAGTGTGCGTTCGTCGTATCGACAAGTGAACAAAAACAGCGACAAGTGAAATTGGAGACAGTGCCGAGTAGCGAGGTCGTAGAACGACTCATGGCAGTCAACACAAGCGATGTCGGGATTACCGATAGTGGTGCGTCCAGGCATATCACTTACCGACGGGACTGATACAGTGAGTTCGAACCAAGCAGTGGCAATTCGCTTTCACTTGGGAACAATGGCGTGTGCAACGTTACCGGTAGTGGCACTGTGCTCATCGATAAACTAGTGAACGGTAAATGGTGTGAAGCTCGAATCGAAAACGTGCTCTACGTTCCAAAAATTCAAAAGAACATATTTTCAGTCGGCGTATGCACTGAAAAAGGTTTCGATGTTTTGTTTAGAGGAAAACTAGTAACAATTAACCGTGACGGTGAAGTTTTTGGTGTCTGTGCAACAAGACAATCAGATTTACCGAATGCTCTTTGAAGTGAGAAAACCAAGTGTTGCTAGAGAAGCAAATGTGTCAACTGTCAACGTCACGTTAACAACAAAGTTTTGCGCGAAATGACGCAAAAAGGGCTAATTTGAGGTGTAAAATTAGCGGACATTGATAACTTCTTCTGTGAATCGTGTGCTTTCGGAAAAGCACACAGGCTTCCGTTCAAAAAAAAAACGAGACAAAAGGAACACAAAACCGGGAGAATACATACATTCGTACGTATGCGGACCATTCTCAACAGAGTCCATCGGGGGTGCAAGATTCTGCATAACCTTCAAGGATGACGCATCAGGATTTCAGTATGTTTACTTCATGAAACACAAGTCTAATGTTTCCGATATTTTCAAGAAATGCGAAAGGTTGATCGACAACAAATTTGGCAAGCCGATGAAGGTGTTACGTACGGGCAATGGACGAGAGTATTGCAACTGTGGAATGAAGCAATATCTCGAGGCTCGAGAAGTCGCAACTTGGGGCAGAAAAAGGAAAAAAATTCGAATATATTCTTCCAGTGGACGTAAGAGAAGATGTGTCAGAACCCGTTGAGCAGCAACAGGGAGTAGAATGCCAGGAAGTGCAGGAGGAACTTGAAAGAAACGAACAACCAGAAGATCCTTGAAAAGAAGATCAATATCAACCGTATAATGACAGACAACTGCGGGATCGTGCAAACATCCGACGACCGATAAGGTATGAGATCGACTTCGCTGAATATGATCCGCCAAACATATTTCAGGAGGCAATGAACAGTGCCGAGGCAGAAAATTGGGTCAAAACGATTCAGTAAGAGTACAACGCGCACGAGGAGAACGAGACTTGGTCAATCGTACCAAGGAAAACGGATCGAAAGCCCATAGATTCGAAATAAGTGTTCAAGATTATACGAGGCGCGTCAAGTGACGTATACCGGTACAAAGTGAGACTTTGTGCACGAGGATTTGAACAAAAAGAGGGACTCGACTACACGGATACTTTCTCGCCAGTCGTGAGATACGACTCGTTTAGAGTTCTATTGGCCATGGTGGCTGAACAGGACTTAGAGCTCACACAGTTTGACGTGAGAACAGCCTTCCTTCACGGGGAGCTGTAGGAAGAGATCTACATGGAAATTCCAGAAGGACTCAACGTCAAGAAAGAAGAAAAAACGTGATTTCGTATGTAAACTGAACAAGTCCTTGTACGGCTTGAAACAAGCACCCAGGTACTTGAATGAAAAGTTTCGTGAGTTCTTAGAAAAATATCAGTGTCGTGAAATGGAAGCCAACAAGTGTATTTTTCAAGGACGAGTAGATGGTGTAGATGTGTTTTTAGCGCTTTTTGTAGATGACGGACTCATCGCAGCAAAAGAAAGTAAAGCCCTCGAGTCGGTAATCAAATCATAGGGTAACGCGTTCGAAATTACAATCGGGGATGGAAAGTTATTTGTCGGGGTACAAAAAGAACGAAATCAAGAAGCATATGTAAAGAAAATTCTCAATAAATTTAAGATGATTGATGCAAAAACGGCAAGTGTGCCTGCCGATCTGCACGCGCGACTAGTTTCATTTGATCGCGACGATGAAAAGTCAAGCATGGTACCGTTTCGAGAAGCAGTGGGCTCGTTAATGTTTCTTGCAGTTGTGACGCGGCCGGATATCGCATATTCGGTGAATTCAGTTAGCAAATTTCTTAGCAAGCGGTGAAACGAATCTACTGGTACTTGGTTGGAACAACGAAAGTCGGGATAATGGACAAAAGTGGCGGGAGTAACTCGGAGTTACAGGATTTTTCAGACTCGGATTTCGCAAGTGACGTGGAGACGCGTAGATCTACCACGGGGTATGCGTTTTGTCTATCAAACGGGATTGTGACATGGTCATCCCAACGACAAAAGCTAGTCACACTCAGCACAACGGAGGTTGAGTAAGTCGCGGCAGCAGCGGCCGCGAAAGAGGCCATTTGGCTGAGAAAATTGGCAAACGATCTAGGGTGTCTACCGGTAACTGCGACAGTTCTGCGAGTAGATAATCAAAGTGCGATCCGATTGATCGAAATCCGGAGTTCCACAAGCGAACCAAGCAAATAGACATTAAGCATCACTATGTTCGCGAAACTGTGGAGAGTGGGGAAATATCGGTAGAATATGTTCCTACGGATCAGCAGTTAGTTGATATATTTACCAAAGCAATTCCAAAGAGACAGTTTCAGCATCTATGTAACAATTTAGGCATAGGTTCCTCGACACACTCAAACGGCGGGGGTGTTGAGAAGTAAAGTTATCGTACGTCAAAAGGCTCACCGCGCATGCGTGAGTGAAACCCAGTATTAAGGCGCCGGAGCGCACTTTCATAGCAGCTGCCATTTTGTTCCAGCTTAAATAATTTTTTGAGTGCTTGACCAATTAAACATATTCCAGTTCAACACTTTTCCTTAAATTTTCATGGGAATCCGAAAAAAAGAGTGCCTAGTTCGATTTGAAATATGTTTCAACCATCAACACCTTTATTGTTGATGTAATTCTATACAATTTAAATGGCTATAACTTACTTGATTATGATCTGATGTCCATGAAAGCATATGTAATCATAAGTATTTTACGCTAACCTACATGACTGTAAAATTTTAAGAAGTTTAAAACAACCGTTATGATTTTATGGGCTACAACGTAAAATTTTCATATCACACTATTTTTAACAACGTTGAGTGAATTTTGGCTTTTGAGGTATTTGTTACCCTTGTACTCACAAAAATCTACATTTGTGATTTTTTTGGGATATGTCTGCTCAAAGGGGTCAAATTGCGAGGTAGGGGGACACAAATATTTCGACATTTTACCCCCCTGGACCCCCTGATGTACAAAATGGCGTTTTTGATTCAAATGCTGAAAGGTTTTATTTCAGACCTTTTATTTGATACCCAACTCGACTATCTTTGATTAAAAAAAAATGGGTAAGGGCTACTTCGTTATTAAGGTGGACCCACGGACAGACGGACGGATAGACAGGACGCTCAGTTAGAAGGCCTTTGCAAAAAAAAGCCTACTATAATCAACTCTCTGAAAAACAGACTCCCCTATAATGCATGTGCACATTTTTTCATTTGCCAATCAGTGAGACGTGGACAGGTTTAAATATTTGCTTGTATTTTTTAGGGGAGACAATTGTTTATTTGTCTCTATAGAGCCATCAGTCTTGTCAAATAGATGGTCATTCAACATCCCCCCTCATGACAAGAACTTACGGCACTTATTTTCGCACTTACTCAATTGACCTACGACCTGGTCTTCTGTGCACACAATATCAATTGGAAGTTATTCAATAACCAACAGAACGGCAGACACATAAAAAATATCAAAATAAAGAAAAGGGAGAAGCTATACAAAGAAGTAAAAGACGCATTCCCAAGTATGTTGAAATGAACCCTTGTTGAATTTCGACAGTTAGTATTCTTACGTTTTTAGCAACGTTTTATCATCCCTCTTGATTCTTCCGGTTCATTAGTTTCAGAGGGGTTTCAAATATTTTCTGTCAGAGGGTTTACTTTTTATTATTTCTTTCCTTTCCGATGTTATTTCATGCGAGCAGATTCATTCTGATGGAATGTCTTCTTAGAAAAATTGAAGAAATCGAGACGATTTTCTAGTAAGTGTTGTTCATAAAATCAAGTGTCGAAACCATTCCACCTCAAAATTAGAGATCATTCGTCATTGGCAGACCCAACATCTTGTTATTCTCGTTCCTTAGGCAGTGAGTTTTCTTTGAAATGGGACTGAAATTTTTTTTTAAAACGATAGTTTTTCCAAAATTCATGTCACGTTTTCGTGTTGAAACTGATGCAACACTTCTGATGATTCACGAATATCCATCCATCACTGGTTATTTTTCTGGTGGAGAAGGACGAATTGGATGAACTTTATGGTATCAAGCTTCTATCGAGAATTGATGGGTGCAAGGGAAAATTTATGTTTAACAATCCATTAAGTAATGAGCATGTTTGCTGATGGAATAGTTGGAGATAGTCATTAAATGGGAGTCACAGCATTCCTAAGCGTGCTTAATTGCTGTGTTATAAGATATTACGTGCTGATAGGAAATATTCGAATAATTACGACGAATAGCAGGAAGATAAATAAAATTATTTGCTTAGAGGAAATGTTGATGATCCGTCCGAAGTTCAATACTTGAAATTAGTTTTATGCATACATTTTCTTCTTCATTTTAAGGTCTTTGTAAAATTTTTTTTTAGAAAGACCTACTAGTTTCGCGACCTGTCTGTCCGTCCGCTTGTCCATCTGTAAGTCTGTCCGTGCGTCACAGCTAGTTTCCTCAGAAACTATAGAAGCTAGAATGCTCAAACTTGTGAAAAGGCCAGAAGTTATGGCCTCTCAAAAGTTAAGGTCTTTACAAAAATTTAAAAAAATTTAAAGGGGGGTCCCCCCGTATAACGAATTAGCCCTTAAAAATTTTTTTTAATTAAAGGTAGTCGGTTGGGTATCAAATGAAAGGTCTTGATTAGGTCTTTTAGAATCTGGAATGAAAAAGTCGTTTTATGATTTAGGGGCTCCAGGGGAAGGGAAAATGTACAAACAATTTGTGACATACTCGTATCGGTGAACCCTGCGATTCAGTGCTCCTGATTACCTTGATTTTCAATGAATTTAAGGGTAAAGCTAAAAAAATTTTATAAAGATTACAAACATTGAAGGAAGATAAAACAAGTCAAGCAAGCATTAGAGTAAGTGCTCCTACCAGAAAGGCTTTGTAACCATCCTAGGGTTCGAAAATGTTCTGTAATGGCATGATTCGATGATTTGAATTATTCATCCACAATAGTATTTGTATAAGAAACCCAAGAGATGCAAAGTTTTTTTTATAAGCACATAACAGCCGCCATGTCATTCCAGCTTAAATAATTTTTCTGGATGATCAGTGAAGAAAATAAGAGTATCTAGGTCGATTAGAAATATGTATCGACCATCAACACGGATTATTGTTGGGGGAGGGCACAAATTTTTCGTACACTTTGCCTTTCCCCTTTGATGCACAAAATGACAGCTGTAATCAAGACCTTTCATTGGATATCCACTCGACTATATTTTTAAAAAAATTTATTGTAGGTCATTTTAGCATAGCCTCCCTTAAAAAATTTTGAAATGTTTAACGAAACGTATATTTTGGAAGATCATTACTTCTGACCTTTCGACAAAGTTTGAGCTTTCTAGCTTCTTTAGTTTCTGAGAAAACTTGCATTGATATACGGACAGATGGACGGACGGATGAACAGACGGACAGGTTGCGAAACTAGTAGGGCTTTGTTAAAAAAAATTTACAAAGTCCTAAAAAGTGGTATAATCAATGTTTTGACATTGAGCCTTCAATATTTTTACATAAAAAGCAGTCGAATGCGGCAATGAAATGCGGTATACTTAAATTGAAGGAGACTTTTTTGCACTTAAACCTAAAAAGTCCGCTTTAATCCAAACAATCCAACAGGAGGCAGAAATTATGAAAAATATGTATCCTTCCTCTCGTAAATGAAGCAAATATAAAATAACTTGGGAAGACGGAGCTACACTCATGTCAGATTGGTTTTGTACTCAATCTACGATATGCGAGCACCAATAATGCATAAACTCAATTAAATCTTTAACGACATCTACTACAAACTACTACTACATACTACATACTCGTTTTAGAAGAAGAGCCATTGCTACTTCGTATTAAGCTGCCGTCATTTGATTGCAATATTATAAATATTGACAGTATGAAATCTTAAATATATTATAGTATCGGAAAATTTGGAGAAGATCTAAACAGAAGTATATTGTCTGGTTCGGCGAAAACCCATACATAGGATAAACTTCATATGGCTATAACTTTTTTAAATACAATTCGGTTTTATTGAAACCAACAGAGTATGAGGATCTTTTATTGGACTACTAAAATACCAAATTTCAGAGAGTTTAAGGGTGCCCATATAAATTAACTGAGAAAAATGTTACATTTGCAAATCCTTATATTATTATTAAGAAAGTTGGGTGAATTTTGATTTCTAAGCTATTTGGTACTGTTGTATTCATAAGGACCTACAATCATGATTTTGTCACCCTTGAAATGTACGCTTTCATGAAGGTGTCAAACAACTAGTATGCCCTATGCATGTATACTGGCAAAAACTTTAAACTTGATATGATGTGTAACCTATATGCACATCAAGGCTCCCGGGAAGGCAAAGATCTTCCTGTATGCCACTTACCTGCTTCTATTTTCCATTTCAAACTAGATCAACAAAGAGATGAGTTCATTTTAGAGAATTTATTTTATATAACTGTTTCATTGAATGAATGAATTGAATTGCATTTACATTTATATTGCAACCATGACCATTAACCACATTTTCATATTTTATTGAAATGTCGCTCGTTGATCCTTGGTTAATATTAAATGAACCGCTCTTGACTTTGATTTAGACTCGCTGCGTATTGGAGTCGGTGGAACCTGATACGCTTCCAGTGTGTTGGCTTGTAAAGGAAACCAAGAAAACAAGCTATTGGATCGGGATGACCACACGGCGTAAAAAACCAAAAAATCCCCGTTGGCAGCACCAGCCGGGAAGGTAAATTTCTCGTATGTAGCGTAAGGTTTCGGAAAAGAATTTGGCTTGCCTACTACTGGACTTCTTACTGAAATTGGTGTAACACTACGTGGGTATTTATTAACAGAAAGGATCTGCCACCGTTCGTATTTGGAGAACCTTCATAGAGGCGCAAATATTTTGCTAATCAAATTGAGTTGCACACGAATGGATCACATATTGAAAATCGGCGGGTAATAAATTGTTATAAACATATATATACTCGTTTTGCCCTTCTCACATTTGCTGTTTATACATTTCACAGTGGTTACCACACAAAGGCGATAACTTGTCGGCTTAAATAGCTCAAATAGTTAATTTCAAAAGATTTCCATGAAAGTTTAATCAGCACTTGCATTGCCATTAATATATACATTTTCGATTCTTTTCTGATCTACCAGGGACCGTCATTTTGAATTTTTATTGAAAATGGCTGCTAAAAATATTAAGCTGTAAATTTACGAATTTTTTATGTGTCATCCAATTCGCATAGTTAAATTAAATTAGCTTGCCTTGATAACTTATAATTTCAAGTTTTGTCGGAATCTGTTGAGAAACTTGGCTGCTAGAGGGCTACAGAAATAAAAAAAAAAAATTTAAGTCGCCCCCTGTATGGGGAGGCCCCCCTTAAACACTTTAAAATATTTTCTTACACTGCAAATTTCAAGAGGCACCTCTTTTGACCTACGTAGAAAATTTCCTCATTCTAGCTTATGTGGTTTACGAGAAAACTTGTTGTGACGCACGAACAAACGGACGCACAGACAGACAAGTCGCGATTTTATAATTTTTAAGGGGATTGTTGAAAATATTTTACAATATTTCAAAAATAGTCTGATTTATAAATACTTTCAAGATAAGTCATTTAAAACGTTTCCATGAAAAAAAATCATTATTTCAGTTGCTACTAAAATAACGAATTGTGCTTGCCTCCTGACCTTTGGGGGCCGCCATTTTGAATGCATGCATTTGATTTTGAACTATTTTAAATTTTTGTGGGCTAGGACCTCATCAATGAATGTGCCAAATCTCGTTCAAATCGGAGTTTTACGCTAGACAGGGCAAAATAATTCAATTTTTAGTGAAAATGGCAGCTTAAGAATATTGGGTTTTAAATTTTCGACTTTTTTATTTTTCATTTAATTTTAATAATTTTCTGCACAATACAAGAACATAGCACTGAAATCCACAATCTCAAGTTTCATCAAAATCCGCTGAAAATGTGACCGCTAGAGCGCCACAAAAACCTGAAAAAACGCATATTTAAACCGCCGCCATTTTGAAATTTGCCCATGCATGATCACCAAAATATCTAAGTCTGTAGATCTAAGTAATGTCTATCTTGAAACCAAGTTTCATATACGGCGAATCAAAATTGCGACTTTAGAAGCCTTTGAAGTTTTGAGTTTCAACTGGCCGCCATTTTAGTTTTTGTGACCTGACTTCCAGTTTTTTTCACGTAATTCTTTATATACTTATGATTTCTATCTAACTGCCGAATTTCATGAAAATTTGTTGAAAACTTTGACCACTATTACAACAACAACATTTTGCACGTTTTTCGACCTTTGAGCTGCCGTACTCACTTTAGATTTTTTATTGTGAGATTTACCACATACATCAGTAATCCTTTGCACCAAATTTCAGCCAAATCTGAGCTATACTTTGGTCAGAACAGAAATCACGATTTTTCGAGACATTAACCCAATACACCTTTCCTGAAAATTTGGTGAAAATCGGAGCAAAATTGCAACCTCTAGCGTGGTCACAAATTTCGTTATATCTCATATCTATATATATATATATATATATATATATATATATATATATATATATATATATATATATATATACATATGTGTATATATATATATATATATATAAATATATATATATATATATATATATATATATATATATATACATATGTATATATATATATATATATATATATATATATATATATATATATATATATATATATATATATATATATATATATATATATGATGCTCTCCGCAATCGAGGGTATCGAAATCACTTTTCTTGTACCTCTCACCTCCTCTTTTCTTGTTAAAAACGGATCTCTGGGTTGCAGGGCACCGTAGAGTAAAAAACCGAGGCCTAGCCCAAGATAATGTACCAAATGGGTCCAGGTTAGTTTTTCAGGTTCATAGGGAAGGCTTTAACCAGGTCTAGGCCACTGCCACTAAGAGCTCTGCTCTCAAAGCGTAAACGGCCTTCACCTCTCTAACATACAAAAATGTACGCCATTGACCAAGCCAAATTTACTTGATTGATAAAGCTAGCTTGTAGTTTAATTTGTTAACATTATATTGATTGGTCAGAGTTCACTGCACCATTAATATTGGTTTTCACATACAATTAGTTAACTTAATTTAGAAACGTTAAGTATGAAACTGAAATAATTCGAATTATCATTTCGCTCGAATGCATTATTAAATACAAAATTCAGATCATAAACCACAAAATCTGTTCAAATTCAATTAAATTTTCAGGAATGCATGCATTATAACTTTTCCATCTATAGGGAACATGAAGCTTGGTCTTGATCCCGTGATATTATTTTCATATAATGTTATTACTTTTATGTCAGCGTAGTAAAAATAACCAACAAGATTCCACAGATACACAGAAAAGGTGAGCGTAAAGAAGTTTATTGTTGTACTCACAGCACAAACGTACTGCTCGAATCTTCACAGGAGAGAAAAGAGTCTAGCAGCAATGTCTTTTTGATGAAGGCCACAACGATTTCAAGACTAGATAGGATGCAGCACATGCTCTTTCGCTTACGCCCTAACTTGCTGCTGCATATGTTCCACGTTTGCCTACGTGAAGAGGTATTCTTGGAGTGCTGGAAGGTAGCTAAGTTTGTACTCATCAACATGGGGAAGGGAAATCCGCCGTTATCACCTTCATATGCTATACATCGCTGGGAAAGCCCTCAAAAAACTTAACGACGGAAGACCCACTAACACTCTTCATGCCACTAGGGACGTTTCGACATCTAGCTAGGGATCTTTCACCATGGCAGTATTGCTTCAGAGCAGGTCGCTCTAACAGGCACTAGCAGATGACAATTTCACCCAAAAGATTGTCCTGCTGATCATATTCAAAGCCAGAAGCGCTTTAAACTCCAGAAATGAGCAGATAACTTGAAAGCTCTAAATGATCCTCTGCAAGTCGTAGAATTTCCGATGCAGATTTTAAGGGGTCATCTGAAAGACAGCGGTCTACTCTTTGACCCAAAGAAAGCTCGTAGGAGCATGTAAATTGAATTGGACGTCAGCTAGGACTCCATCTTTGGGCCTGACTCGTGGAACATCTCGTATCATTAGTTTTTTTTTTGTGGTAGGGAGGTGAATGCCATTTATGCACAGAGTGTGGGACTCCCATACGCTACTGGGCTACCCACTAAACACCTCCCCTGTCAAACTGAGATCCCAGCCTAGAACCGTTTGACACATTACTTCGGGCCACGTCTCATTTTGTTACGCCGTGAGGTGCCTTCAAGCTGAGGAATACCTTTCCTAGCGGGAGGGGAGAGGGGAAGAGGAAGTGCCAGAAAAGCAATGCCCCAGCCCCAGCGCCCCCGGTTGCTGTAAGTTCCTTTTGTATTTTAGGACTGCCCGAGCAAAATGTGCCACCTGGTTCCATTTGTCAACCGATTCGAGCATCGCCGCGACTATATTATCTGGGGTGAGCTCTCCCGTTTCCCTGTAGAGTTTCCTTCGCAGCCTGACCCATTTTGTACACGCGAAAAATGTGTGACAGGCATTGTCCTCCTCTCCTGGGCAAAACAGACAATCGGGGGACCGTGACTTACCGATCTTGTGCAGGTAAGACTGAAAACACCCATGCCCGCTCAAAAGCTGGGTCAGATAGAAGTCAGTCTCACCATGCCTTCGATTTAGCCATGGTCTCATATCCGGGATGAGGCGCGCAGTCCACCTTCCCTTCGTGCAATTCACCCAAGACTGCTGCCAATCGTTGAGCGAGCGCTGTCTCTCCTCACAGACAACCATCTCCCTCGCATCCTCGTTTCGGCGCAGGTGAATATCGCGGCGCTCTCTAGCAAGGAGGGCGACAGGTATCACGCCTGCAATGACTCTCACCGCCGGATCAGAGACTGTCGGATACGAAGATGCAATCCTCAGTGCTCCACTTCTCTGTACCTGTGTCAAACGTTTTCGGTATACCTCCTTGCTGAGTGCGTCGCCCCATACCTCTGCCCCGTACAGTAGCACTAACCCTACAGCACTCATCAAGAGGCGTCTTCTTGACAGGCTGGGTCCCCCTACGTTGGCCATACGTCGACTCAGAGCCGATATTCCCGAAAAAGCCCTCTCAGCCGTTGCCCTGATTTGCTCAGAGAAACTCATCTTCCAGTCGATCAGTAGCCCCAGGTACTTCACCGCTGGCTTCGATTCGATTTGTGTGTCTCCAATACTGATCATCCTTACTCTAGGGATTCTCATTTTTGTCAACATGGCCACTTCGGTTTTCTCCAGTGCTGAAATGAGCCCGCGAGCAGTCATCCAGTCCCTCACTCGGCGCATCATCGTACCTAGCCTAAGTTGTGCTTGTTCAACGGTGCGTCCAGCGACCAGAGCCGCAACATCATCTGCAAAGCCGACCAAGTGCGACTCATCTGGCATCTCAAGTCTCAGTAGCCCGTCGTAAGACACGTTCCACAGGTCCGGACCAAGGATAGATCCCTGGGCAACACCCGATGTAATTTCCATCCTTTGTTGGCCCTGTGTCGTGTCACAGAGCAGGCTTCGGTCCTTTAGGTAGTTCCTCAAAAGCTGCATTAGGTATTCTGGAACTTAAAAAGAGTTTTCCAGCGTGTCCCGAATATCCACCCATATAGCGGAGTTGAAGGAATTCCTGACGTAGAGTGTCACCAACATGACGCGTCGCTTGGTGCGACTATATGCCTCTGCCTTTTGGACCGCGTTCACCACCTCTGCAATCACATCAATGGTAGAACGTCCTGCTCTAAAGCCATACTGCCGAGGAGATAGGTCCCTTGATGAGTTCCTCTAGCACGTTCCCAGCCATGTCTAGCATGCATGACGGGCGGTATGCAGACGGCGATTCGGGATTTTCCCTCTCCTTGCTGATCAGCATGAGCCTCGCCACCTTCCATCGTACCGGGAAAACCCCGTCCCGTTGGCAAGCGTTGAATGTGCTGTGCAGCAAGTCAGGAAAATGGTGATATACGAGCTGCAACACCTCAGCTGGAATACCATCTGGACCTGGAGCCTTCCTCGCTTTCAATGAGAGGACTAGCTCCTCCAGTTCCAGCTGTGTGACTGCTATTTCACCGTGGATAGCGTCAACATGGACGGGATGGGCGGGGAAGAGTCCTCGCACTATCGCGTCCATCTTTTCCGCGTCATGTATACAAGGCTTCCGTAAGGCACCAAGCTTACGCATGAGAAGCTTGTAGCCAAGGCCCCACGAATCCTTGTTAAGATTGTCCACTTGGTCTTGCCAGCAGCGAGCCTTGCTACTGTAGATCAGTTTGCGAAGGCATCCCCTGGCCAATTTATATGCTGCCACCCAGGTGCATACCTCGTCACGGTTCCGCGCCAGTTAAGCCTCACGTCGAAGCTTGTGACACTCCCTTTGCTTTTCAGCGATTTCAGTTGACCACCAGTATACTGGGGGCTTGCTGTGCCGGGATCTTCCACGGGGCGTAGAAGCGCAGCAAGCAGTCGTAATGATGCTCATATTAGAGTTCACCACGTCTTGAGCTGCCAGTTCTTTCGTTCCTTCCGAAGCTCCCTGCAGCGGCTCACCTGCTGTGAGCACCTCGACAAACCTCTCAACGTCCATCCTACCGATGTTCCATCCAGCTGTAGAAAGCCAAGAGCATGGACGTCTGGAGACAGCATCACTTATCTCTAGCAGAATGCACCGATGATCACTGGCTGAGTAGTCCTCTAATACTTTCCAGTTGAGTATCCTCCGTACTAAGGACTCCAAGGCAAATGTCACGTCCGGTATGGTTCCCTCACAACCAATATGGCGGAAAGTCGGCGTATTTTCGTAGTTTAGTACAACGAGGGCCGTCCTGGCCGCCATTTCCAGGATTCGTTTTCCCGCGGATCCATCTGAGGCATGCCCTGTTCGATTGCTTTAGCGTTGAAGTTGCCCCCCAACGAGCACTTCGTCCTCTGCGTTCAAGACAGCGCCCTCCAAAGCCTGAAGCTTGGCTTGAAAGGATGATATCGATTCGTTCGGCGTTAGATACACACTAAAGAAGAAACCATCCCCCACAACAACTTTCCACTTGAAAGTCACTGTTCCGAACCCAGATGGCTGCAGTACCAGTTTCATCAAAATACCATACTGCAGGACTTTTATTATGGTGTTGCTCACTCAACAGCAAGAAGTCGGCTTTCATGTCCCTCGCAAACTGCTCGAGCAGATTTTGGACAGTTGAACTGCGGTGTGGTCTTATCTGCAGGATGCGGGTCATCGGAGTTCTGATTTTGCCTTGGCTAGGGCTTCCTAGAACACCCGGCATTTTCCTGATCCCTAGATGTCCCAAATCAGGTTTCGGATCAGCATCCTTGCAAAGAATACAGTTTGCCTCCTTCGTACACTCTTTTCTTTTATGTCCCATTTACCGCATTTGTAACATAGGGAACTCCTATCGGGTCCTTTGCATATTTGTGTGGTGTGACCAAGGCATTTGAAACATTGAAGAGGCATTGCTCTTCGCCGTATCCTACAGACAACCCACCCTATCCGTACTTTGCCCTTCTTCAGGAATTGTTCGGCGTCCTTTTCAGTCAAGTCAACTATGGCCATGCGTTGTCCCCTGTTGTTTTCTGGTGTCAGTCTTGCTTTGATCCTTCCCATGCTAGGGAACTCCCTTTTGATGGCCTCTTCTACCTCGGCCAGATCCGTGACGCAGTCTATGTCTCGTGTTTCGATCGTTGCCATCGGTTCAAGCGGGGCTATAGTTGCGCTTTGCCGAGGACTTTCTTTACTGCGTCGCAGAATGCTTCCTTATTTTCGGCCTCTGCTCCGAATTCGACAAGTATGTGGCCCGATCGCGTTGGTCGTACTACTTTAATGGTAGTATTGGTGTCTTCGGGCCGTATGTTTCCTCTGATGTCCCGCAGTACCTCCGCGTAGGATCGGCCATCTTGGGGCTTTATGAGCAGTGCCTGCTGCGGGGGTCTTCGTCGGGGCTTCTGCTTTTCCTGTTTTGCATCAGGTCCTTTTTCTGATTGGGCGTCGGTGCGAACTTTACTTTCTGGCTTTTTTTTAAGGAGTTTCTTTACGGCTTTCTTCGCTCCTTTTGTAAGCACTGTCTGGAACCCGTCAAGTGCCTCTTCCTTCCTTCTTTTATCCCGATCTCCTTCGATTGGGCTAGACGGCATTCTTTTATTTATTTTTAATGGTGGAGCTATCTGCATCTCACCTTTAGATTTCACTCCAAGCGCCTCTTAAGCCTTCTGTTCATCTTCGCCCCTTAACCAGCTCCTCCGGTAGTGCCCTATGCAATCTAGGAGCTCCTCTAGTTTAAGCAGCCCCACCTTTACTCCTTTGCTGACTTTTGGGGAGTTGCATGGAGATTGTATTCTTTTCAGAACATCTCCCGCTTTTTGGAGTAGCCTTTCTTCTTCATATTGCTGGGTGGCAATTGTACTTTGCAACCATCCTTGGGAGAGGTTATGGCGTTCCGCTTCCGAATGCAGTACCTTCGCCACATTTTTGACGTTGGCGGTGCAATCACACGGTGTCTGGTCACTCGTGGCTTTTCGTGTCGTAATCTCCTTGTTGGCTTCAGGATGTTTCTTTGCTATGTCAGGATTTGCGACCCCTGCATCGGTCGCCTCGATAACGATCGCAGCAGTGACAATCGAATTTTCGATGCTCTCCATATTATCCTCCACCGCTCGAACACCTGAATTGTCCTGCAGAGTTTTCCGCTTTTCCTTAGTAGGACGCTCGGCGTTTGCATCATTTTTTTGCTGCGCCCGAACGCCACAGGAATCTCAGGCTGAACCAGACTGTCTGCTATTCTCCATTTTTCATCTGCCTTCACTGTCATTGTGTTATTCTTCGTTTTTGTCATGGGCAGTACCGCCCTCGATGTACTGTTAACATCGTGGCCGCAACCGCTGGTTGTGTCGTCGTTGTTATTATTTTTTTTCCTTTTTTTTGGATTTTTTTGGTCTTTTGATTTTGGTTGCTCCGGTTTTGTTGGGTCCCTCTCGGAGCTGCTATCTCCCTTCGTATGTGTAATCACCTTTTTGGTCCCATGGTTATCTTTGCAGAGCAGGGAGGTCATGCAAGGGTTGGCACAAGCTCTTATGGGGACAAGTGCTCAGAGCCAGACCAGCGCTAATCGGGAGTCCGTCTCAACCGAACCTACACCACCAACCCAATGGTGCGAACTTCGAACGTACTCCGAGGCCTGCCAAGATTTTACCGGGACGTTCACCTACGAGTTTCACAAAGCAACTAGGTCCAAACCATCACATCCGCCAGCCCCAAGCGTCAATTCCAGTTCGTTGTCCAAAGCGTAGTCCAGATTCAATCAGAGTCGTTACCTGTCATCCTAAGAGGAAACCTCACAGCACCCCCCATATCTTCGGGTCCGTGGAGGCGGCACTTCCCAAAGAATTCTAGCTTCCAAGAGTGCTCTTGTCGACCGGTATTCCCCCTGCGAGAATTTCCTCGGGTACGTGGAGACAGAATTCCCCAAAGAATGCTAGCCTCCAAGAGTGCTCTTGTCGATCGGCATTCCTCCTGCGGGGCGTATCATTGGTTACTTAGACTTTAATGTCAAACGAGTCTCGCTTGATCGACTAATGCATCAATTCAGGAATTGGATGACTGCTTGCAGCTTTAGCTTAGTACTGGGGAAAACTGAAGTTGTGCTCCAGACAAAAAAGTAGGACTCCAGAATAAGAACTGTCAGTATCGAGGAGAAGTGAATTGAATCGGACAGGAAGCGAAGGCCCGAGAGGGGCTATCGTGCTACAAAGAAGGAGAAGAATTTAATCGAAACCAACAGTGAAATACCTGGGCCTATTGTTTAGTTTGAAAAAACGTTTTCCAAGAAAATCATGGCAACCGCTGATAAGGCTACAGCAGAAATAGCGACTCATGCCTAACCAAGGGGAAACCCACCTCATTAAAAACAAACTACTTTGGATGAGGATAGTACTACCTTTATTGCTTGTCAAATTAGACCTATGAAATAACACTCACAGTAGGTGCAACACCAAAAGTGGTTACCACAAGTGCAGAGACGGAAAGCACTTTCAATGGCATCCGTGAATCTAACTGGATCTAAGTCAGTGATGATTTTTTTTTAAGGTTGGGAGGAAAAGGCTATTTCCAGATGCACAAGATGTCTGAACTACCCACTAAACACCTCCCCTATCAACCTCAGAACCTAACCTAGAACCATTTAACACATTACTTTTGGCTACCCCTCGTTTTGCTACGATGTGAGTTGCCTTTAAGTTGGTGAATCCATCTTCTAGCTGGAAGGGAATGAAGAAGAGGGACTGCTAGGAAAGTGATCCAATGACCCCGAGGTTCACGGCTGATGTGAGTCCTTTTTATTTTTTAGGCCTGCCCGAGCATAATGTGCCTCATGGTTGTTTTCCTCTCCTAGGCAAAGCTTGCAATCAGGGGACCAAAAACTACCTATCTTGTGCCGGTAAGATTCAAAATACCCATGCCCGCTCAAGAGCTGGGTAAATTAGAAGGCAGTCTCACCGTGCGATTGATTGAGCCATGGTCTCTAATTAGGGATGAGGTGCGCAGTCCCTTTTCCCTTCATGTTGTTTGCCTACGACTGTTGCCAATCATTGATTGCGCATTGTCTCTCCTCACCAGCAATTGTCTCCTTTGTGTTTTCATTTCGACGAAGATAGATAATATGGTACTCTCTCGCACCACTAAATCTGAGACTGTCGAATATGTGTGTACCAAACGTTTACGGACAGCTTCTTTCTGAGAGAGTCAGCGATGTTGGTGATCACAGGAGTGATACCTATAAACTTCTTCTCTAGATAGTGTAGAAATGAAGACAACAGAAAGAAGTCCTTAAGGAGGATAGATGACGCTCTCTCAGTGATTGAAAACAACTACGAAGGGGGTCCCAAAAGTACCCGACCCGACAAAGAAAACAGTATAAAAATTGCAAAAATGTTTGCATGAGGAAGCAGTTCGAACTTCAACTCATTGATTTTAACCATCGCAATGACGCACGTGTGGACTGATGCGTTGTCACGATGAAACAACACTTTCTTTTTCGTCAGATTGGGTAGTTTTTTCTTGATTTTTTTTTAAATATCTCCATTCCCTACCACTCTCTCCAAGATTCTTTCATCGTTGCACAACTCTTGTGCGATCTACACTTCACACGTCGTCGATTCCTACGTGTGCCTCCAGGCAATGTTAAAACATCGGTATAAGGGGCGCACAACATGATGTGAAGTACTCCTTTCCTGCTAGTCTAGTATTCGTGAACAGTTCTCAGAGATGAAAAAAAATATTCTAATACGACGTAGTAAAATAAACTCTGAGTTTATAAAAACTAGTTGTCTTTAAGTATCTTGACGTTAGGGGCCCTAAGATATTGCATTTTCAAGTCTCCGAACTTATCATTAATTTGAATTAATTAGATATTCCTTAAGTTTTTTCTTAAAAACCAATAATGAGGTTTCGTTTTTCACTGTTTCTGGAAGATTGTTGTTTATACGCAGAGCATCATTCGTAGGCTCGTTCGATCAGTTCTAGCGCAAGGTATTACAAAATTGTTGGCATATTTTGAATTATATGGATTTATTTGTGATACTTTTATAAAGGGGTTAAACTGTGCTTTCTCCTCAGTAATGATTTGACTGAAGGTGAGTGCATTGGTCTGTTGATACACTAGTCTTGTTAGAGTGAGAATTGGAAGGTTCAGAATATTTTTAAAGGCTTTAGCTAGTATCCTGGATATAATATTAAGGTTTCGCTTTGACGATTAACTCCAAATGACCACCGCTTAACGTAGCTTTGTCAGTACAAATGCATTTAATTCAAGTTTTTTCAAGTTTCTGCATTGGAAAACCTCCATATCTTCTCAACACTCCTATCATTGGTGCTAGTTATCTCCTCAAATGATTAATGTGTGGCAACCATGTCAAACGATGATATATGGTAAGACCGAGATATTTAATTTCAAACACTCTTTGCAAGTTTTCGCCGTAAATTTTCAGGTCAACTTCTATGTCTTCTTTATTCTTCTGTTTAAAAATAATGTATTTTGTCTTTGTAGTCTTCAATGCTAGCTTTTTTTCGATAAGCCATGGCCGATATTTATCTAGATTCTCTTGACGGTATTCTCCACGGTAAGTTTATCATGTCCTAAATAAAGAAGGATAGTATCATCAGCATGTAATGTGTGGTGAGCTTTTCGTTTACATATATTCATATTATAAGTGTATAGCAAAAAGAAGGTTGGTCCAAGTATGGACCCTTGAGGAACCCCTGATTTCATTGCTGTTAGATTGTTCAAGACATTATTAACTGATGTTCTCTGGAATCTTCTTTCCAAATAACTTTTAAAAAGTTGTTTCGGTTTCCTTGTATACCATACGATTCAAGTTTTTGAAGTAACAGGTCATGATCAACCGTATTAAGCTTTCTTCAGGTCCACAAAAATTGCAATAACATAATCTCCTTTATCAAGACTTTCATTGATGTAACGTGAGACAGAAACTAACGCATCGAAAGTCTCTTGTTATTTTGAAAGCCAGACTGCTTCGGGTTTATGATGAAATTGCCCATTAAGAAAGATTTTAAACGATTCTTTACAAGTTTTTTGAATATTTTTCTAATGGCTATTAAAAGTGCAACAGGGCGGTAATTATTCGGGTCCAGATGACCTCTTCCTTTGAATATTGGAATTGTTTTTGCTAGTTTCTCTTCGTCTTTAAATGTTCCGTTTCTAATATGCTCGTTTATAATATTTCCCAGTGGTTCAGCTACCTCCTCTTTGACTCGAATAATTTCATGTGTAGCGATGTTGTCAATACCTGGTGCTGCATTTTTTTCAAATTTTCGATTGTATTTAATATTTCTCTTTTAGTCGTTTGATTAATGTGAAAGATGGACTTATGTGGGCTATTTATGATATTGAAATAGCTAGTTGACTTGTCACCAAGCACTCTGGTAATTTTTTCACCAATTGTTGAAAAAAAGTGCTTTAGCGAGTTTGTTGTTCCACATGGGCGTGCTGCATTGTTAGAGTCCATGACAAAAAATTCAGCATTTTATGACATGATCCAGGGTGATGAATCATCTTTTACTTAATTTATTATTTTGCATATTTCGTGTGAGCCGTCCGCCGCTGTTTCCAATCTTCTGGAGTAATATGAAAATCAAACGCTGCAATAAGGCTGCATAATATCTGCCGTTGATTGTTTTTCCTTTTTCGAGATAATCAATAAATATTATACCACGCGCATCCCAGAAAACGGATGCCATGACCTTGCCAGCTGACTGAAGTCTTTGCTTTCTTTGAAGCCGGTTCTTCCTTTTCAGTCCACTGGTATGACTGCTTCTTGGACTCAGGTGTAAAATGATGGGCACATGTTTCGTCCATGGTTACGCAAAAACTCGACATGGGAGAGAGGCAGATGGACTGTGCACATGTACCCTGATCTAAAGAGCCCATATCTCAATCAGGCATATAGTGAGGTTGATTTCTATTTGATTTAGCTTTTGAGCAGGTACGGATGTTTTCAATCTTACCTGTGCAAGATTAGTACCGACTGCGTGTTTTGGATAAGAGAGATACATGACGCCTATCACACATTTTGAATCCACAAATAATGGGATCGAAAGTGCAGTTAACTTTTCAGCAAAATTGTAGAACCTTATTCAAACATCATAATGGAGATATGTTAATATCGGTTAACAAATAGAACGGTGAGGCACGTTACCTTCTGGCAGCCCTGATCATTAGAAATGGCTTTCTTGAGTACCTATAAGCATCAATTGTGGGGAGGCCTCTTTTCTAATAATCCTTTCCCTTCCTTTCCTTCTGCTGAAAAAGGGGTTCCGTTAACTTCGCGATGTAGGAAAATGAGGTTTAGCCTAAGCTAAACTGTCAGGTTGACAAACTAGTTGTTAAAATGGTAGCCCAGAAATCCTTGTGCGTCTAAAACTTGCACACTCTGGTCATAAATAGTCTTCAACCTCTTGCTACAAAACAATGAAAATATGCAAAACAATAATGTTAAAGTAAACTATTCGATTTTTTTTCTTGAAAAGCAAACAAACAAAATAATTGACTACAATATTCAAGTTATTAATCTCATATACCTCTACTCATGTTGGTTTCAGTGGGAACTTAAGTAAGACTACTAATTTTTGGACCTAGTTCCTCATGCAACTTCAATTCACTTTCTTTATCTTGAGCTATGGTATAGAATATAGATAGATCAACTATACACGGTCTAAGTAAGTTTCGTTTATTAATATCTAGCCACTAGTTCTTATGTTGTTAAATTAGTCTTTAAGTTTCTTAAGTTGCATCGGACATGGGATCACTGAGCCAGTCTAAAGTTCATCCATGAATTTTTTCTTCAAACTTAACTAGTGCAAAGATTTTAATGGGAGGTTGCAATGAAATATGAGCAATAAATAAAAAGCTATGGAAAGACCTTACCAAATCAAGACTTTGAGTTACGATCCAACTGCTATGGTGTGCAGAAGAGGTGTTCCAAAAACAGTTAAATTCTTCAAAGGCAACAGCGGAAAACGGACTGTTATTGTTAAGAAATATAGACGTGGCACATTTTCAATCCATTTTTTAGCAAGCAATTTATAACCAATCATCTTTCTTAATTATTCGTAAGCAAATCCATCTAGAAAATGATGTCACCTGTCTTATAATAATTCTAAAGATCATGTGTTTATGCAACTTTTCCAGCTTTCTCGGGTGAGCAAAACAGCTTTTCTAAATAGGTCTAATTAAGCGTTAAATATTCAAGAAAATCTAACTTCATCTCATTAGCAAAGAAAATCCTTCCCAAATATAATATAAAACAAACATAATTTGTGACACTACACAACATCTGTTCTCATTCAAAAATGTTCAATGAATGGCATCATCACTAGACAGTGACCAAACAAAATTTAAGAAATATTCATCACTTCAATTGTCACAGGCTATTAGTACAACATAACTCTCCATAACAAATGGATCCTTTCCTTATACTTCATGGGATACTAGGGATTCACTTCAAAAACTCGAAACTATAACAAGACTCTTGTCCATTTGCAAAATCGTCCAAGAAGTGGATAGTGCCAGTAACAGATGGTCAGTAAAATAAAACAAAAGGACGATGAAAAAAATCCAATTTGCTTTAGCAAATATTCTCATACTCTCTTTTCAAATTCATACCGGAAGCGAAAGAACCTTACGTCGTTCTTGTCGTTGCAATCGTTCTGTCCATTAGAGAATTTTCATTGATAAAAAAAATCAGACATTGGATGAAAAAGGAAAAGACGACCAAACAAATCCAGACTAAAATTGAACGCCATAAAGGAAATGAAGTTCGAAAGGATACACTCCATTTCTGCATCTGTTCGACAACTTGCCTAACCCGATTGGAAGTTCTAAATTTAATTTGTTTTGTTTTCTTTTTTCTTCTAATTTTTGTTTGTTTGTTATTTTTCTGGTCACAATGTGCTGAAGGACAATGACACCTTAAAGCGACTCAGATTGGAGACGAAGAATAATTGAGGCATTTCTTTAAATGTTGGCTTCTGGCATTAACGATTGATTTATTTGGTATTTATCTGATATTGGCTCGATGTAAGCCAAGTCAAGAAATTGACGGATAATCCTAGTCATTTTTACTCCCCACTTTTCGAAGCTATTACTGTGCTGGTATTCCAATCATTAAATCAAAGATGCCTCAAATATTTCTGGTTGAAGTTTGCTGACAGGTTGAATAGAATATATCGAAGTATCGAACAAAATTATACATACAAATATATAAAATGGTTATGATAAAAAATTAAAATATGAAAGTCTCAATTCAATTTTCTTTCAAATCGCGACTGTAATAATTAGAGAATTTTTAAGGTAGAGGAGGAATTTGTCGTTTTCGATACATTTACCCAATCCTATCTCTTTCACTGCTTTGATATAAACCAATTCCAGACGATAACGACAGCAACGACGACAAATTCCCATCACAAGGATCTCTTTTGCCTTCGACTTCTGTTTTTGATCCCCAGCACATTTTCTTCTCCGTATAAAGTAATTTAGACCAGAGAACTTCTGTTATCGATTGTTCCAATTGAGCGATTCCTTCGGTTCAGTTGACATTCACGTCCGTTCACGACGTTATCACCATTTCGAGTCGAGTCCAGCTTTTCGTTATCATATAATCTTTGCTTCATATTAGGTTTGCTCACTCTTAAAAAAAGCTATAGTGTAAGAGTCCAGCCCATAGTATGTACGCTGCAGGCAAGGATGTATTCACTTGTGAGTGGTGGAGAAAGTTCTGATGCCATTAAGCTGATGATTCAGGATTGCTTGGTTGAAGAAATAGGTAATGCATAGCGTATCCAAATGGTTGTTTGCTTGGTTATTTTTAAAGCATAAAATCGTATTTGCGTAAGAAACGTTTTTTTTAAGGAAACATCAATAATACCACCAGAATCTCATTAATGGACATTTTGAGAAAAAGGATTGTTTGAAAAATCCCTTTTGACAGCAATAGCCGGAGAGGCAAATCTCTCATAGGCACCCTTCGTTTCCAAAAGCAAGTAATAATTTGATTGGCCACCACTTTGAAAGTTAAACACTGTTTAAGAAAAAATTTTCTGTCGTACAAATAAGTTCAATGTTATCCATTTCATATCCAACATCAAAAATTTTCTTTAAAAAAAAAACGTTTTCTTATTATCTATTTAAATTATTTTCTCTATACAATTGTGAATGAAGTTTCAGAACAATTCTTACTCAATCCATTACAGCACATATTTCCGTTAAATTGTTCTCTCTTCATAAATTTTCAATGGCGTTTTCTTCCCATTTCAATTAAATATTGCTTTTTTATTTTCGCCGAATATTCTGAGAACTGTTGCAACTCCACATATGATGGTGCCCGCAGAGAAGAGTTTAAAACATAGAAATGACTAATGGGTAAATGGACAGTGGACAGAAAACGGATTTTCACCATATGCTGTGCAAAACGTTTTCACTTGAACAATTTAATCGAATGAAAAGTTTTTGCACATTTTCATTTTTCAAATCTTTAAAATTGTTACTTCCGTTTTTATGATGGTCTGTTCAAAAATGTAGAGACATGTATAACATAAGTACGAGTATGTGTATGCTATTAGATTGGGCAAATAAATGTTGACTGTGGGATTATTTCAGTTTCCTTACTCTCTTTCTATCTTAACTGGAAAGTAATTGATCGTAAAGGAATTCTGAAGAAAATTGGGGATAGGAAATAGACGTTCTGATAGTGGACTTTCTGATAGTGGTCTATATATTCTTATTGGGTAAGTGGTATTTTTTGAACCTGGTCAACGAATATGACATATTGTATTAATCGAGTAGTCACACAAACAAACTGCTTGAAAACCTTCCTATCTCCTACTCAGAATTTTGTGGCAGATTTGAAAGAATATGCAATTGATTTTATTTGGAAACATATTTTTGTAGAATACTTTTTCGTTTTGTTAATCTTATCAAATGTTATTTTATATTAATTTTCCTTTATATTAAAATTTAAATGTCTCCCTTTAATTTTAATCGTCATGATATTTAACTTTTATAGCTATTTAAAATTTTCATTTCTTTGCTCTAGTTGAAATTTCTTCACCTCACTTAAATTTCTTTCCTACATTGCCAATTTCCTCATTTCAATTTTGTTTTAAATATTTCAAATCTGCATGCAGAACTCCGGGTTTGAGGAACGCTGATGTAATACTCCTCAACGCTGTAAAACATCGCGGAAGAGAAGGGAACAGGGCTGATGGAATTGGCCGAGGCGATTCACCGAATGCACGGGATGGAAGGAACAGAAGACAAGTTTTTGGAACGGCTTGGGAGCTCGGGTTGAACCACGTGACGAGTGAGAAGGCTGAAAGTGCGCGATACTACAATGGAGATCTTCATAAGATTGCTCGAGTCATTAGTGTTTGATCGAGTAGATTTGAGCCGATCAAAAGAAGAATATTTGCGACAGCTTTGATAGGAAAAAACGACGTCAAGGCGAGAGAAAAAGTTTCAGTGGAAATTTGTAGTGAAGAAAATCGATTTGTGTGGTCCCTGGCGCTGTGATTCATCGTGTGTACTGTTGTTATTATCATTAATTTTCATTTTTGTCGCACTCTCTCGCACCCAACGACGAAATCGAGTAAAACGGAGAGGTCGTGGCCACATTGCCCGCCACCCAAAACGCGCACGGGCAAAGATTGAATAAAAGTATGTGATTGAGTGAAATTTTAGGTGGGCGATAGGTGGAAAATTCTAACGACACCCGAGCGACTTTTGTGCCGTGCTCGAAACGCACGTGCGGATTATTTGGGAATATTTTACGGTTCGTCGTCGTGGTGCGTTGGTATTGTCGTTTTTCGCGAAAATTCATTGAGAGGAACTGCTGCCGCCATTCATCAACTGAAAACTCGATACGATCGCGAAAAGTGAATCGAAGAGTCTTATTGCTACATTAAGAAGTGATTGAGGAAAAATCTTTTCGCGCGTCGCGAAAAAGCCACCTAACGGGAATCTTGCCCTCAATTGGATGTGTGAACTGCGAATTTTTAGTGGTCCACATTTTGTGGACTTGTTCTATTTTCCGTGTCTTCTTGCACTATTGCAGTATTAGAGCTGAATCAGAGCCGCTCGTTTGCAGAGATTGTATTGTGTGTTTAAGAAAAATTCGCGAATCAATTAAAAAATTGATAAATTCTCCGAATATTATCGATCCAACGAAACATTTACATCTTGAAATTGTTTCTAGGCAAGTCGCCGTTTGTGCTGAGTGGTGTCCAGGCAAAAGTGGCTATAGTCGCAGTTGAACACCCACTCGAACTTAATTGCCTTTATTATGTGGACAGGACACGAAAAATTGTTGAGTATCGAGTCCGATGAAAAATAGAGTGACTAGGAATTGTCTAGCGCGTGAAAATTGCCAAAATTTCATTGCAAACACTTCGAAAACTTTTCGACAAAACGGCCAGCATGTGTCCTTGGTGACAAATTCCCTTTGCGACTGGTGCACAAAGTTGTACGATTTTCGGTTTATTTGTTCGATATATTCGGTTCGGAGTTTTGCATTTTGGTGGTATTTTAGTTTTCCAGAAATTTTTGTTTAGAGGGTAGATTTTTCAGTGCGAAAAATTTTCAATCGGGAGTAGAAACTGCAACAACGTGACTTGGCTACTACCCAAAAAGTCAAAACAGATTCAATATCGCAAGATAACGTTTGAGTTGTATAAATATCTTTCAGCACGAACCAATTACATCCTCGTTCGGGGCGTAAGTTGATACGCTACTGCGGCCGAGACCATCAGCGTTTTGATGTCCACTTGCCCGAGTGATGTGCCCCATGATCGAAGAAGACGTATTGATAATGGATATATGCTACCGATAGGTGATATATCGTCTAGTTACTTGCCGGGAAAAATTTATAAACGCAAGTAGATTACCTGAAAGTAGAGTTTTAATCTCGAGAACGGTAGAGAATTTAAAACGCAAAATTGACAAATACCGCAAAAAGAAAAATTTGATTTTTTTCCAAAGATTTCTTTTAATACTGTTTGGTTAGAAGATTGTATTTCTCTTTAAATTTTTAAGACACCAAAAGACGCTAAATTTCTAAGAGTCATTAAAAAATCGTTAAAAAAATGTTGACTAAATGTCTTTACTGATTTGACTTGTGCTTTGCCTGAAAGACTTCTTTTGAATATGATTCGACCCTTCCCGTTATAGAGAAATTTATTTTTATTTTCTTTGCAAAAATATAATCATTCTGATTAGCAAACAAAAGCTTCGAAGCGATTGCTTAAAAAAAAATGTTTAGTGAACATTTGTTTTTACTACAAATAATTATTGAAATTAAAGCTTGCATCACGTTAGTTTGCTAGGCATATATTTTTTTCAAACTTATCATTAATATGTGAGGGCATTTGTTTTAGTGTACAATCGAAATATGTAATAATGGAATGTCAACACCGTCCATCATATTCTCACTCTAACATAATTTAATATCAAGTTAGAGCACGTGTCGAAAACTTCGAAACTTTATAATCTGTATCAATTGATATTGAGCGCGAAAAGAATAGAACAACAAGTTGAAGGAGCAGGAGAGTGCTCCTGCCAGAAGGGTATTGTAAAACAATTAGTAAAGCAAACAATATATTCTGCATATCAAAACTTTACTAATATACGGATTCGATAAATTGAGTTCGAAAAATTATTAGGTTATTATGATTTTAAACTCACCACCATATTGTTTCAAGTGTTTTGACCCCATAACTTGGTTAGCCATGATAACCATTTCTAAAATTTTCATCGAAATTCCTACATATTTGTAGTGTCTAGGTCCGTTGCAAACGTATATCTCCCTAGTACCACGTGTTAATGTTCTTGTAATTATTAAATTTCAATCGGCTGTTTTTTAACTGTTTATTGTTCAATTATTATGAAATTTTCGGGACACATACAATTACTTTAAAAAAACTTAAATTGTAGGTTATGGGAAATTTAAAGGTCCCATCTTGGTTCTATATGCAAAAATGCAAAATTTATAAATTGAACTATTATTAACAAAGTTGACCGAATTTCGGCTTCTGAGGTATTTTTTGCCCTTGTACTCCTAAAGTCGCACCTCTGTGATTTTGTTTCAGAATTTTTTGGTCCAATCGCGAGGTGGGGGACACAAAATTTTTGTCATTTCCCCTTCCCCTGCACTCCCTAAACCAAAACTTGTTGGTTTAAGACCTGTTTTGAAAAGTTCTCAGTAAGACCTTTCATTTGATACCCATATTGCCTACATGCGATAGAATTTTTTTTTTTCGTGGACTACTCCACTATATGGGGAGACCCCCTTTAAAGACCTTATAAATTTCTTTTCGGGTCTTTGAAGAGGGCATCACTTTGCACCTACTTACAAATCTTATGTTTCTAGCTTATGTATGTTAGTTTGCGAGAAAAAGTGGTGTGACACACGGACAGACAGGACGCGATTTTAGCAGAGTATTGTAAAATGGATTACTAAAAGACATCCTCGGTCTTCCAATTTTATCCAATCTGACCGGGTATAGGACCCGCAACGATGGAAGGCTTTCTGGATAAAATGGGCTAGCCATCCGTCGTTTTGTTGTGTCCTGGGGATCTTGCCGGGTAGAGTGGCCTTCCACTCGCGTGCCCTTTTATGGTGCAGGGTTATGTGATTTGATTCACATGATTCTATAACATAAATCGGTCACGTCTATATTTCTCTTTTGATGGGGAAGATCATGCAAATTATGTTTGTATGAGTTTTCCACTCAAAAGTGAAATATATGGCCACGTCTACGTTTGCATCTTGATCCGGTTGGGAGGGTGCAAGAGGTCACCACCTCCATCTGGACGCCCCACTCTTATTTGTAGGCCATAGGAATCGTCTTAATGATGAGGTCTCCGCCAGTTCGTCCATTTTTGCTCGCTTCAACTTGTTCTCTGAACAAGCAATTCCAACCCTTAGCTAGTTACCTCCTTTTTTTCGACTTGGGTCGACTTTCTTTTTGTGACCCAGGAATTCATGAATGCCAAATTCTTTTGTAGTGGGTCCTTGTACTGGGGGAAAGAGCCCGCCCCATGACACCACAACGCTAGCCTGCCAGCGCATTCACGCGTCCCCAAACAAGGCCAATCTCGGCGAATCCTATGATCCTCTTTCATCGAGGCAGCAGACCATCGCTGCAGTCCTTTACGGACATTATTATACCTATTTGCACTACAATATCTCAAAATAATTCATATTGTTTCGAAATGAAAGTTTAATGAAACGACTATGTCTAATCAAAATACACCAATCAATTTTCTTTTCTACTATTTACACTATTTATACATATTTAATGTTAAAATCAGCACTACAATATGGCTGCTAACTTGCAGTGCATAACAGGTTGTACCTCCACATAGAATTTCTGATGACTCGATCAATTGATGGGTATTCCACATTGATGTTCAATACGTTCAGGTTATTGATCGACGAAATTGATGACTGCTGCTGATTATAGACAGCAAGAATGTTGCTGATGAGTTGTATTAGTGGTTGATGACCGTTCATGTTTGATGCCGATATGGATTTTGATATGATGGTGGTGAACATTACCGCTCGCCATGAGCCTTACGAGGATATAGAGTGTGCACGTGAAATGAAATTTTGTAAGTGAGCGCGAGTGTCAGTGAGAGAAGTGATTCTTCTCAAAAGAGGAAACAAAAACTCTCGGGAAATAAAGGGGAAAGACAAGCAGAGGAAATCATGTATGAAGTTTCGAGAGCGTAAGATATTTATGTGTAAACCTTGCTCCCCACATTGATGAGTACACAGATTTTCGTTGCTTGTCCATTTATTTATATGTCTTTGCTCTTTATTAGTAGATGTTGTGTACAGGCCGTAACGTGTTGTCTTTTGCTGTTTCGGTGTAACGTTGGTTTTTGTACGATCGTGACGAATAAAAATAAGGAAGATGGATATTAACATCAAATTAATGAAAGATGGTCGGCAATACCGACCGAAATGCATCCGTGTGTGTTGTAGAATAAAAAATTGTTTTTACCATCAAACTCTTGATTTTTATTCTAAATCAATATTTTTGGTCCACAAGGGAATTATAACTTTATTTCATTAATCTAAAACGACCTCAAAGTGGTCATATCTAACAGATTAAAGTGTTAGAAAAAGTTTCTGAACTTATGAAGATGTGTGCCCAACATGATTTGAACAATTATTCGCGTAAACTTATTAAAATGAAACGAACTGAAGCCGACATAATGTTTCTTAAACAGTGTAAAAACAATAGTGCCTATCAAAATTTTATGAAAATTAAGTGTGCTATTTTAAATGCGCGTTCCGATAATGTCATGCAGGTAGCAAAGAAAAACTGGACTCAATTTGAAATACAACATCACTACAGTAACCTCGATCAACTGCAGCAAGAATTGTACGAACTACACTTGAAGATGGCTTATGACCTAAAAACGGAACAAGAATTCAGCGAATTTTTAAGAAAACAGTCCATTGTTTTTAATCGCAGCGAAGGTATTTTCCTCAAAAAACGAAAAATACCATCTAAAAAGCTAGCTAAACTAATAAACAGCAGAAGTTAAAAAATGTCAATGGTTTAGTTGTGAATTTATCTCAGGAGACATTACAAGAAGATGAACTGGAATTGTTAAATCATGGCCTCAATTTCTCAGTCAAGCTTATATCACCACCTGTAATTGACATAATTGCAGATATTAAATCTGCAATCCAGTACAAACCAATAGACATCAAAAATAATATCAGAGAAAAAGCAACGCGCGTCATCAGCGAAGCTAAACAAGATGCTGCTAACAACGAACCAGGCACAAAAACAATTAAATGGAATCGCGCCTTAAAATCACTAAAACAATGCGATGCATTCTATATAAAATCTGACAAAGAAAATGAGGTGGTCATAATTAACAAAAAGGACTATGATGAACGCATGATGAAGTCAATGCGTGAGGATAGATTTGCGGTCTGTTCTTGTCCTCTCAATAAAATGGTGCAAGATGCTAAGTCCATCACAGATACCTTACACTCTGTTTTCAACGTAAATAAACATCATTTAAGGGTACCTAATCCACAAATTCCATTGATATATGGCCTCCATAAGACAGGAGATAAAATGAGGAAAATCGTTTCGTGTGTCAACTCACCCTTCTTCAAATTGACAAAATGGATATTCAATGAAATGAAACAATTTGGAAACCTTGAAGGATTCTCCGTTAAGAACTCATGATTTTGTCAACAGGGTGAGAGACGTACATATCGAGGAAGACGAGCGGCTAGTTTTTTGATGTCACAGCTCTTTTCCCCAGCGACCCGGTTCATCTAGCCATCGAAGCGATAAGAGATCACCTCCAAAAAAGCAACATCTCCGCCGATCATATAGACGCATACGTACGCTGCATCGAGGCATGTATGAAATATAATTGCTTTGAATTTGAAGGAAAATATTATTCGAGTGGCTTTGGATGTAGTATGGGGAACAGTTTGTCACCGTTTGTAGCCGAAGCCTTCATGTTCAGATTAGAAAAAGAAATGAAATCTAAAGGCATCTTACCAAGTATTTGGTGGCGCTATGTAGATGATGTCTTCGCCGTTATTAAGGAACCCAACCATAAAGTTTACCATCGAACCTGAAAATGAAGAACAAACGCTGCGTTTTCTGGATCTTATTATTAGGCGTGACGCACGGAAAATTAAATTTTCAATACATGGGAAATCAACAACAACAGATAGATATATCACCAAAGACTCATTTTATTCACATCAGAACAAGATCGCAGCGTTTAGATCGATGATATTTCGTATGTGTTGATTGCCCTTATCACTGGCAGACTATAGGAACGAATATGAGCATATCGTACATTTAGCTAAAATGAATGGATGCATTAAAGCGCTCATGGACAAATTGATTGCCAAATGCATGCAAAAAATGAAAAGAGAAAGAGCTTCAACCCTTTTCAACCAAAACCGTACAGCAAATCATAACGAATAGCGTGTAACCTTGGCATATATCACTATGATTTCCAACCCTCTGAAAAATGAATTCAGCAAAGCGAATCTGAAGATTGTACATAACAACACCCGCAAGCTTTGCTCATTACTTGGTTCCACGAAAGACCCTTCTTTGCCGAAACAAAAAAGCAAAACCTACCAAGTCAATTGCACAGGATGTGATAAAAAATATATTGGACAAACCAAACGTGCTGTTGAAATTCGCCTGAAGGAACATGAAAGATACTTCAAAAACAAAGACATTAACAAAGGGATTGCTGCACATTCATTGGATTTAAACAACACAGAAGACACTACACGGGATCGCTTATAAATAATTTTAAATTGCTAAAAACAGTAACTAATCCGCGAAAACTCGACGCGTATGAATCGTTATTCATGCATATAATGGATAATCTAATTAATATCGTCGATAGCCCAATAAATTCAAGTTTATTTTAATTGACTAAATAATGTATTAACGGTTACTTTTATTTTGCTTCGATTATTTTATATTACATATATGTGGTTAATACACAACAGGACAGTAATTTTATATTGACGATAGTCTGATAATAGAACTTTTCATTTTTATTTAATCCGCCTAGATTATATTAAACCAATAAGCCGTTAATTATTAATGTACTTCAATTTTTTCAGTAGTTTCATTAGTAGTTTCGCGCATAGCGCTGAAGATAGTCGGCAATACCGACCGAAATGCATCCGTGTGTGTTGTAGAATAAAAAATCATTTTTACCACACTTGATTTTTATTCTAAATCAATATTTGTGGCCCATAAGGGAATTATAACTTTATTTCATTAATCTAAAACGACCTCAAAGTGTTCATATTTAACAGATTAAAGTGTTAGAAAAAGTTTCTGAAATTAGCATCTAAGTTATGACAACATAAAGACTGATGTTTGTCCCGTGTTATCGAATATATGATCAGGAGGCTATTTGGTAGTCTTCAATAACCATTTGTGCAGTAATCGAGCAGTCGCCTAGGCAAACTGCTTGAAAACCCAACATAATGCTGATCCAATTATATAATTATAATTATAAATTTAAAAAAATAAATATTTCAATTTACAATTGAAATTCGAGCACGGCAACCTTCTGGTAACACAACTTACAAACGAATTGCATTGTCCCGCAATGCAAACTACAGTTGATGGATGAGGGAGTCGCGAAGAAACCTCCGTGGCGAGACTTGTGCGAGATACGTGCGTGTAGCATCTGTCGAATGACTCAAAATTATATATTTTTTCCGTAGTTGCCGCGGATATTTTTGTTTCAGTCGCAAAAGGTTTTTACCCAATTTGCCATTCGTCGTCGCGGAAAATTTCGCGGCAGGGGCGAGAATCTTGGCATTTACCAAACAGCTTGCGGTCGGTCAGTAGTATTGTGTTTTTGGTATCGTTATTTGTTATTCCTTATGCCGTTTCGCCTCATTCCACGTTACTTGAACTGTCGCCACACAGCGAGAAAATTTTAATTTGTGTGACGTTTTCATGCGGTGAGATTTCAATTTGTTCCCGGTTCAGGTGGTCTTTATCGTAAGAAGCGCTTGAAGGCGTCGTCCGCTTGTAGTTGCGACTTCTTATTAAATTTGAGGTGGAATCACGAAAGCTTTCTCGAAGTGCAAAGAAAATGGTGAAACCCACAAAAATTAGTGATTTTTTTGTTTTATCTGAACACTTATAGCCATTCGCGGGGAAAATAGTTTACTAATTATTCGAACGTGTTTAGTTTGTAAATGTGAGTCAAATTTAAAAGATGATGGCTCGCAAAGTTATATCTAAACGATCGTTTTAACACCAGGATGTTAGTATTGACCACGAACTTATTTGAGTGCGATTTAAGAGCCAAGGCAAAAGTTTGTGTGAATATCCGTAGTAGATGAAATTGAAGAAGAGTGTATGCGCTATCAGATAGATAAAGATAATTGCTGTATTTGACCAGTTGATTAATTTAAAAGGACGAGTGTGGGTGTCAAAAACAGACGGAAATTTTACGCATCTTAACATACTGCATGAAGTTTCTAAATAGTGGAAGTTTGAAAATTCCAACGTAATGACGAACGAAATTTTATCTATTCCTTTTGATATTAAGCCAAGCCAACAAAAATCGCCAGATATTTCCAAGCGGGATAGTATTAAACCATGAGGACAAGCAATACTGCTGAAATTAAAAATCAGTGTACCAAAACAATTGTGACCTTTCAAATGTAAAACTAGTGAACCGGCCCGCAAATATTTCGCGGTCGTTCAAAAACTCACATTTCATAACTTGAGAGTGTGAAGGAAATAATAATATAATCAATAAAAAGTTGAAATTGAAACTCAATTGTTAGGGAGACAAGCACCATCCGTTAAACTTCATTTTTGCCCAATGTTTAGATGTCCTAAGAATCCAAATTGAACCAGAACAAGTCAATCGAAAAATGAATACTTCCTCAGAAAAGTCGCTATCGGCTGCCCCAATCAAAATCAGAAGGAAACAGTCAAACAAACAAATCGGCTATAAGCCATGAACACCACTTATACTTTTTTCTAAATATATAAACAAAGATAATACTTGAATCTAAAGTTAAATGAAAATTTAATTCAAATTTTTATTAAAAAAACGATAACTCTATCCTTTCGGAAAAAAAACGTTTTCACATAAATTTTATGTAACATACGTAATTATTTCTCACATAAAGTCAGAGTTAAATGTATATTTTCATTGTGTATAAAATTATAATACAATATCTATGAGACCATTGATGACTTTTTGAGATAATTATATATAAAAATTGACCTGATTATTATATAAACAAATTGACAAGGTAATTAGCAGTAATTTGTATTCTCAGGAAATACTGGCCCTACCCTCCCCATCTAAGAGCGCTCGTCGAGGAGGATGGGTAAGTACCCCTTCACTTCCACCTGCATGCCCCGCTCTTATTTGGAGGCCATAAGTATCGTCGGTAAAGACGAAACACTCCCAAGTCTCGTCGGTTTTCGCCAGGCCCAGTTTGTTGTTTGCTTTGAAAACTCCATCCTTTTAGGTTACCTCGGTCTCGACACCATCAGACTGAGACGTGTCATCTACAAATCGTGAATGCAAGATTTTTTTGTGCTGGAGAAAACGACCCGTTCTACAATAGTGCAATGCTAGCCTGTCAGTGCATTCACGCGTTGATAACGCAATTGGGCTTTGAGTTGAGGTCGTAATGTATGCTGTTGTGCACAAGATACTGATCGACTGTAGTTTTAAAAAGGTCGTTAGCAGTCATTTCGAAATACTGCTGCAGATATTAGTTCACGTCCAAGATTGTTGATGGTATGTCGAAGGCTTGAAAAGTATCGTTACCAATGTTTTTTGGAACTGGTGAAGGTTTTATAATGTGTTAGGGGCATGTATCTGTAATGGGAAGATATACCAGTAGATTCAGGTTGTCGTCATCCGAACTGATTTGAATGGGCTCAGTTGTCCAATATAAGATATGTACGTGATCTGGAAGTAGAGTTTGGGGGTGGCGGGTATCTCGAAGGTCATCGTTTGTTTCAACGCAATCCCAGATGCTTGATCGTGAAGATATGCTGGACAGTAAACTGGAATACTTATCGTAGACTTCGTGCAGATAGTTCTCTGTTTGCTGGTAATCAGTTAAACTGTGGATGCTGATTTTGTTTTAATCAACTGTCTTAAATCAATTACTGAACTCGTTGATATGGTCGATCCCTCGTTGGAAGTACTTTCAGAAATACTGTTTAAGTTTTTGGTTGCATTGAGCATTAGTTAGGTTTGGCTGTCCATGGAATAGATGATTTTCCTTTGATTGTCAGTCAGACTTTCGGTTTTGCTTTCTTTGGCTGGTTGGAAAGATATTTGGACAATGTATCTCCAATTGTTGCGAGTTTGCTTATCTTTCTTTTGTTTACATTTATAGTTGGTAAAAGCGTGCTCGTTTGGGGTGATTGCTTATATTGTCCTGTTAGCACATCAGGATTTGAGTTGGCAAACAGAAGATGGCAGATCTTGGTAATACGACGTCTAGTGTGAACTTTGACAGAGACGACGTGGACCATGCCATCAGATTCAGAGTTTACGTCCGTCACTCTTGCGAGTGGCCAATGAGTTGGCGAGTAGATATCAGCCTTCACGAGATCAAAGCCCCCAACTCATAGATTGGGTCGTATGGTCATCCGTTTTGGTCTTTGCGGTAATCAGCTCAGATACTCAAGTTTCCACCTATCTAAAAAATTGTTGCGGATACGCCGGACGGTTTCTCATTTATGGCCAATGCGCTTTTCTGGTGGTCAGGATGGTATTTAAAAAAAAATTGCATCCAGTTAGAAAGTGTCCTGGAGTAATGGCTGCAAGATCGATGGGTGGTACTTCGCAAAAGGGGGGGGGGGGGGGGGGGGGTGAATTGAAACATGCCTCTATCTGGGCCAAGGGATTATATAACTCTTCGATGGTTAACCGTTGTTGACCAACTGCCCTGACTAATTGTAATTTCATAGACGTCACTCTAGCTTCCCAGGATCCACCAAAGTGTGAACTACCAGGAGGGATGAATTACCACTGGGTTTCTTCATGTACCAGACGCTCTTCACAGCTTCTTTAAATGCTTCCTTCAGTTGCTTCTCGCTGCCTAGAAAGTTGGTTACATAGTCACTGTAGATGTGTGACATTTTCTCTTCCAATTAATGAACCTTCAAATTGCTGCAATACAGGCTGGGTTGAGCGTTCACTGACCGCTACTAGATGAACGGCTTTCATCCATAAACAAACAAAAATAACTATACATGACTTATTTGTTTTAGCTCCGCGTCTATCGCTCCAATTGATCCTAATTGGACCGACATAATCTGAACCTGTCCCACCAACTGGTTTCCTGGACGTGCGGCGGATTTGAAGCAGGTGAAGCATTGATGAAGTATGCTCTTGGCGTAAGATTGTGCGTTGGTAATCCAATACTGCCTTCAGATTGATGCTAATGTCGACTGCGTTCCTCCATGTAACGCTGTTAGATGAGTTCGCCTGACAACTAATTTGGCAAATGAGTCTCAAGATATAACTGCTGAATGTTTTGCGTTCTTGCTGATTGAAGCATGTTGTAACCTTCCTCCTACCCTGAGGGTCTTCTGCATGTCAATGCCACGCGCAACTCTTGCTGGAAAGCGAGTTGTTGGGATAGATGCACACATTGCAACTTGGCATCCTGTAGCTTTTCAAATGTTAAAGAACCTGTCCGCTTAGTTGTCGGATGGGATGGGTTGTAAGTAAACCATCGTATATAAGCCACTACTTTGTGCAGTTTGGGTAACGATGAGTATTTGCTAAATATTTCTGGCTCCGGAGTATGTTCAGTGACTATTACACCGGCAAAAAGTGGTTCATCTGTCACAACTCCCTTTTCAATTACTGATAGTACTAAGCTGACTCTTGTAGGAATTAATGTATTTATGAGCCATTCTAGTCACTTCCACTATAAGGATGAATCAAGCAATTGCTCCGGACAGATTGTTCTTGAAGCCAAGCTAGCGAGATTTTTATCCATGGTGGCATCGTTCCTCTCGTTGAGTCAATGGGTCAAACTGTCTCGCTACTTCTGCACGGATAGAACGTTTGGTTAGCTTGTGGCTGTCAGTGTGCTGGACCTTTAACGAAAAGACGCCTTGTGCCAGATTGTAGGGTTTTATATGGGTTGGTAGGTTTGTTAAGGACTGCAGTGACGGACTGCTGCCTCAGCGACCGATGATTTTGGTGCTCGCTGGAATTGGCCTTGTCTGAGGACGCGTAAATGCGCTTGCATGTGTGCTTTGCGGTATCTTGAGGTGGGTTCTTCGCCTCAGTACAAGGGTCCACTACAAACAATTTTCACATCCACTAATTGTACAATCAGATATCTTCGTTCGATGGTGGCAAGGCCGAGGTAACTTACCGAAGGGATGCACTATTGAAACGCGACTGACTAAGCTCGATTAACACGCGCAGGATGCGAGACGATTTCATCCTTACTCCGAATACTTACAACCCTACTAAGAGTGGGGCATCCAGGTGGAACCAGTGCCCGCTCGCCTCCTCCCATCCCGATCAAGATCCATTGTAGACATAGCCCTTTATTTTATGAGCTTTTCCATTAAATTAAAAGTAAAATGTTTCAGATTTATGTTAAAGTATTATATGATGGAGTCATGTAAAACTTTACTATAAATAAGAAACCTGTGCGGAAGGCCACTTCACCCAGTAAGAGACCCTGTAGCAACAAAAGAAAAGAAGAGAGCTTACCCGATGGCTAGTTCATGAGTGGAGGGGCCAGCCAACGTAGCAGGTCCCATATTCGGTCAGAGTTCAAACAAAACGGAAAGACCAAATTTTTGTTAATATCTTTTCATCTTTTATTGTTTTTCATCAAACAAATGTGGATTCCAGAAATTCGAACAATTATAATTAAAAATTCAAATATCTTTCATCTCCTTTCTCCTAATGGCTGCAAGAGGTTTAAATTTTCCCAAATTAAATTTCGCACATTTCAATAACAGCAATCATATCAAGATACACAACACTTTTGGAATTTTACAAACTAGTTCTTTCAACCTCTAACCACCCATTTCCTAATCAACTAAAAAAGTCTACAAAAATAAATTAGTAACGACAATATTCTTTGGGTTATTGACTCTGTGGGACTTTTCTTGCTGCGGTTTTTAAGATCATCATTTATTATTATAAACATTATTTCTAAATTTAACAAAAAATTGTTTTTTTAACTTTTTCTTTGAATTCTCAGGCTAATATATGTCCGCGTTCCATATACCTCAAAATACTTTTCGACATACAAACATAATTTAAATGTTATCACTACTACACAAATATGGGGACTCATGTAAAGATACGTTCATCTCACTATCGCCGAATATATCTGTTTCAATTGCGTTTTTTATAAATAATAATTTCAACATTTTGGGACTAATTTTTTTAACCACCGCTTTGATTATCTTCACCATGATCAAAACTTTGCTATCGTATATTCCGTTATGCGCACTCAAGCGGAATTCATTCAAAAACGATCCGTACAATTGATTCAAGCGTCAAAATTGCAATCGGCTGGAACGTGAAAAGTTTTTGATTGATCTTACTAAATAATATGCAAACAAGATGGAACATATGACTGCTTTGCCACTTAATCGAACAAGTGAGACTGTCGTTTCAGCGAACTAGCAAGCGTTAAGGAACGATTGCGCAATGGAATGACACGGACGTGCTTTTTTGCACCAAAGAAACAATGCAAAAAACGATGATCAGACTCGCGCGGCACTGATACAAATGATCGATAACTACTGTGCACACTGCGATGACGCTCACTTGGTGGGGATTTTGCGTGTGAGCTTGTGCAGGCTGATTTCAAAAAATTTCCACTCTGGATTATGTGAAATCATTAAACGACACTAGTTTCAACTTGTCACAATTCGTTATTAAATTTTCAATTAGAATTTTTAAGTTCACTGCAGCACACAATACGTACGTATTGGCAGCACTCATGAAAGGGGCGAATGGGCTCCACTCGCGTGAATCTTTTTCCTATCTTTTGCCGACAACTTATCGGTGGCAAACTATTTGTTTCTCTGTGAGTGTGTACATTCGATGGGTTTTACATTTTAGTTTGTATTTAGAAACGGGGCAAATTGTGAAGGAGCGAAGAGTGATGTAATTCTTTTTAAATACATAACTGAAAAAGATAGCGCGATCCGAGCTCAACATACGCAAATTCTGTCATCCCGTGCTGTTCGCACTCCACCGGTACGGGATCAAGTTCCCATCCACCTCCCATTCCATTAGACGAGTTCTCCACCTTATCCTCTTGCTGGATTTCTTATCATGGCGGTAACGGTGAATTCGGTTGCAAGTGGAACGTTGGAATTACTTTGCTCATTTGCGTCGCACTGGTGTTGCCATTCCCAATTGTTTGGTCATATCTTCATTTAACGATTTTATTAACAATTTTCTGAACTGATTTAGAAATTCAATTCCAGGTTTATTATGATCGCTTTTAAAACTAACTGGGACAAGTAAATTTCTGATTATTGTTAGTTAATTGTAACTTTCTTGTATACTCATTGAGTAGGAACTGGAGAAACTGTTCATGAATGATGGTAGCGGTAATAATGGCGGCGGTTATTTCGGGATAGTACCACTAATATTATTAAGTTACGTGCTAGATTGCTCCGCACTTATTGCGTTACTATTATTATGAAATTGCTTCTTTTCATGAAGGTCCCTAGAGCAGTTTGCCTAGGTGGGCTGCTCGATTACTACAGGAAACGATTGTAGCCCTAGTGTTTTAATTTCCTCAGGTAACGCGATTTCTATTGGCCTTTGGCTTTCGCGATTGCTTCTATGATTTCTTGATGATTAGCTGACGATTTTCCTAGGTGGTAACCTCCATTCTGAGCTCATTTTGTAAGTGTTTTAAGTGTTTTAGCTCACCTGAGCCATTTAAAAGATCATCAACATAAAGTATCTTCTCAGCAGCTTCAACGATTGCCAGTTGTTAAAGAGTTTGAATTGGTAAGACTGGCACGTAAGCAGTGCTGTATGTGACAGTTTTCAGCAATCAATTGGTTCCTTGTTTCAGGATCTCCACAAAAAGCCTTGGTAGTCACGATCGTTTTCATGATACATCTTCTCGATATCGGCAGTGATCACGTACTGATAGGCATGCGACCTAAGCATTACATGGTTAAGATTATTTTGTGTTCCCGGACCAACTTGCAGCAGATCGTTCAGATATTTTCCACCTGCTATTTCTGGGATGCGTTGAAGACAACACGTAATTTTGTTGTCAAAATTGTTACCTTTATTACTTCATGACGTGGAAGGTAATAATAGTCGGTACTCTGAAGTAGATGATCATACACTCTCTTCATATGGCCAAGATTCAGATATTCTGCCATGAATGCTTGGTTTTCCTTCTGACGGTCCGGACGTTGCTCCAACTGTCAAATCTTAATATGCGCTATACGTACGTTCTCTCTCAATTCCTTCCTGCAGCCCACGGTGTCTTTGAATGATAGCATTACTGTTTCCTTCCATCTGCACCTCTACGCGTGTTTTTGGAAAAGTGGTTTTCAACTTGAACGTCACTTGGAGATAGCTCTGCTGTTGTTGGAAGTTCTTCAATTTCTCAGATACACCTGAGGGTTTTATCTATCAATCCGAAAGCTACGAACAATTTGGAACCAGCGTTTTTTTGTATGCTGGTGGTTGATCCAAACAAAACCCAAGATATAAAATTATAAATGAAACTAAACTAAAGGACATGTTTGATATTCATTTTGATGAAATTTGACGACGCATGCATATATCCTCTAACAATAAAGTAGATTTTATAGTTTTAGGTGCGATCATAAGGCGCTCCCATAATCCTATTAGGTTAAAGATTTTTCTGGTATTCACTTTACTTCTTTTCTACTTTCCATTCAATTATGATGCCATCAACAACCATATCAGAAACTTAAAATCAATTTTATTCAATGTTTTAATTTACTGTTAATTTCCAATATTATTTCTACTCAACTCCATTCAATTCTTCGACAGACAAATGATCCCTTTTCACAGAATAAAAAAGTCATAACACTTAAAATTCAAATGCAAGACAACTACTCTCCCGTGATTGTCCTTCGTTCTTGCTTGTCTCGATTGTTTTTCCTTGTCACCCTTCCCATATCGTCAATCTTGGCTACATTGTTTTAGTGCCGTTTCGCCTTTTATTACTTAACTAGAGCTCCTTACCGCTTCATCGTCCTTACCCTTGCTATTATAAAATACTCACTGTTGTTGTAATTTTCTTGATTTTCCACTAACCATTCCATTACAAGTCAAGTTGGAATTACTTTTGCATTTGGCTACAATTTTCCATGCTTTTACTCTATGGTACTATGGCACTGCAAGCAAGTATGGTTACATGTGAGAACTGAAGAGTATGTACGAAAAGGAAAATAAACCCTAGGTAGAGTTTTTGCATGCAAATATCGTGAGGGGAAACATTTTTATTTTGTATAAACTCCATTCAAAACTGATGCAATGAAAATATGAAAAAGTTAAAAAGCTGGTAGAGCTTCACTGCAAGATTGGTGGCTGTAGTGCGGCACCGGATAGAGAAGTTATTTAAAACATTTTACTTTCAATGATCCTTGTATTCAGGATTTCTTTCCTTATGGACCGGTCTCGTTAATTTCAAAAGTCCGTTTTAGATAAATTTCCGAGTTTTTGGAATAGAGTCAAATAGATTGGTAAATGTTGATAAGAATATTTTGTTGTGTTTGCAAGGATGCTGTTAGGATATTTGTTGGATGGTGCTTTTATGAAGATAGATGGACTAGCTATTAAGGAAGCTATTTAAGAATTTAAATGTTTTGTATTCGTATGTTGAATTTGTTGGAATGTCTGCAATTTAATTTTCTGGAACATTACCAAAACGGTTTCTTAAGAAAGACTAGAATTGGGTATGTGAAATTGTATTTTGTAGTGTTTTAAAGGATTTTCATTAAGTTCAGAAAGGTTGAAGTTTTATGTGTACATTTTATGGAGTTCATGGAACTATAAATATTAAAGGTGGACTTATTAGAGTTCCAGTAAAGTGCTTTAATAATGTTCAGGCTATTCATACATAAAGCAGTTGCTGACCCAGCGCTTCGGTACTTATAGAAAAAAATCAGCATTAAAAGCAATGAATATACTTATTTTCAATGGAAAATGTGCATTAATTGAAGTAATTATTCTAGCGCTTTCGGATATACAACATTTTTCGTCTTTCCATCTGCTGTGTGAACAAACAATACAGATGGTTTGCCCACTCGTGAGCATGCAACATAAAGCTGGGCGAGTGTAAAGCATGGAATTTTCAGATACTTCTTACAATTGACCTTGCGCCTTTTAATGGCGATTGCAAAAACAAGACGTACTGGAAATTGTAGCCTTTTAAAGTCGAAAGGCATATCGGATAGCATGATTGGAATAGGTGGAATAAGAACATCTTTTCCGTTAAATTTGCCTTTTAAGATGGTTGGTTCAATCACATTACTTATGAGTCCCTTGACTGCAAGCCGGGTACTCGTACCATTGCATAATTTCAATTCATTGATGTTGCGGAGTATAATAACCGGTACTCCAACTTTCAACTGAAGAATGTGCGGTTGCACTCCGGGCAAATCAAGTGAATTTCGGAATTCGGTGGGGTAATTCACCACATCATCTAGATTTATGACAGTTTCCACAGTATTTTTTTTTTCTTTTGCCTTAGCACTAAAGCCCCTTTCGGGCCTTCGCTTAGAGATATTTAGAGTATCTCATTACCTTGATCGAATGTATGGGCACTCCACAAGGTGATATGATCAGTACCAGGTTTTGGCCGTGTGTCCGTCCACCCAGTTGCGATACGTTCTGATTGACAGACTTATATGTAACTAATTCACTCTAAATTTCTCGTTGGATGTTCGTTTTAAGCTCATTGACTTCGTTGTTCTTCAGTGCTAATATCACCCATTGTCGGTAACGTTGCGAAAATGTTACGGAATACACTGCGGATGAGTTCTTCCTTATATTGAATAGTTGTACAGAAATTATCTTCCAATGTTATAAGGCCAATTGGCATGCTTTCATTTCCAATGTCAAGCAATTGTTTGGAAAATACATGTGCCGATGAATCATTTTGCGTTGCCGACGCACATTTGTGGTCAATGTTAACTTTTTCATAATTTTCAGACGACTTCAAGCCTGCATTCAATTCGTCAGCAGCTATTGATCGAGGTATTACAGGCAATGTCTGATGGAAATTTCTAGCCAATAATACAATAACTCCACCAAACGGCCGACATTCCCTCGCATTGTCCTATCCAATCCTTCCAACGATTTTTTATTGGCTGCACTTATCCTACAGACCGATCTTGCATTGTTACAAAACTTTTCCCATTTCCGATAATTCAGAAATTTTTAATGGTGGAGTTTCAACAGCTTGCATAGGGTAGGCCAAATACAAGTTTCTTTTTAAAAGTTGAATAAAATGACTTAAAAAACGTAATAAAATGAGAAAAACAATGCAATAAAATGAACGAAAATCAAAGGTTAATACTGACTCACTAACATAATTTTGAGCGAGACGCCGCTGTCAGTGTCAAAATAACGTGTGATTTAAAAAGAAGCTACTTAATGGCCCACTCGGTATACTCAATAACAACTTAAGAACGGAATATGTCGTTCAGCCACCGTTCAACAAAGCTGCTACAATTCCGATGAGGCAAATTCCATCCCAATTTTATTGTTCGATCGTATATTGGCTAATATAATTGAAATGAGGAATATTTTTCCAGTAACACCAGGTGCATCTAAGAAATACAATCTATCAATTACATCATTTACATCATCATCATGTATGGCGCGACAGCCCAAGTCGGGCATTAGCCTGAAAGACTAATCTCCTCCAATCATCACGGTTCTGCGAACTTGTCCGCTAGTGGTTTACTCTTAACAAGGATCTACTGCTAGCTGCTATTGTGTCTTCCTATCAAGTCCTCGGTCTTCCCACTGGACATCTACCTTATGATCTACCCTTTAATACTATTTTGGGTAGCTGGTTTCCTTTCATTCTTTCTACATGGCCTGACCCTTTCAATTTACGTAACTTTACGCAAGAGGAAACACGTGGATTGTCAAATAGTTCATACAACTCATCGTTGTAATGAACTATTCCTCGTTTCACTGGGCTGTAGATTTTCTGGAGCACTTCGCGTTCAAAAACGTCTACTGCCTTTTGGAACTCGCTCGTCAGGGCCAATGTTTCACTTCCGGTTCGTCAAAAATTTCGCACAGCTCATGGTTGTATCGAATTTGCCATTGGTCTCCGTCTAGCTTCGCTCCGATTATTCGCCTCAGGACCCGGCGTTCAAAGGCTTTCAAAATATTGGCGGATGCTTGGGTTAGGGCCCATATTTCACACCCATAGCATAACACAGGTCTTATCACAGATTTGTATATTTGGAGCTTTGTTTTCCTGTACATGCAGCTGGTCTTCAAGATTGTCAAAACTGAATAAAATATTTTATTTGTGAGCTGTATTGTTCGGCGGATTTCGTCTGCTTCATTACCCGTTTTCGTTATTTTGGCGCCTAAATACACAAATTTGCTAACATTTTCGATACTGTATTCGCCAACTGTGATATTTTGTGTATTTGGGGAATTTTTTTTCCTCAACTAAGTCATAAGCTTTGTTTTATTTTCGTTGATTTGTAGCCCTAGTAGTTTTGCTTCGCTGTCGAGTTTCAGGAAAAGTTCAGTAACACTAGCTGACTTTTAGCTTATCTATTGAAGGGCACTTGGACTGCTTTTATGAGAAATTCGTAATATCGAAGATTTATTTTCGACTGTCGCTCTCCTTGTTTGCAAATTTTTTTACTGAATTAGATTCAATTGCTGGTGTAGCTTTTTTATGCATTTGAAGGAGACTGAACGCATCATCTCCGCAGTCCAGACCCCTTAACAGAAAGGTCTTATTTTTTCACTTTTTGGTGTATAGGTGAAGTGCTGAACCTCAAAACATATTTGGTCGACGCAATTTCATTCTTATCATTATTTTATCTACGTTTATTTGTTTAGTTTAATTGATCTTAGGCTTGGCTGGGAGTAGCTGGAGAATATCTCCACTGTACTGTCGAAACACATTAATTGGCAGTACTTTTTCGGTATTCTTGGTAATGTTGACTGAAGAACCAAAAAAACACATTACCTAGTTTCTATTCCTTATTTATCTTTTTAAAATATTCTATGAAGCTATTATTATTATTGCGATTGCAATCACCTTATTTTTAGTCCTTGTTTATTTTGTCTTCTTGTAGGGTAAGTCCGGGATAGTTGGACCATGTTTTTGTAAAGCTATTTTTTCTGAAATTTTGCAATGTCTAAGATAAGTTTTTTATTTTTTTAATAAGTATATTTGTCTTTAAACAATTGTAAGGAAGTTTGCAGTTGTTAAGCTTGCTCGATGGTCCGTCTATCCCAAGCATCCTCGGGCTAGATAGACTACCTGTAAGGGATTGATGGACCTCTATTTTACGTGACTGAATCAGGATATAACACAAGAAATACATGTTATCAAAGGTATAAAGACTATTTATTCCAAGCTATAAAGTTAGGGTATAGAGTTATAAACATTTGATATGATTAATAGATTTGACAATCAAAATAATTAAAAAATAGAGCTAGTATAACTCAGTTTCTATAAATTTGAATCATTCAGCAGTCATCTCATTTGGAGGATCTTGCTTTCCGCAGTAATCGCATTTATCCTCGAATCTTGTACAGCCTTCATGTGTCCAGCGGGAGCATGACACACACTTAATCCAATCTTCATCTCGTTTTGTTTCGTTGTAGTTCTCTTTACACCATACACAGAAATCTTCATCCCAGTCACTTTCATAAAGATTGTCGTTGTAAATTGTGTCGATATCAATATCTTCGGAATCTGAGGATGATGGTAGTTCTTTTTTTCTTCGCGTTCTCTTACTTTTATTGATCGTTGTTTGCATATTGTTCTCATCTCTTTTCGCTAGCTTCTTTTTCTCCTTTTCTCTTTTCTTTTCCTGCCGGTATTTTTTTTCCTCCCTGTCTTTCTTCGTTTCTTCTTTTATTTTAATTTTTGACTATTTCTCATTTTTTTTCTTTTTCAGAGCAGTTATGTTTTCTGGAGAGCTTAACACTGTTGATATAGTTTGAACTTTCCCTTTCACAGTCTGAAGTTTGTTGTAACAAGGCACTGGATGTAGTTTGTCCAATAACTTTGAAGGGGTCACAATTTCAGATTTATTCTGGTGCTTTTCAAAAGGTCCAGGTAAAGGAACATTTTCAAAGCTTCTTGAAGTACCAGCACTACAACCGCTTCTTGAGGAACTAGAACCTGCCACAGCAACATCATCACTTGGACTATTAGGACCAGCAACAGTGGCATCATTCTTTGAACTACCAGAGCCAGCAACATCAACGCCAGTCATAACCTTTTCGAAAACAAGAGACGTATCTGGAGGCCTGGAATCCATTGATTCTGACAAAAAAGCGTAGTCTGGTATCACATCAGGTTCAAATGGAATGATTCCACACGTTCTGAATCCACTAATTCACTTATTTTACTGACTTACCCCAAGCTATGCTAAGGAGCGCACCAAACTGCAGTCGAATTATCTTCCTTGAAGGGTTATAGGTCACGTACTTTGAGCAAGCAGAATAATAGTTCATTTTTGAAGACTTGAAGAAAGCGCGGTCTAACGGTTGAAGCCAATGACTGGTGTGGGGAGGAATACTCATCAAAATTATTAGATTATTTTCTGCGAACTCTAGCATTTCAACGCAGCTAGTGTGTGATGTATGTCCATCTAAAAGAAGAAGCACCTTTCCTGCTGGTTTTATTGGAGCGAAATGGTTTTTCAGCCAATCAAAAAACAAATTGCTATTTACATAGCCAGACTTTGGCGGCATTTTTACTTCAGCGCCAGGTGGTAAACCGTCACAAAACTCCTGTTTTAGGTTCTTTCCTTTTATTATGCAAAAAGGTGATAAGAATGTACCCTCTCCATTCACACTTGCCAATACTAATATGGTTTCACCCTTGTCTCCTGAAGTAACAGAAGTTACATTCTTGGAACCTTTCAAAGCAACTTCCTTCCCTGGTTCGTTATTTAGCTGTAAACCTGTTTCGTCCATGTTGAAAATGTTGCCAGGTTTATCTATAAGACCATTTTCTTCCAACACATTATTTAAGAGGTCAAAATACGCTTTGACATCTATTTTATTTAGACCTTGACTCTCGCAATAGACACACCTTCAGATTGCCGAATGGACAGTTCAGGATTGCGAACAAGAAAAGAAGAAAGCCAGTCGTAGCCTGCTTGCTTTGTTTCATGATTGAAACTGCAGGTTTTCAGCTAAATTGTAAGCCATAGAACGTACTGAGTCTCTGGTTGGAGTAAACCCCCTCGATTGTAATTTTTTTATGTGTGCTACAATTTTTTTTTTTCATTTTCAACTCCTAGCAATGAGTTTTTTCCCATGGAACTTTTACTAAAACTTTGTAGCTTGATGCGTCTTTTCAAAGTTGTTTTCGATATTCCAAACACCTTCGCTACGGATTAAATCCCATTTCCTTAATTTGAACAGCTCTGGCTGCATTTTCCAAGCTACATTCAGACCATTCTCCCCTCCCAGATATGCGTTTCCTGGTATAGAACGTATCAGACACACCTTTGTGTTTAAAACAATTTTAATAAGTATCATTTAATTTATATTAGAAGTAAAGTCCTAATAGGAAATATGGTCCTACTATTCCAGGTTCTTTTCAAGTGGGCCAACTATCCCAGGGATGGATGGACCAGCTACTCGTTCAGACAAACAACGCTACTGGAGCACCATTTTAGTTTAAGACCTTACTCAACTATACAATCGAGCTATAGCATTGATCTTACGTGCAAATCAATTAAACTAACTTAACCACATAACAATAAAATCCAGTGAAAAATATTTTTCACTCACGAAAAGACATAAACAAAGTTTTTTTCCTAAAAAATATGTGACACTCACGAGCAAAACTAAACGTGCTAACGTCTACACGAGTAGAAAAATACTAGCCAACGAATGCGGCGCTGCTGTGGCAGACGAGCGAAATATTCGAATGGTCCGTCTATACTGGTGGTCCATCTATCCCGGACTTACCCTACATGAGCGTAAACAAACAAATTAAAATAAAAGTTATTCTTCTAAGTGGTCTAATAAGCAAGATAGTATATTTTTGGGGGGCAGGTTTTGGGAACTTTTTCCCTTTATGGCATTACTGTAGCCACATTTCCCAACAGATTTGCAATATTTTAGTCTTAATAGATAGATCATTGTCTGAATTTCCCAAAAAGTATAATTTTGTGGTACTTTGGAAAAGTTTAAGGGCGGCTTTAGTGTTTGGAAGTGCAAAAAATCCCAATTTTCCATGTGTCATCCCCCCAAAACTTTAAATCGCTTTTTCTCCCCTTAAACGTGTGAACTCCGCGTTTTTACGATTTAATTTAAAGGCTTAACTCGAACTAGTGTTTTGGTGGTCGGAAAATGTTTTAGGCAAATTATCTAGCGTATAGGAGGCGTATAAATGGCTGTTTCTAGAACACGTGCACTTTTCGAGCAGATTTCCAGGTTTGGTCGCTTACTGTGCCCGCAATTTCTATCCGATTGTTAAAATTGTGGTGTCATCTTATAGCTGCTTTCATAATATTTCCGCTAAAGGTAAATATGTAGTACTTTGCATGAAAATACTAATTTTTATGACGTTTAGAAGGCATAGACTTAAATTTCCTTAAAATACGTCAATTTTCCTGGCAGATCTCTCGCTTTGATCGCTCACTGTACCCCCAATTTCCACCCGATTGTCAAAATTTCGGTCTCATTTTCTAGCTGTCAGTGTATTCTTAACGATAAGTATAAATTTGTAGCATCATTTACAAATACACCAATTTTTATGAGGATTCAAATGGGAGTACAGCGAAAAAAACAAACTTTTCTGTATAAAAATCCACGTGTACAAAAGTACAATTTTTTCACTGTTTAAAATCAATACATGAGCGTAAACAAACAATTATATAATTTTGGAGGGCAGGTTTTGGGGACTTTTTCCCTTTATGGCATTACTGTAGCCACATTTCCCAACCGATTTGCAATATTTTAGTCTTAATAGATGGATCAGCGTCTGAATTTTCCAAAAAGTATAAATTTGTGATACTTTGGAAAAGTTGCGAGGCGGTTTTAGTGGTTGGAAGTGCAAAAAAATCGTTTTGGCCATTTTGGTTTTATAGGCGAAAATGTAAAATTTATAAAATGTACTATTATTTAAAAAGTGGATCAAATTTCGACTTCTAAAGTATTTGTTGCCCTTTCACTCTTAAAGTCTCACCTCTTTAATTATTTCAGATTTTTTGGGTCAAAGGTGTGGGGGGGGGGGGGACACAAAGTGTTCGTACATTTCCCCTTCCCTTGCACCCCTCAAAGCAAATTTGTCATTTTAAGACCTGTTTTGAAAAGTTCTCATCAAGACCTTGCATTTGATACCCATATTGCCTACATGTGATGAAACTTTTTCTTTCGGGAGCCACTCCCCTATATGGGGAGACCCCCCTTAAACACCATATAAATTTTTTTTGTAATGAAACTTTGAAGAGGGCATCACTTTACACCTACTTACAAAATCTTGTGTTTCTAGCTTATGTAGTTTGCGAGAAAAAGTGGTGTGACCCATTGACGGACGGACGGACGGACAGACGGACATACAGGACGCGATTTTAGTAGGGAATTGTAAAATGATTTTACAATACCCTAAAAACACGTTTGTACACAACGAATACTAGAATACAGTGCTATGCTAGAATGGTGATGGCACACTGCCGCGGAGTCTGGGGTGGCTGTGCACCGTTAATTGTCGACGCCAGGACATAGTGTATACCGGATCCCGAATAGATTTTGCTAATTGGTTATCATAGTGTCGCATGAGCATGCATCGGTGTGTTTAGAAACGCAGAACTTAACCCTTAGCTGGTATCGTGGATCTAAATTGACTCAGAACCAAACAATTTCGGCTCTAACTCTTCTAATGCTGAAGTTACAATAACGCATTTCCATGCGTTATTAGTACTCTGTAAGCAAGTCGCGTCCGACCGTGTGTCACAGCACTTTTTCTCGCAAACTATTTAAGCTAGAAACATCAAATTTTGTATGCAGGTGTAACGTGGTGCTTTCCTCAAAGTTCAACTACAAAAAATTTTATAAGGTATTTAAGGGGGGGTCTCCCCATAAAGGAGAGTAGCCCCCTAAAAAATGCATCAAAGGTAGCCAGTATGGATATCAAATGGAAGGTTTTGCTGAGAACTTTTCAAAACAGGCCTTGATTTGACACTTTTTGCTTCGAGCGACGCACAGGGAAGGGAAATACACGAAAAATTGGTGTCCCCCTCCCTCGCGATTGGACACCTGTGATCTGAAAAATCTGAAAAAAATTATGGAGGTAGGTGTTTATGAGTATAACAACAACAAATACCTTAGAAACCAAAATTCGCTCAACTTTGTAAATAATAGTATGATATTTGAATTTCACATTTTCCCCAATAAAATCGTATATGTAACCTAAAACTCAACGAAATTCGAGATTTAATATAAATAGTCCTACAAAAGGTCCTTAAACATTTTAAGTTTTATGAAAATCGAAGGATATAGACGGAAGTTATAGCCATTTGAAATTTATCCAATTACAACAACAATAACACATGATTTTGGCATTTCATGGACTTTCCATCGAATCAGTCACTGAAGTTTTGATTTGATCGCCCAAAAGAGAGATGTATTGAATCAAAGTGATGAGTGCGACTGGGATGTTGGTGAAAGTCAAGATCTATTTTGTAACGAAGAATTACAACAGATGATTCTGATACTAAGAGCGAAGAGACAAGAGATAAAGTGGACAGCCAGCACATCAAAGTGGAGTGACTACTGCGTCATTATCGCGGTAAAAACCAATTCAAATGATATAAGCAAGCCCCAAATAGGTCTTGAACGAGACGGCGCAATATAATTGCTCACCTTCCTGGCGTGGCAGGTCCTGTGCGAGGAAAAGTAAACATGTCCAAATTAGAGTGATGGAAGTTGCTGATGACAGATGAAATCCTCAATATTAAAGTTTTACCTTAAAAACAAAACAAGTTGGGTAGACAGACCTATGCTCATGTCAGAAGGGTTTTGTACTCAACTTACAAAATGCCGTAACCAGCAACGAATAAAATTAAGAAACACGTCATGTTCGAGGATCATACTATTATTAACTAAGTTGAAAGAATTTTTTAATTCTGAGGTATTTGTTAAAATTATACCCATAAATATTTCGCTTGATAATTTTTTTAGATTTTTTTAGATCACGCGTGTCCATTCGCGAGGGAGAAAACACATTTTTCATGTATTTCCCCCCCTCTCTGTGCCCCCACTGAAGCAAAAACTGTCAGTTTAAGAACTGTTTTGAAAAGCTCTCATAGAGAACTTTCATTTGATACTCATATCGGCTACCTTTCATGAAATTTTTTTCAGGGGCCACTCCTTTGCACTGTAAGCATCGATTCATGCCCTATTTTTTCGAATCCTAGAATGGCTACAAAGCCCTTTTGCTAGGAGCTCTCTCCTGCCTCTTCGACTTGTTTCAATTGTATGTAGTCATCCTCATGATATCTATCATTCCTGAAATTTTCATGCAAATCCTAGCAAAGCTGTAGTGTCTAAGTCGGTAAAAAGCGCATATGGCTCCATAGCCATATGTTTCCATAGTAATACAGGGCACATTGTTCCATAGTAATACGGGAAAATTCAAATCGCTATAACTTCGTTAAATACTATTTGATCTTTATGAAAAGATCAATCTTATAAATAGTCATCTTTTTGCTAAATTTTATTGAATTTAAGGGTACCATTTAGATTTTATTCGAGAAAACATAAAATCGATAAACCATACTATTACTAACAAAGTTGAGTGAATTTCGACTTCTCATGTATTTGTTGTTGTTGTACTCATTAAGGCCTACATTCATGATTTTTTTGAGATTTTTCGGATGGAAGGTGTCCAATCGCGAGGGGGGGTACGTGAAAAGTTCGTACATTTCCCCTTCCCCTTCCCCCTCGGTACTCATAAGGCAATTTTAAGACCTGTTTTGGAAAGATCTCATTGAGACCTTTCCAATGACACTCTACTCGACTACCAATGGTGAACATTTTTTTTTGAGGGGTCAACTCCCTATATGGGGAGACCCCCCCTTAAACCCCTTTGAAAAAATTTTTCACCCTTGAACTTTCAAGAGGTCACCACTTCTGACCTTTCCACAAAATTTCATGGCTGTAGCCTCTATAGTTTCGGAGAAAAAGTGCTGTGACATACAGACGGACGGACGGACGGACGGACGGACAGACGGACACAGGTCGTGATTGCAATAGGGTTTTGTATTTTAGTACAAAACCCTAAAAACTGAAGCATTCAAGGAGGTTAATCCAAGTGATGGAGCTCATATGAATCTCATAGCCTCGAGTAAAATTAACACCTTTTTACGGCTTACCCTTTTAACTCAGGGCTTTAAATGTTGGCATGAGGACTTGGAAGAGTTGGAAATATCCATGGTACAGATAGAAATATTTTTGACGTGACCATGTCTGTTAAAAGATATCTTTTTATTTTGTCTGCTTTGCGGTTTGACGACACATCAACCAGATCTGCAGCTTCAAGCTTCAAAAAGGACTACTCATATAAACCTACCCGTATACTTTTACAATTTGCTGAACCTTTGAAGACTTCGATTAAATTTGTGCATGAATTGAAAGAATTGGGATTAAAATATTGCGTAGGAATAAACGAGTTCTTGCCACAGAAAACACGTCTAGTAGGCTCCAGTTTGTCCGGTTTCATAAATGATAAAATTCTTTGCTCTTTTGTCTCAAAAATAACCAAAGTGTAATTCTGATTACATGAATATACCATAATGGGATCCGTGGAATATAAATAAAAGAGGAGCTTCAAGGTTTTCGACATGTGATCTAACCTGAAATTAAATCATTCTAAAGTGAAAGTATTATGGACGCTATTTACAATATGTTTCCTTGTTTCAAAAGATTTAATTGACGTTGTTCTTAAGTTCGTGCCCGTGCTGAGAAACGTAAGTTTGTAAATTCAAAAATACTACGTATATTTTTTGGCCAAAAAGAAAAATATATGATTACTTGTTCAACAGAAGTATTCAATACATTAATTATCCCGGTGAGAACAACTGACAATTATACAGAGGGCGGTGCAAACATGCAATGCAAATTAAATCAAAGGCATCAGTTCCTCTACAAGTACGCTATAAGACATTAAGATCAATTAATTTACTAAACGAAAGTTTATCCAACATTCGCAGTTTTTAGCTTAGAGCTCGTCTTTCAAGTCTTGATTCACAAAGGATTAGTAGGAACTTATGTCCCTATGGAAGCTTGAGCAATATTTCCACACGGCAAATAAAATCCGAACGTGTAATTGGTGATTCGCTGCCCGAGATTTAACTTTAATCAATATGAAATATAAATGTTCGCAATGTGCGGTCTTAACGCCTTGAGTTTCATTAAAAAAAAAATCTATTCGGGCAACATCACCTAACGCCGATACACTCTAACGGCATCCGAGGGATGTACTTGGCAAGGTTATATAATTATGGTTGATTACTCTCCCTTCTCATTAGTTGCGCTGCTGTGCCGTAATTGATCTTGAGAAGTCCTCATCCTCAGCCAAAACTACAATATGAACCATTCCCCGCAATGCAAGAAACTGGTTTACTTTTTTAGTAAGGGCGCCAATCCAATCACATTTATTTATTTATTTATTTATTCAAGTCCATTTAACAGACGGAGATCCAATTACAAAATAGAGTTAGACAGTTAAATATAGTTAAATATAATTTAGAGTAAGACAAATCAATACAACAAATCAAGCAGAAAAGAGTTAATCTAAAACATGTAAGAAATGAATATAGAGTCAAGATCAAAGTTTGTAAAATTTAGTGCTAAGGAACATCAATCACTATTCGCAAAATGTAACATCTTTAATTTAATTTTAAAAACAAAGTAGGGCGTGGACGAGCCAAGCTCGAGGCTGTTGTGCATTCTGATGATTCGTGGCATAATTGAGTTAAAATATAAATCTGTTCGGGCGTACGGAACCTCGAGAATGTGATTAGACCGACTAGGTCGTGCAGACAGTCTGTATTGCAAGTCTGCGCTTAGGGTGGAGGCAATTTGTTGGTGGTACAACTTAAAAAGGAAACATTGATCTAAGAAGGTTCTACGGGACGACAGAGAAGGGAGACGAAGTATGGATAGACGACGCTCATAAGACTCATAAGCTACGTTGAATTTGAAAAACACAATACGGGTAAACTTACGCTGAGCAGCTTCTAGTGAGTTCATAAGATATAAATGTCTAGGAGACCACACCACTGAGCAGTACTCAAGGAGCGGGCGGACAAGACACGTGAACAAGCGAACAGCGGTAGCAATATTTGCAAACTTATGCAAATGCCGCATAAGAAAACCCGAAACTTTTGATGCCTTGGTAATTAGGCTAAAAATGTGGACATCAAATTTAAGCTTGGGGTCAAATATTACACCAAGATCTTTACATGAGTCTGCAGAGGAGAGAACAACATCACATAAGGTGTAATTAAAAATTAAAGGGACAATTTTCAAAGTAAAAGTCATTTTAAAACATTTGGAAACATTAATACGAAGGGAGTTTACACTACACCAGTTATACAGGTTAAAAAGATCAATTTGGAGTTGCTGACAATCTTCAAGGGACCTTATTGCATCAGTTCCTCTACAAGTACGCTATAAGACATTAAGATCAATTAATTTACTAAACGAAAGTTTATCCAACATTCGCAGTTTTTAGCTTAGAGCTCGTCTTTCAAGTCTTGATTCACAAAGGATTAGTAGGAACTTATGTCCCTATGGAAGCTTGAGCAATATTTCCACACGGCAAATAAAATCCGAACGTGTAATTGGTGATTCGCTGCCCGAGATTTAACTTTAATCAATATGAAATATAAATCTTCGCAATGTGCGGTCGTAACGCCCTGAGTTTCATTAAAAAAAAAAAATCTATTCGGGCAACATCACCTAACGCCGATACACTCTAACGGCATCCGAGGGATGTACTTGGCAAGGTTATATAATTATGGTTGACTACTCTCCCTTCTCATTAGTTGCGCTGCTGTGCCGTAATTGATCTTGAGAAGTCCTCATCCTCAGCCAAAACTACAATATGAACCATTCCCCGCAATGCAAGAAACTGGTTTACTTTTTTAGTAAGGGCGCCAATCCAATCACATTTATTTATTTATTTATTTATTCAAGTCCATTTAACAGACGGAGATCCAATTACAAAATAGACTTAGACAGTTAAATATAGTTAAATATAATTTAGAGTAAGACAAATCAATACAACAAATCAAGCAGAAAAGAGTTAATCTAAAACATGTAAGAAATGAAGATAGAGTCAAGATCAAAGTTTGTAAAATTCAGTGCTAAGCAACATTAATCACTATTCGCAAAAAGTAACATCTTTAATTTAATTTTAAAAACAAAGTAGGACGTGGACGAGCCAAGCTCGAGGCTGTTATGCATTCTGATGATTCGTGGCATAATTGAGTTAAAATATAAATCTGTTCGGGCGTACGGAACCTCGAGAATGTGATTAGACCGACTAGGTCGTGCAGACAGTCTGTATTGCAAGTCTGCGCTTAGGGTGGAGGCAATTTGTTGGTGGTACAACTTAAAAAGGAAACATTGATCTAAGAAGGTTCTACGGGACGACAGAGAAGGGAGACGAAGTATGGATAGACGACGCTCATAAGACTCATAAGCTACGTTGAATTTGAAAAACACAATATGGGTAAACTTACACTGAACAGCTCCTAGTGAGTTCATAAGATATAAATGTCTAGGAGACCACACCACTGAGCAGTACTCAAGGAGCGGGCGGACAAGACACGTGAACAAGCGAACAGCGGTAGCAATATTTGCAAACTTATGCAAATGCCGCATTAGAAAACCCGAAACTTTTGATGCCTTGGTAATTAGGCTAAAAATGTGGACATCAACTTTAAGCTTGGGGTCAAATATTACACCAAGATCTTTACATGAGTCTGCAGAGGAGAGAACAACATCACATAAGGTGTAATTAAAAATTAAAGGGACAATTTTCAAAGTAAAAGTCATTTTAAAACATTTGGAAACATTAATACGAAGGGAGTTTACACTACACCAGTTATACAGGTTAAAAAGATCAATTTGGAGTTACTGACCATCTTCAAGGGATCTAATTGTCCGGAATACGAGTTGTGTTCAAAAAAATATCGCGAATTTTGTTTTTTTTTTCAAAAATTATTTATTTATTCATGAATATCTATTTTGTCCCCTTCAAAGTAATCTCCATGAGATATTATACACTTGTGTCAACGGTTTTTCCAATCTTCGAAGCACTTCAAAAAATCATTTTTTTTAATCTTGTTCAGCTCCTCCGTTGATGCCGTCTTTATCTCGTCAAGCGTAGCGTAACGTCGTCCTTTCATGGGCCTCTTCAGTTTAGGAAACAAGAAAAAGTCACAGGGGGCCAGATCTGGGGAATACGGTGGCTGCGGCATCATTAGTGTGTTGTTTTTGGCCAAAAAGTCGCGCACAAGCAACGATGTGTGAGCAGGGGCGTTATCGTGGTGCAAAAGCCAATTTTTGTTCTCCCACAAATCCGGGCGTTTCTGGCGGATTGCTTCGCGCAAATTGCGCATAACTTGCAGGTAATATTCCTTATTGACCGTTCTTCCCTGTGGCAAGAACTCATGATGCACCACGCCCCTGCAATCGAAGAAAACTGTCAGCAAAACTTTCACATTCGACCGAACTTGGCGCGCTTTTTTCGGTCTTGGTTCATGCGGCAGCTTCCATTGAGATGATTGAGCTTTGGTTTCAACGTCATAACCATAAACCCACGATTCGTCACCAGTTATGACCCCCTGGAGCAAATTTGGTTCGTCGCGGACAGAGTTTAACATCTCATTAGCAATGTTCATGCGTTGCTGTTTTTGGTCGCAATTGAGCAATTTTGTTACGAATTTCGCGGCGACCCGTCTCATGCCCAAATCGTTGATAAAAATCGAATAGCACGAGCCAATCGATATGTTTAGGTCCTCAGCAACTTCTCCAACGGTGATTCGACGATTGGCCAATACCATTTTCTCCACTTCATTAATTTTTTCGTCTGTTGTTGAAGTGCTCGGGCGTCGGGCACGCTCTTCGTCGTTCACATCTTCTCGGCCTTCTAAAAACATTTTGTACCACCGATAAACGTTGCTTCGGTCCAAGGTAGCTTCTCCATATGCCACAGTCAACATTCGGAATGCATCCGCGCACTTAATTTCGTTTTTCACACAAAATTTGATACACGTTCTTTGATCCATTTTTTTGAATAAGTAAAAATCGAAGACGATTGAAAACACGTGCAAGTAAAGCAGCTATCACCAATTAAGTGAAAATTCAAAATGGCCGAGCTTGTCGGCATAAGTGACAGACATGAGTACCAACATAACGCCACAAAAATATCGAAATTCGAATACACGCAACCCGCGAAAATTCAAAATTCGTGATACTTTTGAACACACCTCGTACCTTGAAATCATCAGCATACAGGAGACAAGAAGTGGAAATTACAGAAGGAAGATCATTGATAAACAGTACGAAAAGAAGAGGTCCAAGGATTGACCCTTGAGGGACACTAGATGTAGGATTAAATGGAAAGGAAAATGTGCCATAGAGATTGACACGACATGAACGGGAGGATAAATATGATGAAATCCAAGAATGAAGAGAACCGGATATGCCAAGCAAAGCTAACTTTTGACAGAGCAGGACATGGTTCACGGAGTCAAAAGCTTTCGAGAAGTCCGTAAATATTGCATCTACTTGAAGCTGTTTGTCTAAAGCTCTTGCAATATAGTCTTCGAACTCAGCCAAGTTCATAGAAGTTGAACGACCCTTTAAGAATCCATGTTGCTGTGGTGTGACAAATGAACTCAGGGACTCAAGAAGCCTGTTGTGCACAAGTCGTTCCAGCAGCTTAGAGAAACAGGAGAGGAGTGAAATTGGACGATAGTTTGAGGCAGATGATGGGTCACCGTTTTTAAAGATAGGAACAACATTTGCATCTTTCCAGTACGTTTGAAAGGTACCAGTACTAAGACTGAGATTGAATATAAGGGAAAGAGGAAAACGCAAAGAAGAACAAAGTGACTTTACAAATATATTAGGTAATCCAGGGCAACATTCGGATCGAGCAAGTTAATAAGGGATTCAACTTCAGAAGGATCAGTGAAATAGGATGTACTCGATGCTGGATAAGTTTGAATTGAATTTATAGGGGAGTGTAGTATGTCAGAAGAGGAAAAAGTAGAGGAAAAATATTCGGCAAATAGGTTAGAAATATCCTGAGGGGAGGAGGCTTCAGTGTTATTCCATTTGACAGTATGCGGGATGGAAGAGGAAGATTTAAGGGATCGAATGTATGACCAAAAGGGTTTAGGATTATTTGTCAGGAGGGAACTCTCTAAGCTGCTAAAATAGTTTTTCATGGCCGTTTTGATCTCTGTTTTAGCCAAAGAGTGCAATCTACAGAAATTTTGCCTAGCATCATCACTTCCGGTCAATTTATAGTGCCTATGCCCCTTATCTTTAGCTCTTAAGGTACGAAGAACACTTCGGGTAAGCCAAGGCTTCATTTTCGCATTGCGAGGAGCTTGGAGCGGAGTGTAAAGAGCAATCAGATTATTCAGGTAATCATAGAATTTGTTCAAGGAACTATCGCAGTCAAGACGAGTGAAGAAGGTACACCAGTTGACCGAGTCCAGATTGGTTTTAATTGCCCCATAATTTGCTTTAAAGAAATCGTAACGACAAACTGAGGCAGTTCTCTGGGGTTTAAGGGTATCAACGGATAGTGCTAGAGACAAAGGTGGATGATGGAGATCAGGTTGAACATAAGGATGTAAAACGGGAGCTATAGATAGACATAAAAAAATTTGACATGACAAGGTCCAGAAGACGACCATTAGGGTTACGGATATGATTAAACTGTGAAAAAGAACAAAGGGAAAGAAAGGAAGAAAGTAACAAAGAAGGATTATTTGTTGAGGAAACACCAGGTGTTGTTAAGTGGTCCCATTCCACTGCCAGTAGATTGAAGTCCCCACAAATTATAATTTTGGAATGAGGATGACGAGCAAGAAGATAGGCGAAGAGTTCATCGAAGAAGGCTTCGTACACCGTTAAGGGAGAATTACAAGGAACATACACAGAGGAAATTAATAATGAGGAATTATGAGGAAGAGGGAGTTTCACAATTACACACTCAACTGCACGAGCAAATTTGAAGTCAGCACAAAGTGAACTATTGAGGGATTTGCAGACTGCAACCAAGACTCCCCCACCATCAGATTTATTAGTGACGTTAAGGTCACGGTCGCAACGGTAAACTAAATAGTCAGGTAATATTTCTGCGTTTGAAATATTCTCATTTAACCACGTTTCAGTTAAACAGATAACTGAATCGTTACTTAATTGGGACACGAGTAGTAAGTCCTCAAGTTTGGTTCTCAAGCCACGAACATTCTGATAGTAAATAGAAATAAATGAACGATTAGGAAATGAAGAATTACTTTCAGAGTTAGATGATTATTGAAGGTTGTTGAGGCGGTTTGGAACCTTTATCGGGACGAAATCGCCGCTTGGGCTGCATTGTATCGAATGTTTTAATAAGTGTGCCCTTTGGCCAAAAGTCGGAACTGAGTAGGCTCGAAAGTTCAGCTGGAACTGTCAGCTTGAAAGAACTTATAACCTGGCCAGGAAGGTCGTCTTTTGTTAACTTTACGCACCTGAAAATACTGGGCGTGTAGCCAAGCTTCGATGTTACGTAGTTGGTAAGTGTATCCTTAGTTGTGTTGTAAGCGAGCCTTGATATGAACAACTGGAGAGGTGGGGAGACAGCTCGTAATGCTCCGTTATCAGCTTAAAACACTCTCTGTAGAGTTTTGTGGTGCTGAAGACACAACGATATTTTGCTGAAGATTCGTTAATTGTGTTAGGCTCAGTTCGGATTGAGGCTGAATTTTATGTTGCAGTTGTAAATGCAAGATAGACTGCTCCATGCGACTATTATGTTGCAGGACCGTAGCTTTATTAATTGTAGCCGGAATTGACTCCTAATGACAAGCATGCTGTTGTTACGTAAGCACACTTCGCGTAAGAGGCCGCTGCTGCTCAAGAGGTGACACGGTAGAATTTTTGATAATGCTGTGACGGCATGACGATACCAGCTCATTATACACACCGGGCGAAAGTAACTGAGGGGACAGCAGAAAATTTAAGGTGTAGACGGTTGATCCGGAAACTGCTGTAGCTGATCCTCACTCTGCGGCAGACTCAGGAGCAATTGCTGTTGTTGTAAAGCATGCTCAGGTTTCTGTTGTTGTAAAGCAAGCTCAGGTTGGTGTTGTTGTAAAACATGCTCATTTTCAGGTGGAAGGAAAGTAACACCCTGTTCCAGTTGCTGGTTCATCCGGCAGGTCGACGATAACTCCGCCTGCACAATTGAAACAAGAGATGCTAAAGAAGTTTTAGACTCATTAAGTTTCTCCTGCATTTTCGAAAATGAAGCTGAAAGGGACTCCACTGTAGCATTAGCTGACCGAAGCCGGTCCACAAATGATGATATGGTATATTTGCGGCACCTAGCGCAATACCAGTATACCCCAGAACCGCTTCGCATAATAGTTAAGTTCGCGCATTTAGCGTGGAAAGTTAGTTCACAAAGGCCAAAACACGTCACCATTTTAGTTTTATTCGGCCTATCTAGGCAAGTAGTAGCCATGCATATAGACATAATGCAATTAAAAAGTTAGAGCTTAGCACAGGCACAAACTCACGCACTACAACAATAGATCAATAAATTTACAAAATATGTAGAGGTAAGTCTTTGATAAATTATCCCAGACGATAAATTAACGCCTAAAGATAAGCAGAGTCAAAGAGTCTAAAAAGTTTTTGTTTTGTCATCACGTCGATATTAACAACATGCAGTTCGCTTCCTGATTGACGATTTCGGATATGAACGCCTTCGGCCAGGAACTTCTCCCAATGATATTCCACAGCAAAACACGGACACTCCCGGTCGACTCCAGCAACTTGATGTACGATGACACAGGCTTGCAAAGAACTCCCGAATTGGAATTCGAATCTTTTGATACTAGTTTAGCTTGATGAAGCTGCGTGGAGATCACGAAGACGAGAATTGCCCTAATCAGTGGTCAACATCGCATAGCTTTTCAAAACGCTTCCGATGCAAATGGGTTGTAATTTCCTTTACGCATTCATTTACCGCGATAATATATCCGATTTGCACAGGACGCAGAAGTTGGAAATGAAGCGTAGATGCTATCTTGCAATGTAGCCGATCAAAAGTGCTGACATAAATAAATACGGTGGCGTAGCGTGGCTTCAATGAGAGATTTTTCATTTGGTCGGGAAAACTACCATGTCACACTTAGCAGCCGGCAAAACTTCACTCCCTCCACAAAAATTATTTGCCAATCATTTACCCCGTTTCCATTCCATTGTATCCCCAATTTTGGTACACCGGTAACGTGCTCCTACACTGTGAATTTAACGTGGTAGATTTAAATTTTTGAAAACAAAATTTAACTGGAGCAAAGAAAATGAAGAAAATTTAATTAGTAATAAAAATTAAATCTCATGAGAAATATAATTAAAGGGAAACATTTAAATTTAATATAAAGGAAAAATTATATGGAATAACATTTAGTATAAAGGGAAATTGAAAAAAATTGATGTAGAATTACATTTAATGATAATAACAAGAAAGAAAGGAGAATTGATATAGAATTACATTTACTGATAATAATAATAAAGAAATCTATTTTACAAATGACGATTATGAATGCAAATAATTAATTATTTTCTTTTAAATCGGCCACATAAAATCACAAGTAGGGGATAGGAAAGTTTTCGAGCAGTTGGCTTGAGAAACTGCTCGATTAATACACATTCCGTCCAAAATATTTTATGTTCTGGAAGGAAAGTAACTTGTAATATTTTTGATTCCAGCGAATAGTTTGTTTTCGTTGTCATCTTTTTTGTGATGAGTTGTTTTGAAGGGAAATGATTTCATTTATCATTAAAAGTATACAAGATTTCAATTCAAGTTTTTTAAGAATAGTTCTTTAAGTACACACTGGTGAAAAAATGATAAAAAAATGAATCAGATTTCCATTTATGAATAATTTGTTGATTTTTGAAAAATTCTTTTATTAAATTGTGATTTGTTTTTCAAAGAAGCTTGTTTTACTTCATTCCCATTCAATTCTATATTAATTTCATAAAAATATTGTTGTTATTCCTTGTTTTCTTGTGTGGGTCAAATAACAACTAAGATACCTGTAGAGTCGCCCAAAAAGCGACACCAGTTACGAGTAAGTATTAAATATGGCAAACTTGTTTTTCGTGACAGCCAATGTCAAGCTAGAATCTTGACATTGCCTGTCACCAAAAACAGGTTGTTTTAGGTAAAGTCTGTTTGGCAACTCATAATGAATAGACTCACACCCCCGTAACGTTTGCAAATTGCTCAAAATAATTGATTGCCATTGATATACAGTTACATTTGAAAATTTTGTTTGACGATGAAGGGAACTTTTGGCTAAATGGCTACGTCAACAAACAGAATCGCTGCATTTGAGGCAATGATAATCCATAAACAGTTGTCGAAACAGCATTTTCTCCAGAAAAAGTTTTTTTGGTGCGCTTAATGTGCCAGTGGGGTATTTGGTCCATAAGTCTTCAAAAATAATGATAGTCACACTGTTACAGTCAACGGTGAGCGGTACGGAGACATGATTACTAACTTTTTGAAGCCTCAATTGACAAGCATTAATGTTGCTGACGTGTGATTTCAGCAAAAATGTGCCGCATACAACACAGCGCTCGATACAATTAATTTACTGAAAAATAAATTTGACGAACGTTTAATTTCACAAAACGTCCCCGTCAACTGGCCCCTACTATTGTGCATTTTGACACCTTTAGATTACTTTCTTTGGGAATATTTAAATCTGAATATCTGCGCCGTTATACCAGAAACAATTGAATACTTGCAAGTTAACATTTAGTGCGTTATTGCCGAAATACGGCCTGATTTACTGTGAAGAGTATGTAAAAATTGGACCTCTAAATATTGATCACAAAAAAAAATTTTTCAAATAAACCCAAATATTTTTCTAAAGTTCTCCACCTCTAAAAAAACACACTTTCTTAAGAAACTTTAATGTGTAACGGGTGAAAAGCTGATTTAAATGGAGTGTAACTTAACGACCGGAATTTTTTAGCAAAATTTGATGCTTTATTGTGGAAAAATCTTACAATATATGTTATTCAAAGTATTGTCCATCGGAAGCTACACCATTTCCCATCTTTCAGGAAATTTATGAATTCCATCCCAAAAGAATTGCCAAAAACGAGTCCATCCAATTTCGGATGCCTTGCTCTGAAGTGAAGCGTATTCCGGTGAGGGCGTTTTGCATCGAGCGAAATAAATGAAAGTCAGATGGAGCAAGGTCCAGACTGTAAGGTGGGTGGGCCAAAACTTCGCATCCACTATTTTCCAAATAGTTTATCACAGGTCTTGCAACATGCGGCCGAGCGTTGTCATGATGAAAAATTAAAGCCGTGTCTGGTCGCATATTTCGGGCGTTTTTCGATGATGGCACGCTTCACACGTATTAATTGTGTTCGGTACAGGTCATCTGTGATTGTCTGGCCCAAATAACTCATAATATAACGGCCCCTTCTGATCCCATCAAATACACAGCATAGCCTTGACGCCACGGATATTTGGCTTCGCTGTTGATTTGGCTGGTTGGCCGGGCTTCACGTATGACTTTTTGCGCTTGGGATTGTCCTAATGGATCCATTTTTCATCTTCAGTCACGATCCGATGCAAAAATAATTTCTTTTAATGGCACTCAGGCAGCATTTTAGACCTACAGAAGGGCCGTTCAACGTCTCTCGACTTCAACTCATAGGAGACCCAATTACCTTGCTTCTGAATGTATCCGGTGGCTTTCAAACGTTTTGAAATGACTTGTTGAGTCACTCCCAACGATTTGGGAAGTTTGTCTTGCATTTGATCATTGCCATCTTACTCAGGCCCATAAGGAAATCAACCAACGTACCTGACGTCACTTCCCGTGCCGGAGACAGCTGATCAGTAGCTCTAAATTTCGATAAACAGCTACTTTTGAGACACTCAAATATGACATTTCTCAGATTAAATTTAGACGAAATGATGCAAACGGGATCGAAATACATATATTTGCGCGCTAATGTCTTCGACGTCTCATATTTAAAATAAATCGTTGACATAGTACTGATAAAATTTCAAACTGCAGTCATATGTACTGTCAAATCTTTAAAAAATTTGTTTGATGTAAACAGCACTAGATGGCGCTGATTAGGCTACTCGAAGAGGTTAGTTCGCGACGTGACGTGGTGTTTCCGTTTTTGGGCCTAAGTATGATGGCAACGGTTTGACACGAATCCATATCGAGTAGCGTCTCTAATTCTTCGTCTTCAAACTTTTTTGGCTGTCCTGGGCATTCTTTGACTTTGATGTCACAATCGCCATTTTTGAAGCTTTCAAACCATTGAAAACACTGTGTTTTCGCTAAAGCATCGTCGCCATAAACTTCTACAAGCAAACAATGACTTTCCGCAGCAGTTTTCTTTGCAAAAAAATTACCCAACCGAACCTCCCGCAAATGCTGTCTTTTTCTCCGATTTCTAAAACTATTCATCGTGAAAAATAATAATGATGCACACAAGATAAAATTGTTTTGTTGACTGATTTTGATGGCTTTCAAATGTGCCTTCAAAACGACATATATATAAAGTTCAAGCTTTCACGATATTTGTTAGTAAGGACATCAAGCATCAAATTCCGGGTATTAAGTTGTACATCCAATACAAATAATGCTCATGAAATTCAATTTTTAAACACATAGTACGAGATTCGCGCTAGCAAGTAATTTTGAGGTTTGTTTATTTATGAAAAAAATACACTTTTGCAAAAGGTATGAAAAAAAATTATCTTCCAAAGCTTTTCCGGAGAAGAATAAAATAAAAATGATGTTTGAATCTAATCAAAAATTTGTATTTTGTCTATAAAATGAATAATAATGTTCAAAAGTAATTTAATAGATTCTTATCCTTATCAGAAGATTTTTATACTGGCCTTCACTAAAAATCATCTCCCACCCTATGATTACAATTGGATAACGTAGAACATCAACTCATATAATATCATAAACGTCAACATAGAAAATGATATAAAAAATAATTAACTTAGAATTTTATAGCTAACCCCCAATGGTCATGGCTTGACCCTTACGAGCTCCTTGCAATGTAAGAGCGCTATTCATGGTATTCGCATTACAACCCAAGCTCATTTCATTATTCTTACAGTCGTTTAGCAATTACACTTACAATGAGGATAAGCTCAAAGCTCTTAAAGCGGCGTTGTCTCTGTGTCCTTTTTCGTATTTATTCTTTTTGGCAAATATTTCCCTCTCCACTCTTGTGCAATTACCTCAGATAAAACAGAGAGCACAAAATAAAGGAAGCATCAAAGCAGCAACGAGAGCAAAGTACGTAGGATATCAACGTGGTAAATGAAATCCTAATTAGTAACGACCTAAACTATTATCCCGTTACGTGATGATGTTGGTAACACTTTCTACACTTGGTGTAATTGTTGGAGCGTTAATGGTGCATAATCCTCTTTATGTGTTTCATATTAAAGGAAATGAGAGTTGTCGTAGCAATTTTAACACGGAAATCTACCATTGTCCTACCATTTGTGAGGAGAAACAACGTGAGGATAATTCAAAGTACGGTAACTCATGCAGAATAGAATGAAGTCAGCAAAAAGGAATTGCTCTGATGCTAACACATCGCATGCCACCACGCTACCACATTTATTTGCGTTCATGCATTCATATGTATGAGCTTAGCGCCAAAAGCTAATTCCGTAAATGAATTAATTGCAAGGATTTGCATTATTGCTATCCTGAAAATGATATTGAATATTCTAACGATGCTACTAACACAAACAATTTTCTCTCTTTTCTTCTCTTTTCATTTGATCCTGAGATATCGTTTCCGCATTTCAACCTACAAGTGTTGCTGTACACACCACTACGATAAAAGGATTGCTTAATCCTTTGTCTAATTTGATACCATGGAATTCTATACGTAGGACGATAGAAGTGAGTGGTTCTTCAAAAAAGGAATTTCAATTCGGTGTTGGAACTCTATAAAAGGAAAGGTGTAAAGAGAATTGAAAAGGCTTTTCAATTTGTTTTATGTTTTTATTTGGAAATTTCAGACAAACAGGTTGTAAACCACAACTATTGCGTAGGAATTTTGTTGGATATACTTTTAATTTGGTAAAAATGCTTTTCACGTTGTTCAGTTGTGCATGAAAACTAGTGAGGATTTTAGATTGTATGCTGTTAATGGGCTTGGAGTATGTCAGATTATGTTTGTGCTTTGGGCATTTTAAAATCCTTGTTTCAATTCAAATACATTTATGAAAATACTGCTTTTAACCACGACAAGATTTCAATGAAACCGACTGTTTTGTAATGATTTTTCTTCATCCATACGCGTGAGATTTCCCGAAGATAATCTACTTGTAAATCGACTTCTCATCGGTTCTAGACGTGAAGTCCTGAAATTTGCCAACGAACTGTACTCAACCAGTCAACAGATGCAGGTACCCTTAGTCTACTCCAAGGTGGCTGCTGTCGCAGGTCTGCCGCGAGTAAACTAAATCCGAATACAATTTATAAGCCACCGATTCAAACACCCGATTAGAAATGCGTCAAAACAACTCCTAACAACATGATCCTACTTTACTTTACTTCATTTTCATCTCCTTTAGACCGCACATCTAGTCCAAAAACAAGTTGAAGTAGCAGGAGAGTGCTCCTGCTAGAAGGGGTTTGTAAAACAATTAGTAAATCAAATAATATATTCTGCATATCGAAACTTGGCTAATATGCAGATTCCATAAATTGAGTTCGAGAAATGATCAGGTTATAATTTTTTAAATTTGCCGCCATTTTGATTCGTGTTTTGACCCCGTAACTTAGTAAGCTATGATACGAAGACGGTCCCAAAAGTACCCGACCCGACAAAGAAAACGGTAAAAAAATCGCAAAAATATTATATTATTTATTATTTTCCCAACGATGCTCAATAGCTTCGATACCCGCTTTATACTAGGAACCGTCAATCTCCAGAAAATAGCTATTGACCACAGACTCTATCTGTTCATTGTTGGCATATCTTTTGCCGCCAAGCCATTTTTTCAAATTCGGAAAAGGAACATAATCTGAGGAAGCCATATCTTGCGAATAGGGTGCGTGAGGAAGCAATTTGAACGTCAACTTATTGATTCCAGACATCGCAATGACGCACCTGTGGACTGGTATGTTGTCGGGGTGAAACAACACTCTCCATTTCGTCAGATGGGACTGTTTTGTCTTCATTTCATCATTCAAACGCTTCAATAAGGCTGCATAATATTCGCCGTTGATTGTTTTTCCTTCTTCGAGATAATCAATAAATATTATTCCACGTGCATCCCAAAAATCGGATGCCATCATCTTACCAGCTGACTGAACTGTCTTTGCTATCTTTGGACCCGGGTTGCCCGTTTCAGTCCACTGTTTTGACTGCTCCTTGGTCTCAGGTGTAAAATGATGGACTCATTTGTCCATGGCTATGAATAGACGCAAAAACTCGGCTTTATTGCTGCGAAACATTGTCAAACACTCGATGGAAACATCCTCATGTTGCTGTTTGTGCTCCATTGTGAGCAAACCTCCCACCCACCAGCTTTCTCATGTCGAAATTTTTGGTCAAAATGCAATGCACAGCACTTTTTGAAATGCCTACCATGTCTGCTATCTCGCGCTCTTTTAGTCAACGGTCATCCAATACTATTTTGTGGATTTTCACCACATTTTATCACGTTGTGACCTCACTTGGTCTACCATTGCGGTGTTAATCTTGGCAGCTCGTACGACCTCACTTAAACTCAGCTACCCAATATTTGACCGTTGTAAATGAAGCAGCGGACTTCCCCAACGTAGAACCCGACTCGGCTTTGAAATGAGTTGGACTTAGACCTATCAAATGAAAGTATTGTATCACATAATGATGCCCGATTTTTTCCAAATTTACAAATTTACTGAGAGCGTTCCCTTTGGATATCTGTAAAAAATAATAATAAGTGTACCGTTATGAATGCACATTAAGTTGTTGAAAGGTGGTATTGTCAATCGCAGTAATAGTTTTTTAAAACTACCTGTGTTCAGAAGTCAGGTCGGGTACTTTTGGGACTATCCTCGTAACCCATCAATATAACAAACCATTTATAAAATTTTCATCAAAATTTCTATACATTTGTAGTCTCTCGGTCCGTTGCGAACGTGTATCTCCCTAGTATCACGCGTTAATGTTGTTGTAATTGTTAAAGATTCAATCGGCTGTAACTTAGCTGTTTATTGTTCAATTATTGTGAAATTTTTAGAACATGTACAATTGCTATCAAAAAACATAAATTGTAGCTTCTGGGAAATTTAAGGGTCCCATTTTCCTTTTATAGGCAGAAATGTAAAATTTATAAAATGTACTATTATTAACAAAGTTGGTAGAATTTCGACTTCTGAGGTATTAGTTGCCCTTGTACTCCTAAAGTCTCACCTCTGTGATTGTTTTTAGATTTTTTGGTTCAAAGGGGGGTTCGACACAACATTTTCGTACATTTCCCCTTCGCCTGCACCCCTCAAAGCAAAACTTGCCATTCTAAGACCTGTTTTGAAAAGTTCTTATCAAGATCTTTCATTTGATACCCATATTACCTAAATGCAATGAAATTTTTTTTTCAGGGGCCACTTCCCTTTATGAGAAGGCCCCCCTTAAACACCTTATAAATTTCTTTCTGTAGCAAAATGTTGAAGAGAGCGTCGCTTTGTACCTGCCTACAAAAGCTTTTGCATCTAGTCTTTGTAGTTTGCGAAAAAAAGTGGTGTGACACACGGATGAACGGACAGACAGGATGCGATTTTAGTAGGATTTTGTAAAATGATTTTACAAAACCCTTAAAAGAGAAACAAGATAAATCATCGATCAAAAACCAGACGTTCTCGATTGACGCAGTGCCAGAAATAAACTACTTGAATTGAAAGACCGAAACAATCTACTCTTACTAAAAGTGCAAAGCCAAACGATTGCACCGCGTACTGAACTGAACTCCTGAACGGATTAGTCATGGATTATTATAACCCTACCCCCTTTGGTGGGATGCCCACCTTCCGTCTTCATTGTATCCTGAAAAAGAACGGTTATCTACTGAAAAGGAAAGAATTGTTTACGTTCAGCAATTTTTCTTTTTTTTTCAATTTTAATTCAACAAAAACTAGTAATAAGTGTGATAATATATCTTCGATCCTTACACATTTAAATTTGTTTTAAACCAGTTTCATCTATTACTAACGGTACTTTATCGAAGAAAATGGATACTGGTGTAATGTGCAGCTGGAATCTTTATGCATTCATGGCCGGATCTGTGTATTGCGAGATCTTTGAGAAGAATGGTAGCATCAATTGATATCAACTGAGATTTTCAGCCTCCAGAACTTAACTCTGTGTAGTTCACACATTCAATTCATTTTGCAAGTGATTAAATGCTGCATCTGATTGCAATGAGCCTAATTTTCATACTAAAGGGATCGTATCTGCAAATAAAAGTGTCCTCCCATAAGATTCGATTGAAATTCCCTGATAAACACTAATAGTAAAAAACTGAATCTTTTACAAATGCCAATTCTTACTTAAGGCAACGTAAACAATATTTACTGATTAGACAGTAAAACGTTATGAATATGAACCAGAAATGTCCAAAAAATTACTTCACGTAAGGAAATTAACGAAAGTATAAAACAGCTATTTGTATAATCGTTTTTTACAACAACAACATGTAAACAAAGCAAACTACTCGAAAAACCAACATAATGCTGATCCAATTTTAATTGTAAATTTTAAAAAATAATTATCTAAATTTGCAATTAAAATTTGGACACGGCAACTCCTTTGTAACGCAACTTCCCCACGAATGGCATTGTTCCGCAATGTAAACTACAGCTGACGGATGAGGGTGGTTGTGGTGATTGATGAAGCGTCAAAGCGCAAGCGGCGATTGATCAAAAGTTTGGTTTTTGAAATGACACATTCAAAGAACGAAAAAAAGTCTATCCTGTTCGTGGCGAGTGAGTAGAATTCCGCTAACAATGAAGAAGAAGCGAAGAATCACATTTAATATTCTCAATAATTAATTGCGAATCGCTTCGCATAGTCGTCAACGTAGTATTTCAATCAATTCGTGCACAAAGTGTAAAGAATTCGTGTGAAATTTTGTTATTTTCGACAGCGAAAAATCTCAAGTGGAGTCGCAAGTCGTTGTCGAAAGGGAAGAAAGAAGTACGCACGAACGGGTTAACTTTCTGCATTGAATTGTGTGAAAAAGGTAAGCAGAACGTGTTAAGTATTTGTTGAAAGGAATAAATAACTTGCCGGAGCTTTTGCAGGGTATATCTGGACGTTGGAAAGCTAGACATCGAGCTAAAAAAACGCGGCGTTGTGGCTGTGGTAGCAAGTCATCGGTGAGACGGGAGTCTGAATTGGATTTAACAATGGATAAGTAGGAAATCGAGAAGTAACTAGCTGAAATTACAAAGAGTTGCATTTTCAAGACCTGCAGCAGAAAGATCCAATTGACTTGCGCTGAGAACGAGCCCCGCGAGGCGTCTTGTCTGGACAATGAATCAATGTAAGTTTTGCAATTTGCCATTTAAGCTGCATGTTTCGACATCTGAGCGATTGTCAAGAATCGTACAACACTGCTGAAACGAAAACGAGTGAAAACGGTTCAAGGAAGAGGACACGAGCGCTGCACAAAAACATATCGAGTGCACCAAATCGTGGCACGTCAGTCGTCGGTCGTCTTGTTTGCTTTTTCTGTCGCAGTTGGGTTAGCCGACAATGAGAAATCGGTACCGTGAAATTTCATTCTGCCCAGATGCAAAGCGAAATCGGCAGAAATTTTGCAAGTGATTATCGATACAGACAACCGAACAATTGATTGAAAGGGCAGTGCATGGCGTCGTCGGCTGTGGATGCAACGACAGCAGCAAGTAAGTCAGCAAAAATGAATGCAAATCGACCGTGAATTTGCTCGGCTCTGCACTAAAGAAAACTAATCAATAAAAGGAAGCCAACGCGAATACCAAACGGGACTTGTGCGTGAGTTATTGTCTTGATCCGGCCAACCGGTCGCTGCTCCACCAGCGAAGAAAATCACGGCAGTGGTGGGCATTCATTCACTAACACATTAGTAGTGAAACGACAATCTTTGCTCAGAATGACAAGTGAGTGATTGTGCTCGAAACGACACGAGAAAACGTAAAAATCAATTTGACCTGGCAGCTGGAAAATGTCAGGGCGTGTAAATCCGTGTTTCATTACAACAAAAGAATGTTCAAATTGAATCTCAGCAGGTTATAATAAGGGTTTTGTAAAATAATTTCACAAAACCCTACTAAAATCGCAACCTGTCTGTCCGTCCGTCCGTCCGTGTGCCACAGCAGTTTTTCTCGCAAAGTACCTAAGCTAGAAACACCAAATTTTACACACAGATGCAAAGTGGTGCTCTCTTAAAAGTTCAGCTACAAAAAAAAATTTATGAGGTATTTAAGGGGGGGTCTGCCCATAGAGGCGAGTGGCCCCCGAAAAAAAAATTGCATCAAAAGTGGTCAATATGGGTATCATATGAAAGGTCTAAACGAGAACTTTTAAAAACAGTTCTTAAACTGAAATTTGTTGCTTCAAGGGGCGCACAAGAAGGGGAAATACACGAAAAGTTTGTCCCCCACCCCTCACGATTGGACACCTGTCATCCGGAAAATCTGAAAAAAATCATAGAGGTAGATATTTGTGAGTACAACAACAACAAATACCTTAGAAGTCGAAATTCACGCAACTTTGTTAATAATAGTATGATTTTCGATTTTCACGTTTTCCCCAATAAAATCGTACAGGTACCCTTAAACTCACCGAAATTCGATATTTGAGTATTTAGTTATAGAGACCCGATACCCTGCAAGTTCGATGAAAATCGAATCATATTCGCGGAAGTTATAGCCATTTGAAATTTCTGCAATTACAACAACAGTAATACACGGTTTTGGTGATTGAACATTTTGTTGCGTTGCTGGTGTTACTGATGACATTTTGAGGGTAAAACTGCGATCAGTGTGAATCCGATTTGAAATGTAGAAGGGGACGCGATTTCTTCGATTCTCGATTGCTTTCTAACGTACTTAGAAGTGCACTGTTCAAGTATTATGCATAAAGGTTTTTTCCCTTTTGTTGCTGGGACATTTTTCTATACAAGCCGTATCGGCTTTGTTAAAATTAGTAAGTAGCGCAGCGCAAGTGGATGTACAAGATTGTTCTTCAATTATTCAACATCACAACAACCTTAATTTAAGTGCGGGCTACAACTTTTCTTCAAAATTTTGTAGTGGATTACATCCTTGCTTCCATGGGTTTTACTCCGATCAGAGTTAGTTGAAGTGATACCACGATTCGATATGATTGGTTTGCTGGTACGACTGACAGATCCAATTATTGATGTCTAACGTGTGTATATTCCATATATTCAGCAGTTTCAAAAATAAATCAAATATCTTATGCTTCCTCGACTACGTGTCATCGGCCAAAACAAATGGAGGAATATAACGTGATCAAATTCTCCAGGACTCAGTGTCGTCCAATCCTCAAAAATACTCTTGCCGATTTGCGTAGGGTGGTGAATCCTTATTTTTTTTTTGCATCATTCTTTAAAAAAGAAAAAAAATAATTTCACTCATTATCTGTGTTATAACCTTTAAAATCACAATTTAAGTTTTGTTTGAAAAGAATAAGCAAGTGTGATAATATTAAGCCATCAGAGACAAGTTATACTGCTGTAATTAAAGATTCGTGTAAAAAAACAAGGGTACTAAGAAAAGCCATCAAACGATAATTATAAAAACGCTAATAAACTCAACATACGGCATGAATTTACGTGAGGCAGTTTTTTTTCTTCTAATTTGGATTCTAACAACAGGCTTACCCACCCCAAAACCGAGGGGCCATCGGAGGAGGATTGGGTCAGTACCCGTTTTAATTTAATGACTTAAATTATTTTGCGCATATATGGTTATATTTGTTGAGGTTGTTTCTTACGCATTAATATTAAGTTTTCAAATGAGCAAAACAAAAGAAGAAATTACATACACAATTGAACATTAAGATCATCTCATCATTTTACTCATTTTACTCATTTTACATCATTTGAAATTTATTTAATTGCATCATTTTTAACGGATTCTATTTTTATTAAACTTACATTTTAGATATTTATATGTATGCTCCATATTTTTAACTCATTTTTATCATGACTGTTAAACACATTTAGTATCTGCAAATAATAAAAGGAACTAATTTATCAATTCGTTAAAGTAGTCGAGAAAACATTGGAAAAATTTTTTCTTGCAAAGCATTTGCTTCTTATGTAGTTTTCATATAATTTACCGAGCCATCGCTAAAAGTTAAATTATTGAATGTCTCTTATTAAAAAGCTTGGATAACTGTCTTAGTGTCACCGCGAAAATAATGCTAAAATATGTATACAAGCGGATATTATAGTGCTAGTTTGTGAAAGAACTATTCATATGGCAAAGGTTTACAACCTGCACGTTGACCGGTCCCTGCTCATTTGATGTGTATCCTATATACATCATCAAGGCTCCCGGGGAAAGAACTCGCTGTACCACCACTTACTTGCTACTCTGTCCATTAAAACCAAATCAACAAAGACGGGAGTTAATTTTTAATGAATAACTTTAGTTTTATTGTTCATTCTTTTTAAATCATTTACATTACAATCGAATTTATAAAATACATTTTCAATTATTTAATTATTTAGAACTCTAAATATCAGCTAGCCTGAAAAGGGAAACAACTTGTCGTATTAATGGTTCGGGGTGGCCATATGGCGTGAAACGCCAAAAGGCCGGTTGAGGATCGCGGCGCAAGCCAACACCCCACCCCTCACCATTTTGTTGATCACTGAGCAGCACTTCCATCTGGAACCTAAACCAAAAATACTTAAATGTACGTCTTAAGAATGGGTAGCAGCACGCTCCCTTTTGCACTTGAATACCGACTGACTGAATGTACTCCATAAATTGTTTATAAATATTCGCGAAACGAGCTTTTGGTCTAGTTTGCCCAAAGACATATAAAGTAATGGACGCGAAATGAGCTTATTTTCATCCATACGTGAGTGAAGTACTTTTAATACATACATGCCTTCCTCTCGCATGTGAATTGAAATCCCCCTACCTTTCACGCCGCTAGAGAATCCACACACTCAAGTGGCTCTCTAGTTTCTCTCACGAAAATCCCACTCCTCTTACACCTTAACCCCCGAATTGTCAACAAAATATCAAGCATATGATTGAAAACATATGATTTTTGAAAATTCAACATTAACGGGAAACGTCTCATTAAGTTGAATTTGAAATTGTACACAAAACATTTTTTTAAGATAAACCGTGTTGAATCTAGTGCGAAAGCGTTGCAAATGTGATAATTAATCAAACTGAAAAGTTTGTTACGGATCGCGAATGTTTTTGTGTCGAAAAATTAAAAAGTAGTGACGTGTGTGGGATTATAAAAACAGCTCTAGGAAGCATGTCAGGGACGTATCCGTCGTAGGGAAAGTCATGCTCAATCTTTTACATCGTTCAAGTTAGAATACGCGCACGGAAAATTGATTTAGTTCAAGATGCGAAAAATAGTGCGAGACGTCACGTCAAATTTGTTTGAAATTCGAATCAACAGCAAATAACGCGCCTATTTCACGCTACATGATAAAGTGCTTCAATTTTCTCGATGCATTTCGTATCCATTTTCTCTGAGATCTATGAGTTTGCCGCTAAAATCGCTGAGACGATGAGAACGTGAGTTCTTATTTAATGTGAACTTCTCTCCCCGCTTCACCTTATCAATTTGTTGATAATGAGAGCCATTCTGCAATATTACGATATTAGAGTAGCCAGCTTGGGGGAAATACGTTGCATATGAGCGAGGAAAGCTTTTCGCCCCCATATTTGCCGCAGCTCTCAGTCGGTAGGTAAAAGCTTTTACATGATCGCTATTTCATTAGCTTGCTCATACATAGAGCTTCTCGCTGCCATGTACGCGTTATCCATATGTTGAAGCTTCACAGTGGCCGCAACGTACATGGTTATCATGGTGTTGTTTATCTGCCGTTATGTACATTGGCTGACACTTTTAGCGCTTAACGATACGCGGGAGTTCCACTCGCTCATTCGTAACACCTCCACTCATGAGCTACCCATCGGATGCGCTCAACCCTTATTCTGACGTTACAAGTGCTCTTGCAGGGTAGAGTGGCCTTTCGCTTGCGTGCTCATATATGGCATAGTATCATGTGATTCCATCATAGAAGACTACAAAATAAATTTGCAACGCTGATGGTTTCTAATTGAGGGGAAAATTTCATGCGAACTATGTTTGTATGAGTTTTTCATTCTAATGAAAAACATCTGGCCATGTCTACGATGGATCTTGATCCAGATGGCGAGGAGCGAGGGGGCACTGTTCCACCTGGATGCCCCACTCTAATTCGGGGGCCATAAGTTTCTTCGGTAAGGGCGAAATACTCCCAACTCTCGTCTGTTTTCGCAAGGTCCAGCTTTTGTTTGATTTGGCGATTTCCATCCTTAGTAGGTTCCTTGGCCTCGACAACTGTCGATCTGCATTTTATCAGTTGATTCGAGAATGCATAATTTTTTTAGTAGCTGGCTCTTCTGCTGGGGAAAAGAACCCGCCCACGACACCACAATACTAGCCTGCCAGTGCATACATGCGTCCTCAGATAAGGCCAATCTCGGCGAACACCACCATCCTCTCTCGGCGAGGCAATAGACCATCACTGCAGCCCTACACAAACAGTTATATCTAACTGATTTTCACTACAAATAACAACAACAACAAATATATTGCTATACTGTTAATAATATACAATAAATAGGTTGGTTGAAAATTTGTTCTTCAAGGCAGAAAAATATATTTTTGTGTAATTATGTTTTCTTTTTGTTGTTGGTTCTCGAATAAATGTATTCGTTGACTGCCGTTTCTTTTCAGAAATTATTGATCCTTGTTATATTTGTTATTAGGATTCGGCAAAAGATTGTAGTTTTATCAGTTTTTCGCTATTTTTTCTTCTCTGTATATGTTTAATAGTTTCGGAGACAATAAATATTGTGGTGTAGCATATGTGTGATTAAATTTTCTTTCACTCTACCCATCTAGTGGAGTTGAAGAGGTTCTTAACGTCAAATGTCACGAACAAGATGATTCGTCACTTGGTGCGACTATATTCATCTGCCTTTTGGACCGCGCTTACCACCTCTGCAATCGCATCAATGGTAGAACGTCCTGCTCTAAAGCCGTACTTCCAAGGAGATAGGTCCCCATTAGCATGAATCGCGTCAGTGAGTCTTTCCTTGAGCAGTTTCTCTAGCAATTTCCCAGCAGTGTCTAGCATGCATAACGAGCGGTATGCAGACGGCGATTCGGGATTTCCCTTCCCCTTTCTGATCAGCACGAGCCTCGCCACCTTCCATCGTACCGGGAAAACCCCGTCCCGTAGGCAAGCGTTGAATGTGCTGAGCAGTAAGTCAGGACAATGGTGATAGACAAGTTGCAAAACCTCAGCTTGAACACCATCTGGACCTGGAGACTGCCCCACTTTCAGCAAAAAGAACACCGATGCCAGTTTTGGCAGTGTGAAGAGTGGACACTCTACTTCTGTTTCACTATGGAAAGCGTCAACAGGTGGAGAAGAGTGCCCGCACTATCTGGTCCATATTTTCCGTATCATGTATGTAAGGGTTCCGTAGTGTGCCAAGCTTCTGCATCACTAGCTTGTAGCCAAAGTCCCAAAGATCCTTATTCACACTGTCCACTAGGTCTTGCCAGCAGAAAGCCTCGTTCTTGTTAATCAATTTGTGAAGGCTTTTCCTGCCCGACTTATATGCTGCTACCCGGTTGCATGCCTCATGACGGTTCAGTGCCCGTTGAGCCTCACGCCGAAGCTCATGACACTCCCTTTCATCGATTTCAGTCGACCACCAGTACATTCGGGGTTGCCGTGCTGGGGTGTTTGATGGGGCATAGAAGCATTGCAAGCAGTCTTGAAGGTGCTCGTAGGTCATCATGTCTTGAGCTGCCTTTTATTCCGTCCCCTGAAATGCGGTACCTGCTGTGACCACCTCCACGAACCTCTCGACGTCCATCCTTCCGATGTTTCACCAAATTGTAGAAAGTTGAGAGCACGGACGTCGGGAGACAACATCACTGATCTCAAGCAGGATGCACTGATGATCACTAGCGTAGTAGTCTTCTCATACTCTCCAATTATGTATCCTCCATACTAAGGACTCCGAGGGGAATGTCATATTTGGTATGTTTCCTTCACAGCCAATACAGCGGCAAGTTGGCATATTCCCGGTATTCAGTACGATAAGCGCCATTTTGGTCGTCATTTGTGGGACTCATTTTCCCCGCGGATCTGTTTGAGGCATGCCCCATTTGATTTGCTTAGCATTGAAGTCTCTCTCAACGAGCACGCTGCCATCTGCGTTCGAGACAGCGCCCTCCAAAGCATTAAGCTTGGCTTGGAAAGACGATATCGATTCTTTGGGCGTTAGGTACATGTTACAGAAGGCGGTCCTTGAGCACCAAGCCCACATGAAACCATCCCCCTGTCGACAGCTTTCCGCCTGAGAATCACTACTTCGAACCCAGATGGCGTCAGTACCAGTTTCATCAGAATACCATGATGCTGAACTTTTATCACTGTGTTGCTCACTTAGCAGCATAAAATCGGCTTTCATGTCCCTCGTAAACTGCTCGAGCAGATTTATGGCGGTTGAACAGCGGTGTAGGTTCGGCTGCAGGATGTGGATCATCGCGGTTTTAATTTTGCATTGGCCATGGCTTCGTGGAAAACCCGGCATTTTCCTGATCCCAAGACATGCCCGAAGCCCAGTCTTGGATCAGCATCCTTGCAAGGAGTACTGTGTGTCTCTTTAGTACACTCTTTTCCTTTATATCCCATTTCACCGCATTTGTAACATCCCATCGGGCCCTTTGCATGCTTGTGCAGTGTGACTATAGCTGAAGACAACTGAATAAACGAAAACGTTTGCTTTAGCATTTTGCGGGACAATTTTGTGTCTTGTTTTTCATTTTCCACGGAAACTTGACCGACTCAGGATATCCTCAATTAACTGGCTTCGATAAAAATCTTCCGTTCGTCCAATTCTTCTTACAATTTGGAACAAACTAATCTCGTTGGTTTCCCGTGGCGTTTCCATGGGTTAGTCTTTAATTTTGATGTTTTCATAAAAAGTAAATTTAAATTATTTTATTTTTTCATGATTCCAAACTATCTTTTTTTTCTCTATACTTTTTAACTTTACAGTTGCTGTCTTCCAGTTTACTTTACTTTATATATAATTTTCAATTAACTTTTGCTTAAAATATTTACATTATTTTAGACTTTAAGGCCATTTCTATTTAAATTTTAACCGGTGTTCTAAGCCACTTTCTTTCAACTTCAATTAAAATTTACACTTATTTTTAAATTTACGAAAAAAATCCCGCTTTTAACACTAATGAGGTGCGTGTTAGGTACACAGTACTAGTTTATAAATCCTCAATAATAAGGTTATGCTTTTATTTTTTGCCTTCATTGTTTGCTGTGTTAATTGGTTTGTTAATAGTTATTGTTGTTAAGCAAAACAAAGTAGAACGTGAATACTCAATTATTAGGTAAATTTCTGGAGAGAAATTTATTAGGTAAATTTCTCGAGAGAAATTTACCTATTGCGGAGAGCATCATATATATATATATATATATATATATATATATATATATATATATATATATATATATATATATATATATATATCTATATATATATATATATATATATATATATATATATATATATATATATATATATATATATATATATATATATCTATATATATATATATATATATATATATATATATATATATATATATATATATAGATATATATATATATATATATATATATATATATATATATATATATCTATATATCTATATATATATATATATATATATATATATCTATATATATATATATACATAGCTATATATATATATATATATATATATATATATATATATATATATATATATATATATGGGATATAACGACATTTGTGACCACGCTAGAGGTTGCAATTTTGCTTCGATTTTCACCAAAATTTCAGGAAAGGTGTATTGGGTAATTATCTTGGTTAGGTTCGTGAACCAGCTATATCGGCAGGGCGAAAACAAAATGGCGGCCATTTTAGACGAAAAATCGTGATTTCTGTTCTGACCAAACTATAGCTCAGATTTGGATGAAATTTGGTACTAAGGTTCATTGATGTATGTGATGAATTTCACAATAAACAAGTTGGGTAAACAGACCTACGCTCATGTCAGTAGGGTTTTGTATTCAATTTACAAACTGCAGTCACGCAGATCGAATCAAATCAAGAAACATGTCAAAGACGATTTTATTGGAGAAAGTATGAAATACGAAGCTCATACTATTATTAACAAAGTTGAACGAATTTCGACTTCTGAGGTTTTTGGTATTGTTATACCCATAAATATCTCCCTTGATAATTATTTCAGATGTCCATCCGCGACGGAGAAAACACATTTTTCATGAATTTGCAACCCCCCCCCCCCCCCCCCCCCTGTGTCCCCACTGTAGCAAAAACTGACAGTTCAACAACTGTTTTGAAAAGCTCCCATGAAAACTTTTATTTCATACTCATATCGGCTACGTTTGATGAATTTTTTTTCAGGGGCCACTCTCCTGTACTGTTATCATCGATCAATGGCCAATTTTTTCGAATCCTAGAATGGTTACAAAACCCTTTTGCTAGGAGCTCTCTCCCACCTCCTTGACTTGTTTCACTCATGAGCATTAATTGTAGGTACTCATCTTCAGTCATTCATTCAATTGAATCAAGTGTTCAAAGCATGCACCTTAAACGTTGAAGTTGGGAAAAAATAACTCAAAATTATTCAATCTTCGCATTTAAAACAGCCACTATTTTGTTTTACGATTACTGATACCACAAGCTAAACCGATTCTCAAAGATATACATGACACCTATCATTCCTGAAATTTTCATGCAAATCATAGCAAAATTGTAGTGTCTGAGTCGGTAAAAGGTGCATGTTGTTCCATAGCCATATGTCGCCATAGTAATAAATGCAGCGCATATTGTTCCATAGTAATACAGTAATATTCAAACCGCTATAACTTCGCTAAATATGATTCAATTTTTATGAAACTTTCAGGAGAGATCAACCATATTAATAGACATCTACGTACTGAATTTCATTGAATTTAAGGGTACCGTTAAGATTTTATTCACGAAAACATAAAATCAATAAATCATACTATTACTAACAAAGTTGAGTGAATTGCGACTTCTCACGTATTTGTTGTTGTTGTACTCACCAAGGCCTACATCCCTGATTTTTTTCAGATTTTTCGGATCACAGGTGTCCAATCGCGAGGGGGGGGGACACAAATTTTTCGTACATTTCCCCTCCCTGTGCGCCCCTCGAAGCAAATCTTGCCAAACTAAAACCTGTTTTGAAAAGTTCTCATCAAGACCTTTCATTTGATACCCATATCGGCTACCTTCAATGAAATTTTTTTTTCGGGGGGTCACTCCCCTACATGAGGAGACCCCCCTTAAATACCTTATAAAATTTTTTTGTAGTTGAACTTTGAAGAGATCACCACTTTACACCTACACACAAAATTTGATGTTTCTAGCTTAAGTAGTTTCCGAGAAAAACTGCTGTGACACACGGACGGACGGACGGACGGACGGACGGACGGACGGACGGACGGACGGACGGACAGACGGACAGACGGACAGACTGGTCGCGAAACTAGTAGGGTTTTGTAAAATTATTTTACAAAACCCTAAAAATCCAAAGTCGGTACGGCAGAAACAAAATGGCGGCCGCTCAAAGGTCGAAAAACGTGCAAAATTTTGTTGTTGTAATAGTGGTCAAAGCTTTCAACAGATTTTCATGAAATTCGGTAATTTGATAGAAATTATAAGTATCTAAAGAATTACGTAAAAAAACTGGAGGTCAGGTTGCAAAAAACAAAATGGCGGCCAGTTGACAGTCGAAATTTCAAAGGCTTTCAAAAGTCGCAATTTTGATCCGACATATATGAAACTTGGTTTCAAGATATACATTACTTAGACCTACAGTTTTTGATATTTTGGTGATCATGCATATGCAAATTTCAAAATGGCGGCCGTTTAAATATGCGTTTTTTCATGTTTTTGTGGCCCTCTAGCGGTCACATTTTCCAACGGATTTTGATGAAACTTGAGATTATGGATCTCTGTACTATGTTCTTGTATTTTGAAGAAATTGAAATTGAATGAAAAATAAAAAAATCCCCGTTGGCAGCACCAGCCGGAAAGGTAAATTTCTCGTATGTAGCGAGAAGTTTCGAAAAAGAATTTGGCTTGCCTACTTCTAAACTTCTTTCTGCAATTTTCGTAGTACCACATGGGTATTTATTAACATAAAAAAATCTGGCCACGTTCGTTTTTAGAAGCCTTTTATCGGGGCGCAAATATTTTTCTAATTAAATTGAGTTGCATGCGTATGGATTACATATTGTTGTAAACATATAAATACCGGTTTCGCCCTTCTCGCGTCTGCTGTTTACACAGTTCACAGTAGTAACCACACAAAGGCTTAAATAGCTCGAATAGTTAATTTCAAAAGATTTCCATAAAAGTTTAATCCGAACTTGCATTGCCATTAATATATACATTTCAATTTTATTCTGAACTGTGAGGGCCGTCATTTCGATTTTTATTGAAATCGGCTGCTAAAAATATTAAGCTGTAAATTTTCGACTGTTTTATTTGTCATTCGATTTGCATGATCAAATTAAATTAACTTGCCTTAATAACTTATAATTTCAAGTTTCAACGGAATCTGTTGAGAATCTTGGCTGCTAGAGGGCTACAGAAATAAAAAAAATTGTATGCCATCCGCCTGTATGGGGAGACCCGCCTGTATGGGGAGACCCCCCTTAAATACCTTAAAATATTTTCTTGCACTGCAAATTTCAAGAGGCACCACTTTTGACCTACGTAGAAAATTTCCTCATTCTAGCTCATGTGGTTTGCGAGAAAACTTGTTATGACGCACGAACAAACGGGCGGAGGGACGGACAGACAGATAAGTCGCGATTTTATAATTTTTTAGGGTATTGTTAAAAATATTTTACAATATCTTAAAAATGATCTGGTTTATAAGTTCTTTCAAGTAAAATCATTTAAAACGTTTCCATGAAAAATATTCATTATTTCAGTTGGCACTAAAATAGCGAATTGCGCTTGCCTTCAGACCTTTGGGGGCCCCCATTTTGAATGCATGCATTTGATTTTGGATTATTTTAAATCTTTGTATGCTAGGACCTCATAAATCAATGTACTATCTCGTTCAAATAGGAGTTTCACTCTAGACAGGACAAAATAATTCAATTTTTAAAGGAAATCGCAGTTAAAAATATTAGGCTTTAAATTTTTGACTTTTTTATTTTTCATTCAATTTTAGTAATTTTTAATACAAGAACATAGTACAGGGATTCATAATCTCAAGTTTCATCAAAATCCGTTGGAAAATGTGACCGCTAGAGGGCCACAAAAACATGAAAAAACGCATATTTAAACGGCCGCCATTTTGAAATTTGCATATGCATGATCACCAAAATATCAAAGACTGTAGGTGTAAGTAATGTTTATCTTGAAACCAAGTTTCGTATATGTCGGATCAAAATTGCGACTTTTAAAAGCCTTTGAAATTTCGACCTTCAACTGGCCGCCATTTTGTTTTTTGCAACCTGACCTCCAGTTTTTTTACGTAATTCTTTAGATACTTATAATTTCTATCAAACTATCGAATTTCATGAAAATCTGTTGAAAGCTTTGACCACTATTGCAACAACAAAATTTTGCACGTTTTTGGACCTTTGAGCGGCCGCCATTTGGTTTCTGCCATACCGACTTTGGATTTTTTATTGCGAGATTCATCACATACATTAATGAACCTTTGTACCAAATTTCATCCAAATCGGAGCTACACTTTGGTCAGAACAGAAATCGCGATTTTTCGTCTAAAATGGCCGCCAATTTGTTTTTGCCCTGCCGATATAGCTGGTTCACGAACCTAACCGAGATAATTACCTAATACACCTTTCCTGAAAATTTGGTGAAAATCGAAGCAAAATTGCAACCTCTGGCATGGTCACAAATTTCGTTATATCCCATATATATATATATATATATATATATATATATATATATATATATATATATATATATATATATATATATATATATATATATATATGATGCTCTCCGCAATAGGCAAATTTCTCTCGAGAAATTTACCTAAAAGTCGAAAATTTAAAGCCTAATATTTTTAGCTGCCATTTTCTTTAAAAATTGAATTATTTTGCCCTGTCTGGAGTGAAACTCCTATTTGAACGAGATGGTACATTGATTGATGAGGTCCTAGCATACAAAGATTTAAAATAATCCAAAGTCAAATGCATGCATTCAAAATGGCGGCCTCCAAAGGTCTGAAGGCAAGCGCAATCCGCTATTTTAGTGCCAACTGAAATAATGAATATTTTTCATGGAAACGTTTTAAATAACTTTACTTGAAAGAATTTATAAACCAGATCATTTTTAAGATATTGTATAATATTTTTAACAATACCCTAAAAAATTATAAAATCACGACTTGTCTGTCTGTCCGTCCGTCCGCCCGTTTGTTCGTGCGTCATAACAAGTTTTCTCGCAAACCACATGAGCTAGAATGAGGAAATTTTCTGCGTAGGTCAAAAATGGTGCCTCTTGAAATTTGCAGTGCAAGAAAATATTTTAAGGTATTTAAGGGGGGTCTCCCCATACAGGCGGGTCTCCCCATACAGGGGGGTGGCACACAATTTTTTTTATTTCTGTAGCCCTCTAGCAGCCAAGATTCTCAACAGGTTCCGTTGAAACTTGAAATTATATGTTATTAAGGCAAGTTAGTTTAATTTAATTATGCAAATCGAATGACAAATAAAAAAGTCGAAAACTTACAGCTTAATATTTTTAGCAGCCGATTTCGATAAAAATCGAAATGACGGCCCTCATAGTTCAGAAAAAAATTGAAAATGTATATTAATGGCAACACAAGTGCTGATTAAACTTTTATGGAAATATTTTGAAATTAACTATTCGAGCTATTTAAGCCTTTGTGTGGTTACCACTGTGAACTTTGTAAACAGCAAATGCGAGAAGGGCGAAACCGGTATTTATATGTTTACAACAATTTATGATCCGCCAATTTTCAATATGTAATTCATACGCGAGCAACTCAATTTAATTAGCAAAATATTTGCGCCCCGATAAAAGGTCTCTAAAAACGACCGTGGCCAGATTTATTTTTATTTGCGCCCCGATAAAATGTCTCTAAAAACGACCGTGGCCAAATTTATTTTTATGTTAATAAATACCCATGTGGTACTACGAAAATCGCAGAAAGAAGTTTAGTAGCAGGCAAGCCAATTTCTTTTTCGAAACTTTACGCTACATACGAGAAATTTACCTTTCCGGCTGGTGCTGCCAACGGGGATTTTTTTTATCTCTGTAGGTTAGCTATTACGTTAACAAGAAAACAGACAGATTTATGAAAAGAAATGTATGCAGATTTTAATAACAATTTACTTTGTTTAGATTGGGATTGAAATTGTTCCAATACATTTTACAAAAGTTGCTTACATATTTTTGTAACTTTTTTATTATCCATCTTTAAGGCTACATTGATAACTTTGTGGCGCCTTATTTTTAATTTTACTACGTTTGCATATTTTTCCGGTTTCTGTTTTTTATTTGACCTGAAATTTTTGGGGCATTGGCTTGTTTATTAAAAGTTTTATAACACAGTTTCTGAAAACAACCTTCTGTTTGTCCGTTAAGGCGTTCAAACGATAGAAAAACAACTGAAATCAAATTAAACCGTGTAAGTAAAAGAATTAACCATTTTCAAAACATTTGTAGGTGGAGGAATTTTAGGTAATTTTTTCAACTTGACATACTGAAATATATATAATGCAATGAATTTTGCAGAAAATTAATTTTTTAAGCAAAACAACTCGGGAGTTAAAGATCTTCTCTCCATGCCAAGGTACATACTCGTAAGTCAAGATTCTCTTAGTTAATCTTAAAATAGCATCCATACTAACATCATAAATTCATTCTTGCAATTACCAATGATCAATCACTAATAGGTAAATATCGAATTCATGCAAGCACTTCGTCTGTCATCTTGATATTAAGACAATCATATCCATAACAATTTCAATATATCGTCTGAGAAATTCAATTAAATCTACAACAATTCCAAACAATCGGTCACATCTTGACATCAATTCGATTATAATATTATTTACATGCCAAACGCTTATCCACACATGCCAACAGAATTTACACAAATCATCGTATGTGAGGGGACACATTGGATACGATAAATATCAAACAGGATAATTCCACATAGACCACGCCACTATCGGCGTATCTCAGATAGAACGGCATTATCTTGTCGTAATGGGCGACCATACATTCAGGCACCGACACTAATGATTTCTTCGTCGTCTCCTACTGCTGCTGTGTCAATAAATCATTCTTCAAAGTTTCTTCTTTTTGTTTTGTCTTTATTAGATAGTTACAGTTAGCACAGATATCATTTACGTTAAGGATTAGCTTTTTCTTATGATATGATGCGGAACGGACAGACAACTGCGTTGTATCCTTTTTATTGCATTTTTCCATCTGTTTGTTCTCCTGACCAAATGACCGATTGAAGATGAAGCAAGGATTATTTGGGGTTAGAAGGTATCGAATATTTATTAATATATCCTCTTTAATATGCCGTCGAAAATTGAAAATATTTATAATAATTAATCCTACTCAGCTTATATTCTCTGTTTGTTATATTCAGCGAATAGAAACAAAAAATCTCAATTTATACTCTGCAAATATCTTAAAGTGTACCAAAAACTGTTCTCATCCTTGAAGGAATCGTTTTTCCCTACGCATTTTCTCCCTTTTTCTCGGTTAACATCTTTAAAGAGCAAATTCGGGCATAGATTTTGGCAAACTTTCATCCTTATTTAACTCATGAACCACGCATCAATGATAAAGAATCACCACCACATGTTTTCATGCCTACATAGCTTTCTAACAAAACCATATACTGCTGGTCGAACAAACCCTTAATTACATGTCACATGGTTGAAATGGATCTTCTACTTTTCTGTATCATCATCGTCCAGCAATGGTGGTAGTTGTAAGTTGGCAAGGATGGCCGACAATTCGAACTTTTTTCTTGCTCTTGATATTACGCAATTCATCTAAGGACTAAGAAAACTATTGTATATTTCTTATTTTGTGAAATTCTGCTATGTATCAGTGAAGCATTAGCAGCAGGAACCATGCAGATAAGGATACGTTTATGTGCTCCGTTTCAAGGATTTTTCTCTCTCCTCTGGGAGTGAACATCTCTAATTGAAATTTGGATGAAACGGACAATTTAAGATTATACTTGACATTCTGGCCACGATTTTTTATATATTGGACGATATAAGGCGGAGCGCTAACAACAAGAGGGTTGCCTTTGTATGAATGTATCATCTGACCAGAAGAAGAAGGCGAAGGGTATTTAAAGTATCCGAAAAAGTGGAGATTTATTCAAGCGAATACAAGATGTAATTAGCAGTTCCATTTGTCATGTGAAAATGTTAGACATATTGTGTCCTGTTTTCGTTGAAATTAGTTAAAGGAGATTTCGGCAAGGGTGGAACCACGTCTTTTTTGTCCAGTGCAAGATCATAACCAAATTCAGGAAAGAAATAAAAATAACCTCGACTTGAAGTTACGTTTTGCAACCGACGTTCACATAAGGGAAACTTTTAATTGCTACGCGTATTCATATTATTTGCCTTTTAGGGTTTTGTAAAAATTTTTTTGATATCGTTACCTGTCCCTCCGTCCATCCATTTTGTCAGGAACTAGTGAAGCTAGAGTCATCAAGTCTTGTGAGCAGCTCAGAAGTTACTGGTAGGTGAAAGTTTCATAATCAAAAAAAATTTCAAAGGATTTTAAGGTGGTCTCCACATATTAGGATATAACTCCCGAAAAAAAATAATTTTCACCAGACCTTGTCAAGTAGGGTATCATATAAAAGGTCTTGCTGGGACTTTTAATAACTGCAATATCGATTAGGAGTAGTGAGGGGAAGCGAAAATATATGAAAAAATGGCGAAAGGTTCAACCGGATAACAGTTCATCTTTTAAAGCATTGTATTGTAGATATCGTTATTGCATATCGCAGGTTGAGTACAAAACCCTTCTGACATGAGCATTGTTCTGTTTACTCAACTTGTTTTATCATTAATACGTATAAATTAAACTGTTGAGCTTAACATTTTTCAGATTAATAATGTGAATTTTCGTCCAAATTTTCATGCCAAATTTCACACGATCTTTTTAGGCTCTATCGATTAGATTAGATTAAATAATTTTGTATATCCACAAAAAGTTTTTTTTTGCAATAATCTATTAATATATGTACCTGTCCGTCCGTTCATCACAACAGGTTTTCTCAAGAATTACTGAAACTACAGTCATCAAATCTTGTGAACAGCTCAAACGTTTTAAACTGACGAAAATTCAGTAGTCAAAAAGAATTTCAAAGGCCTGTATAAAGATGTGAGTCCTTAATCTTCAAGCGGTTGCGCGGCATCGAATCGACCGCACTCATTATATTTTCGTTTCCTATATCGTTATTTTTTATCGTATGCATTTCCCATCTCCAGTAACCTGTCATTATTTCACTGTGCACGTGATAAACAGATTACATCCAAATCGCATTTGTTTTAGTTGCATCCCAAACGTCGAAAGCACGCCCCACGCCTGTCGCCGAAAAGGTTATGCGCGACACTCAACGCGAGAAATTCTGATTTAAAATTCAACTAATAGTTCCGAGTAAACATTGTAATTTGTGGTTTTTTATAAAACGACTCGTCGACCGCTAACTGTAGTGAAATCCTTGCGTTAATACAAGAAGAAGATAACGAGGGTGAATCTGAGCTTAGTGACCAAGGTTCAGAAGTTTCCGGTCACATTCCAATTCCAGAGGAAATCCAATTTGCTGAAGAATCTAGCAGCTCAAATTCAGGTGAGGAGAATTCGCCGCTTTCAGTTATAAACACATATTTTACTGGGCTTGATAAGACAGCAAAGTGGCGAAAATCAAACAACAACAGAGTGAGACGCCAAGCTCAAAATATCATCACGCAAGATTCGGGTGCTCGTAGAAACGGCGTCGGAGTGGCAACATTCGTACAAGCCTGGAATTCATTCATTTCTGAGGACATTTTTACAAAAGCTGTCAAACACACTAATTAATTCATCCAAAAAAGGTGCCATCGTACGACAGACCCCGTGATTGCAAATCGACTGATGCAGTTGAAATTCGAGGATTATTCGGGTTATTGTATATAGCAAGAACCTTGTGGATATCACACGCAAATTTAGAGGATCTATATGCAACTGATGGCACAGGTGTTCCTATATTTCCCACTACGATGGCACTGAAAAGTACAAAATTTCTACTGAATTCATTGAAAAATGGTGACGCAACCACACGTACATCTCGTCGCACCCTGGATAAGGCTGCACCAATTAGAGATTTTGGAAACGTTCACACAAAACTGCCTCTGACCATATTCTGTTGGACAAAACGTGGTTATTGATGAGATAGTGGCAGGTTTTCGAGGAAAATGTCCCTTGAGAAAATATATAAAATCGAAACCCGATAAATACAGAATAAAATGTTATCCGCTTGTAGACGCTGCTACGTTTTATGTCCTCAATATTGAGCTTTATGCCAGCAAGCAGCCAGAGGGCCCATACCAGTTTAGCGACGCTGCAGCAGACGTCGTGAAGAGGCTAGTTACACCAATTTCTGGTACAGGAAGAAACCTTACAATTGACAATTGGTACACCATTGTTCCTTTGGTTGATGATTTAGCTAAAAATCATAAGATTTCTGTTGTAGGTACCATGAGCAAAAACAAACAAGTTGGGTAAACAGACCTACGCTCATGTCAGAAGGGTTTTGTATTCAATTTACAAAATGCAGTCACCAGATCGAATCAAATCAAGAAACATTTCAAAGACGAAGATCATACTATTATTAACAAAGTTGAACGAATTTCGAGCTCTAAGGTTTTTGGTATTGTTATACTCATAAATATCTCCCTTGATAATTATTTCAGATGCCCATCCGCGATGGAGGAAACACATTTTTCATGTATTTCCCCCCTGTGCCCCCACTGAAGTAAAAACTGACAGTTTAACAACTGTTTTGAAAAGCTGCCATGAAAACTTTTATTTCATACTCATATCGGCTACGTTTGATGAATTTTTTTTTCAGGGGCCAGTCTCCTGTACTGTTATCATCGATTAATGGCCAATTTTTCGAATCCTAGAATGGTTACAAAACCCTTTTGCTAGGAGCTCTCTCCCACCTCCTGGACTTGTATCACTTATGAGCATTAATTGTAGGTGCTCATCTTCAGTCATTCATCAAATTGAATCAAGTGTTCAAAACATGCACCTTAAACGTTGAAGTTGGGAAAAAATAACTCAAAATTGTTCAATCTTCGCATTTAAAACAGCCACTATTTTGTTTTACGATTACTGATACCGCTAGCTGAACCGATTCTCAAAGATATACATGACACTTATCATTCCTGAAATTTTCATGCAAATCCTAGCAAAACTGTAGTGTCTGAGTCGGTAAAAAGCGCATGTTGTTCCATAGCCATATGTTGCCATAGTAATAAATGCAGCGCATATTGTTCCATAGTAATACAGGAAAATTCAAACCGCTATAACATCGCTAAATATGATTCAATCTTTATGAAACTTTCAGGGTAGATCAATCCTATAAATAGGCATCTACGTACTGAATTTCATTGAACACCAGGGTAGCGTTAAGATTTTATTCAAGAAAACATAAAATCGATAAATCATACTATTACTAACAAAGTTGAGTGAATTCCGACTTCTCACGTATTTGTTGTTGTTGTACTCACCAAGGCCTACATTCCTGATTTTTTTCAGATTTTTCGGATCACAGGTGTCCAATCGCGAGGGGGGGGGGGGACACAAATTTTTCGTGTATTTCCCCTCCCTGTGCGCCCCTCGAAGCAAATTTTGCCAAACTAAGACCTGTTTTGAAAAGTTCTCATCAAGACCTTTCATTTGATACCCATATCGGCTACCTTCAATTAAATTTTTTTTTCGGGGGGTCACTCTCCTATATGGGAGACCCCCCTTAAATACCTTTAAAATTTTTTTGTAGTTGAACTTTGAAGAGATCACCACTTTACACCTACACACAAAGTTTGATGTTTCTAGCTCAAGTAGTTTCCGAGAAAAACTGCTGTGACACACGGACGGACGGACGGACAGACGGACAGACGGACAGACTGGTCGCGAAACTAGTAGGGTTTTAAAATTATTTTACAAAACCCTAAAAAGAAATACCGCCTTGTTTTACAGATAAAAATAACTCTCAATATTCAAGTCAATTTGGATTTTCTGAAAAGGCAACGCTAGTATTATCTTGAAGGAGAAACTGAGTCTGAGGACAACTAAACCAAGTTCATAATAAAAACTTTGATTTTAATTATTTTATCTCATGGAATAGATTTATTTGTTATTTTGTTTATATTATATAAAGCTAGTTAGAGTTACATAGCAATACTTTATTTATGTTGTTATTTGAATTTATAGTTTATTTTTTTCTGATATAAAAATTCTGTTATTTCAAAAATGTTATCCTAACATAATAATAATGTACCTGTACACGAAAATATAAAACCGTATTAGTTGATTAGTGCTTTGAATCCCATAGGCCTTTTAGGTTACCCACGACCGCTTTCATTACAAATAACCACGCGATCGCTTGAAGGTTAAAAAAATGGCCCCTATCTCAATTGCGCAAAAAAATCTAAAAAAAAATGATGGACACGTCAGAAATTGCAAAATCACAAACTTCAAAAACAAAACATACGTTACTGAGTACGTACCGACGTGGTGCCAGAGAAGTCTTACGTTAATTAAAGCATGGCAAAGCCACTTTATCTCTCTTCGTAACACTACAGTCCCTCTCGTGCCTTCGCTTTCTGCAGCAAACACCTCCAGCAATCTTGGTTCATTGACTGCGTCGTCCAATTTCGAAATCCAAGCAGCGCTTCCTCTACTGTTTCGTTCCCCAAACAAATAACTTTCTTGGTATCCGTTATTCCTCTATTCGATACACATGGCCCGCTTATTGCAGCTTCCGCAGTCTTATCATATTTGCGATTTCCGACTGGTGAAACATTTCACACAGCTCATGGTTGTATCGAGTTCGCCATCGGTTTCTATCTAGCTTTGCTTTGATTATTCGCCTCAGGAACCGTCACTCAAAGGTATTCCATATAATTGCGATTGTTTTACATCCTTAGCATAACACAGGTGTACTAGTTTTGCTTCGCTGTTGAGTTTCAGAAAAGTTCTTTGGCGGTTCTTCTGGACCATGACAAAATGTTGATGTTGCCCGCATAGGCTACCACTTAGTTCCACTTGTAACATATAATAACGTACTTCTTGAATCAATAGGTATATTTCTGATGACATATTCCAGAGCCAAATCGAATAGGAACGGGGCCAGCCCATTTCCTTGCTTTAGTTTGATATTTGCGTCAAAGGCTTCAGTGAGTCGGTTATTGATTCGGGCTTAGAAGGTTATCAACGTCATGGCCATTGTAGTAAGATGGACTAACTTCGCTAGAATACCAAAACAAAGCATGATTTGGTACATTTGGTTAGAATCAATACTGTCGTTTACTTGTTTAAAGTCCACAAAATCTATTGCACATCTATGTTAAATTCCAAGGATTTCTCAACTACCCACTTGACCGTAAACAATAGGTCTGTTGCCGATCTGCATACTATAAAGCCACCTTGATACTCCTGAAAAACACTGTCGGCGGATGATCTGATTTAATTTTCTAAAATCTTTGAAAATAGTTTTTGTAAGCCGTACAAACTACTGATATGCGTCTATAGTTTCCGCACTGTAGCTTATCACCTTTTTTATGGATAGGAAATATAATTGATGGGCTCCACTCGTTCGGCATATGCTTCTGCTTCCTAATGTGTTGGATGACTTTATGAATAACTTTCTGAACACCGCTGCCACCGTATTTAATAAGCTCCACTGGAATCTCATCGGGAATATCTATCCGCTTCGATATTCTGAAGCTGTATGAAGGATTAAGGAGGGTCTGAAAATATGATACCCATCTCTGGTGAATCCCGTTCTCATCAACGATGATGTTGTAGAGGTCATCACGGGAGAGATTGGTCTTGGGCTGGTAGCCTCGTTGCATGTTTTTCCCTACTTTGCAGGCTTATCTTGTGTTGTCGCTTGCTAGACTTACATCAATGCTTCTCCAGTGGTTGTCATAGTATTTTCTTTTCTTGATTCGAATGATCTTATTCGCAAATATTCTTAGATTTCCATATTGTTCTCTCTTTGTCCTGGTTTTCCTGCCTAAATATTCTTTATGTGCCTGATATTTTTGTCTAACTCATCCTGGCCCTCTATCATCGAACCTGGCATTTCATTTCCACTGGGCCTGATGTCTAATCACCTATTCTTCCACGGTCTTAATTGCCGTTTTCACTTCCACCCATAACTCGTTGCTTGTTTTCAGCGGTGTATCTGATAGGATAGGAGCTAGCTGGTTGCCGAGGCTTTCTGTGAAATTTCTTGCCAAAGATGCCATTTATAGCCTTTTGACATCAAATTTTTGTAGCGGGCTGGTCTTTGCCAAATACACCTTTGACATACAACATCGATAGTTTATTTTGATTAAGTAATGATTCGAGTTTTAATTGGATCTCCGGTATGTAGGGAAGTGAAGTATGCTCGAGGCCCATCTTTATTGGATCAGAGCATGTTCCATTTGTTTTCTGTATTGCCATCTGGAGATAGCCAGGTTATTTTATACATGCGTCAATGTGGGAAGTAACTCCAATATATGACTAGCCTTCTGCTACATGCAAAGTCAATCAGGCGCTGGCCGCAGCATTTGTTTCATCATTGAGGCTTTATCCTCCAGTCATTCCATGATGAGACCTTAGCGTTGAAATCACCCAGAATTGTTTTTGTTTCGTTTGTACGCAATGAGTCGACCGGTTTTTCCAGGTGATTCTAGAACACTTCCTTCGTTTCTTTTATTCTTTTATTCAGTCAGAACATGTACCTTTATCAGCCGTTTTAAAGAAGTTTGCTTTTATATGGATCGCATGCATTTTTCATTGACTATCTTAAAATCAATAACGCGCGTTTTGAACTCCCTATCCAAAATAAATGCCACTCTAGATTTTCATTTTCTAGCAGACTTCCCACTTTTGAATATTGTGTGTGATCTCATACCTTTTTTTTTTTTTTTGTGGTAGGGAGGTGAAGGCATTTATGCCCGCCGAGTCTGGCAGTGTGGGACTCCCATGGAGGATACCTTTGGACTACCCACTAAACGCCTCCCCTGTCAATCTGAGAACCTAGCCTGGATCCCGTTTGACACATTACTTCGGGCCAGGTCTCGTTTTGTTACGCCGTGGGGCGCCTTCAAGCTGGGGAGTCCCTTTCCTAGCGGGAGGGGAGGGGGGAAGAGGAATTGCCAGAAGAGCGATCCCCCAGCCCCAGTGCCTCCGGGTGCTGTGAGTCCCTTTTATATTTTAGGACTGCCCGAGCATAATGTGCCACCTGGTTCCATTTGTCAACCGATTCGAGCATCAGCGCAACTATACTATCCGGGGTGAGCTCTCCCGTCTCCCTGTAGAGTTCCCTTCGCAGCCTGGCCCATTTGGTACACGCAAAAAATGTGTGACAGGCATTGTCCTCCTCTCCTGGGCAAAACCGACAATCGGGAGGCCGTGACTTGCCGATCTTGTGCAGGTAAGACTGAAAACACCCATGCCCGCTCAAAAGCTGGGTCAGATAGAAGTCAGTCTCACCATGTCTTCGATTTAGCCACGGTCTCACATCCGGGATGAGGCGCGCAGTCTACCTTCCCTTCGTGCAATTCCTCCAAGACTGCTGCCAATCGTTGAGCGAGCGTTGTCTCTCCTCGCGGACAACGATCTCCCTCGCATCCTCGTTTCGGCGCAGGTAAATAGCGCGGCGCTCTCTAGCAAGGAGGGCAACAGGTATCACGCCTGCAATCACTCTCACCGCCGAGTCGGAGACTGTTGGATACGAAGATGCAATTCTCAGTGCTCCTCTTCTCTGTACCTGTGCCAATCGTTTTCGGTATACCTCCTTGCTGAGAGCGTTGCCCCATACCTCTGCTCCGTACAGTAGCACTGACCCTACAGCACTCATCAAGAGGCGTCTTCTTGATGGGCTGGGTCCCCCTACGTTGGCCATAAGTCGACTCAGGGCCGATGTTCCCGAAGCAGCCTTCTCAGCCGTTGCCCTGATTTGCTCAGAGAAACTCATCTTCGAGTCGATCAGTAGCCCCAGGTACTTCACCGCTGGCTTCGATTCGATCTGTATATCTCCAATACTGATCATCCTTACTCTAGGGATTCTCTTTTTTGTCAAGATGACCACTTCGGTTTTCTCCAGTGCTAAACTGAGCCCGCGAGCAGTCATCCAGTCCCTCACTCGGCGCATTAGCATACCTAGCCTAAGTTGCGCTTGTTCAACGGTGCGTTCGGCGACCAGAGCCGCAACATCATCCGCATAGCCGACCAAGCGCGACTCATCTGGCATCTCAAGTCTCAGTAGCCCGTCGTAAGACACGTTCCACAGGTCCGGACCAAGGATAGATCCCTGGGCAACACCCGATGTAATTTCCATCCTTCGTTGGCCCTGTGTCGTGTCGTAGAGCAGGCTTTGGTCCTTTAGGTAGTTCCTCAAAAGCCGCATTAGATATTCTGGAACTTGAAAAGAGTTTTCCAGCGTATCCAGAATATCCACCCATCTAGCGGAGTTGAAGGCATTCCTGACGTCGAGTGTCACCAACAGGACGATCCGTCGCTTGGTGCGACTATATGCCTCTGCCTTTTGGACCGCGTTCACCACCTCTGCAATCGCATCGATGGTAGAACGTCCTGCTCTAAAGCCGTACTGCCGAGGAGATAGGTCCCCAGCAGCACGAATCGCGTCAGTGAGTCTTCCCTTGATGAGTTTCTCTAGCACTTTCCCAGCCGTGTCTAGCATGCATAACGGGCGGTATGCAGACGGCGATTCGGGATTTCCCTTCCCCTTGCTGACCAGCACGAGCCTCGCCACCTTCCATCGTACCGGGAAAACCCCGTCCCGTAGGCAAGCGTTGAATGTGCTGAGCAGCAAGTCAGGACAATGGTGATAGACGAGCTGCAAAACCTCAGCTGGAACACCATCTGGACCTGGAGCCTTCCTCTCTTTCAGGGAGAGGACTGCCTCCTCCAGTTCCAGCTGTGTGAAGAGTGGGCACTCGACTGCTGTTACACCATGGACAGCGTCAACACGGACGGGATGGGCGGGGAAGAGTCCCCGCACTATCGCGTCCATCTTTTCCGCGTCATGTATACAAGGCTTCCGTAGGGCACCAAGTTTCCCCATGACCAGCTTGTAGCCAAGGCCCCACGGATCCCTATTTACATCGTCCACGAGGTCTTGCCAGCATCGGGCCTTGCTCTTGTTAATAAGCCTGCGAAGATATTTCCTGCCGGACCTGTATGCTGCTAGCCTAGTATCTGCCTCCTCCCGTGTTCGCGCCCGCTGGGCCTCTCGCCGAAGTTTGTGACACTCGCTTCTTTGTTCGGCGATCTCGTTTGACCACCAGTATACTGGAGGCTTACCATGTCAGGGTCTCCGGCGGGGCATGGAAGACTCGCAAGCAGCTATGATGGTACTCATAGTTGAGTTCACCAAGTCCTTGGCTGTAGGCCCTCCACTCCCTGGCGGAGCTCCCAGCAACGGTGCGCCTGCCGTAAGCGCGTCAGTGAACTTCTCGACGTCCATCCTCCCAGTCCTCCATCCGAGGATTGTAGTTTGGGCATATGCACGCAGAGTGGCACCGTCGTGAATCTCAACAGCTATATACTGGTGATCACTAGCCGAGTAGTCCTCTAGTACTCGCCAGTTGTGTACTCTAGGTACCAGGGACTCCGAAGCGAGTGTCACATCGGGTATGGTTCCTACGCAACCCCAGCGGCGGAAAGTAGGGGTGTTACCAGTATTTAGGACAAAAAGCGCTGTTCTGGCCGCCATGTCCAAGATTTGCTTTCCCCTTGGGTCGGATTGTGGCATACCCCATTCGATGGCTCTAGCGTTGAAGTCTCCCCCGACCAGCATGTGGCCCTCTGTGTTCGAGACAGCGTCCTCCAGGGCATCGAGTTTGGTTCGAAAGGATCGCATTGCCTCGTTAGGCGTCAGATAAACACTGAAATATGTTATCCCTGAACACCGCACCCACACAAAACCATCCCCGCGTCCATGGCCCTGCACCTGAAGGCGGGCGCTTTCTCGAACCCAGATGGCCGAGGTACCAGTTTTGTCAGGGTACCACGCTTGCGAGTCCTCATACCTTGTAACATATATCAGTTCCAGTCATGTTCGTTTCCTGGATTGCCAGTATATTTAATTTATATTGTGAATGGCCTCCTTGCCTTATATCTAGTCCATTCCGAGACTCTGTTGCAGGTTTCGAAACAATGTAGGAGGTGTAATTAAGATTTAGTAGCGGAACTTTAGGTGCATTTGGAGTTATTAGCGTTTCTCGGACCATTTACAACCATTTGGTCGTACGAATCATGGAAGCTGGGGGTGGTGGAAACAAGGAGATCCCTCTTCCTTTCTCAATCTGCCTTTGGACCTTCTACGGCAGAGTGATACACACACACACACACACACGTGCGCATATATATATATATATATATATATATATATATATATATATATATATATATATATATATATATATATTTAGATATATATATATATATATATATATATATATAAATATTTATATATATATATATATATATATATATATATATATATATATATCTATAAATATATATATATATATATATATATATATATATATATATATATATATGTATATATATATATATATATATATATATATATATATATATATATATATATATATATATATATAAATATATTCAGGAGTCAGGTGTGATTTGTCAAAAAGCCTATCAAACCTGTTAATGAATTATATATATATATATATATATATATATATATATATATATATATATATATATATATATATATATAGATATATATATATATATATATATATATATATATATATATATATATATATTTATATATATATATATATATATATATATATATATATATATATATATATATATATATATATATATGCATATATATATGAAGTATACTAGCACAAGCTATTCTTCCTAGTATTTTAGGGTTCAAAATGAATTTAAACTACGATTGGCTTTTGTTTATGAATTAAATCGATGTCATATTTTTATCACAATGTAGTACAGAGAAGGCATTTTTAAATTATAAAGCGCAAGTTGATGTAAATAAAAAAATTGTTAACAAGGAAGTCTTCAATACTTGCTCGTACTGTCATTGGTAAGATTCGATTCTCATCAGCTTTATTGTTATTATTTATTATTTGAAAAACGTTCTTTTAAAATATTCAAAACGGGGTAGTAGAAGCCATTATAAAGTATGCGAACCGAATATAAACAAGTTGGGTAAACAGACCTACGCTCATGTCAGAAGGGTTTTGTATTCAATTTACAAAATGCAGTCACCAGATCGAATCAAATCAAGAAACATTTCAAAGACGAAGATCATACTATTATTAACAAAGTTGAACGAATTTCGAGTTCTAAGGTTTTTGGTATTGTTATACTCATAAATATCTCCCTTGATAATTATTTCAGATGTCCATCCGCGATGGAGGAAACACATTTTTCATGTATTTCCCCCCTGTGCCCCCACTGAAGTAAAAACTGACAGTTTAACAACTGTTTTGAAAAGCTGCCATGAAAACTTTTATTTCATACTCATATCGGCTACGTTTGATGAATTTTTTTTTCAGGGGCCAGACTCCTGTACTGTTATCATCGATTAATGGCCAATTTTTCGAATCCTAGAATGGTAACAAAACCCTTTTGCTAGGAGCTCTCTCCCACCTCCTGGACTTGTATCACTTATGAGTATTAATTGTAGGTGCTCATCTTCAGTCATTCATCAAATTGAATCAAGTGTTCAAAACATGCACCTTAAACGTTGAAGTTGGGAAAAATAACTCAAAATTGTTCAATCTTCGCATTTAAAACAGCCACTATTTTGTTTTACGATTACTGATACCGCTAGCTGAACCGATTCTCAAAGATATACATGACACTTATCATTCCTGAAATTTTCATGCAAATCCTAGCAAAACTGTAGTGTCTGAGTCGGTAAAAAGCGCATGTTGTTCCATAGCCATATGTTGCCATAGTAATAAATGCAGCGCATATTGTTCCATAGTAATACAGGAAAATTCAAACCGCTATAACATCGCTAAATATGATTCAATCTTTATGAAACTTTCAGGGTTGATCAATCCTATAAATTGAACTTAAGGGTAGCGTTAAGATTTTATTCAAGAAAACATAAAATCGATAAATCATACTATTACTAACAAAGTTGAGTGAATTCCGACTTCTCACGTATTTGTTGTTGTTGTACTCACCAAGGCCTACATTCCTGATTTTTTTCAGATTTTTCGGATCACAGGTGTCCAATCGCGAGGGGGGGGGGACACAAATTTTTCGTGTATTTCCCCTCCCTGTGCGCCCCTCGAAGCAAATTTTGCCAAACTAAGACCTGTTTTGAAAAGTTCTTATCAAGACCTTTCATTTGATACCCATATCGGCTACCTTCAATTAAATTTTTTTTTCGGGGGTCACTCTCCTATATAGGGAGACCCCCCTTAAATACCTTATAAAATTTTTTTGTAGTTGAACTTTGAAGAGATCACCACTTTACACCTACACACAAAATTTGATGTTTCTAGCTCAAGTAGTTTCCGAGAAAAACTGCTGTGACACACGGACGGACGGACGGACGGACGGACAGACGAACAGACGGACAGACGGACAGACTGGTCGCGAAACTAGTAGGGTTTTGTAAAATTATTTTACAAAACCCTAAAAAACCAATTGAAGAACCACAAATGACACTTAGTAGATGGTCTTTCCTGTTTTTTACATTCATCTTGAATATTAACTTCCTTTCCCCGCTACTTTCAAGCGGAAAGCTGTCTAAGGCACAGTCAACTAAAAAAATACTCCACTAAAAAAAATAATAATCCTGCACTAGTCCAATATGAACCTTGACGTTGAGATTTGTTAGGGATCCTCATTTTATGATCTTAACGGTATTCGAGGTGATATAGTTAGTATGAGTAGATAATTGCAGCTGGGTAGGCTGATAGTCTCGTTGCCACTAACGAGCTTTGAGCGGGGGACCTGCCCTGCGAGAGGCAAGTGCCCTAACCACGACACCACTTGAACTACTTTTTCTTTTCCACCTTGAAAGAAAGTAGAGTAGGTTGGACAGTGCTCTTGCCAGAAAAGCTTTGTAACCATTCAAATGTTCCAAACAACGTTTCTGATGACATGAATCAATAACTTGAATTATACTCGTGAATCCGTTGAACATAAGAAAAATAGTTAAATGTTACACGAAAGATTAAGAATTTCTTTCACAAAGATCAGACGATTGCCATTTTGTTCGATTTTGACTAATTTTTTGAGTACTCCGCCAATCAAGAATATTCAGACAAAATACCATTCTTGAAATTTTCGTGAAAATCCGAAGAAAATTATATACCATCCTCTACCACATGTTGTTGTTATTTTTACATAGAATATATGATCGGACATCAAGCTTAGCAGCAAAAAAATGATTGGTTCGATGATAAGTAGTACAATAGAATGCATTGAAAAAGAAATCAAGCATACAAACAATATTTACTATAGATCGAAAAACTGCAACAAGGAGAGAACATTATGAAAATTTCAGAAGAGTTAGAATTTAGAAAAGCATTTACTATAACGACCGATTGGGAATCATCAATGGAAGCCTAGCAAGCAACAACACAAGGCAAGCACACAAAGTAATGAAAAACCTGAAACGAGGCTATCAGCCCAATGCCACGCTTTGCCGAGATGACAGCAGCAACATAATCACTGATGAAAACAGGACTAAGGAAAGATGTGCATCATATATCAAGAACCTCATTTACTCTCCACACAGTTTCAAAATATGAGAGTCTATGGATATTCTCAGAGAGCTTCCATTGAGCCCACCTACTCTGGATGAAGTTTGTTCCACCATCAAAGCCCAAAAGAATAATAAAGCGCTAGGGATCAATGAGATTCTAGTGAAGCTCATCAAATTTGGTAGCAGCAGTTTTCAAAAAGTTATCCATAATGACAAACAGCATATATGGCAACAAGAACATATGCTAAATAAGAGAAGCCATTCAATTATATTCCATATCTCCAAAGAAAGGGACAACCTACATGGCGAAAATTACAGAGGCATATCACTACTTTGTACGGCTTTCAAATATTTTCCAAAATCGTAAAAAACAAAATCAGATCATACGCCAACAGTATTATTGAGGAGTGTCAAGGTGGCTTTAAGCCAGGCACAATAAACCATTTGTATATAGTCAAATAGTTACTTGTGATATGCTGGGAGTTCAACACAGACGTACAACAGATTTTCGTTGCCCTGAAGCAAGCATACGACAGTATTAATCGTAACGTACTAAACCAAATCATACTTTGCTTTGGTATCCCAGCCAAATTAGTCCGTCTTACCAAAATGACAATGATATCGACGACCTCCCAAGTCCGCATCAATAACCAACTCACCGATGCCTTTAATACAAATATCAGACTAGAATAGGAAGAAGGACTGGCCCCATTGCTATTCAATTTGGCTCTGGAGTACGTCATAAGCATTTTTCACGGTCCTTAACAACCACCAAAGGACTTTCCCTGAGGCCCGATACCGAAGCAAAACAAGTAGGGCTAAAAATTAATGAGAATAAAATAAAGCTTATGATGCAGTCGAGGAAAAATACCTAACTACCCAATTTATCACGAATGCAGTATCTAAAATGTAGGCAACCTTGTGTATTTGAGAGACGAGTTGTCCGCGTGGTGTAGTAGTTAGAGCTCTCACCACATAAACCGAAGGTCCTTGATTCAATTCTCGTTGGTGGCAACGAGATTTAGTTTGAGTGACATTTCCGACAGACTATAAGCCCATTCAGTTATGATACGTGCTGGTTTAAAAACCAGAACCTATCGCAGCAAGGTGGATGGATATACAGCCAAAGCGTGATACTGACAATATCACCTTGTGGAGTGCCAACACATTCGATCGTGATAATGAGATACTCTAACTATCTCAAAGCAAAGGCCAGAAAGGGGCTGTAGTGCTACAACAACAGCAACAATGAAAGAGATGAAATACGACAAAGAATACAGCAGGCAAATAAAATATTTAATTCGGTTTTAAAGGTCTTGAAGACGAGCTGCATACACAGAAAAAAAATTCCAAGTGTACAAATCTGTGATAAGAACTGTGCTATGAGCTTTAAACATGGAACCCAATCCAAGTGTCCGTAAACATATTGAATACCTTCGAGAGATGGGCCCTAAAGCTTAAAAATTTGAAGGAAAGGTAGATGGGGACCAATGGCGAATCCGATACAACTATGAGCTGCGTGAAATTTTTCACGAGCCAGCATTCTCAACAATTATAAGACTGCGGAAGATGCAATAAACTGGCCACGAGAATCGGAAGGGTGGAGACCATTAGCGGAACCCAGGATTCACTGATCTAATTCAGTTTCCAACGATAGTTCATCGCTGCTTGGATTTCAAAATTTGGAAGACTCGGTCGATGAACTGGGATCGTATTTGATACACACACACACACACACGTGCGCATATATATATATATATATATATATATATATATATATATATATATATATATATATATATATATATATATATATATATATATATATTTAGATATATATATATATATATATATATATATATAAATATATATATATATATATATATATATATATATATATATCTATAAATATATATATATATATATATATATATATATATATATATATGTATATATATATATATATATATATATATATATATATATATATATATATATATATATATATATATATATATATATATATTGTTACATGTACAAATAATTTTGCGAGCTACTGTCGCAATCGTTTTCACAACAATGAAGAACACGAATTCACTCGAAGCTACGAGAACCCAACAAGCATGATCAACATCTGCAAGTGACGTCACTCCATTCATTAATTTTCTCGAATCTACCAGCTACCTCTCGGTAGAACATTCGCCAATAAACGAGAAATGGGTGAATAGGTAGAGACCCTATATAAAGGCGAGCTGAATGAATGGGGGCATCATTCATTCGACCGCGATAAGAACTGCGAAAGTGTGTGGAAGTGTGTTTCGTAATAGTGAAGTGATTTAGAAGACAATTGCGATAAGAAATTTATGGACAAGTGTTAGATTTTATTTTAATAGTGAAAATTAAAATTAGTGAAAGTGTTAAACTGATTATTGTGCATTTTCTTGAATTAAATAAACTCTTTTAACTTAAATTAAAAGACATTGCGTTTTCACTTTCCCGGAACGTTAAAATTATAGGCCGCGAACCAATAACACGCGACAGTGGTGTCAAGAAGTGCGAAAGAAAAATTTTGAAAGTGAAAATTTGAACATTTTTATAGTGCACAATAGTAAAATTTAAAGAAACATTAAAAATGCCACGAAGCTTAAACTTAAAAATTAATGAATTGACCATATCGGAGCTCAAGGAGGAGTTGGAACAGCGGAATCTGGCCACACAAGGTACAAAGGCCATACTGATTGCACGCTTGCGTGACGCGATCGAGTCGGAAGGCGTGAATCTGGATTCGGGTGAGCTCTCCGATGCGGAAAAAGGCGCAGAAGGTGGAGAAGTGGACACACCAAAATCAAAGGAGCCAGAAAATGCGCTGATGCAAATGTTGATGCTAATGTCATCCAGTCTGACTGCGAAGCTAGATGAACAATCAACGAAGCTAAGTGAACAATCAGCGCAGCTAAATGAACAGACATCCAGTTTAGCTGCGAAGTTAAGTGAACAATCAGCGCAGCTAAATGAACAGACATCCAGTTTAGCTGCGATGTTAAATGAACAATCAGCGAAGCTAAGCGAACAATCAGCGCAGCTAAATGAACAGACATCCAGTTTAGCTGTGAAGCTAAATGAACAATCAGCGAAGCTAGACCAACAAGCGTTCGAAATCAAGGCAGACATCGCACAGAAGCTGGAAAAACAGTCAACCGAAATAAAAGCGGAGCTCAGTAGTCTCAACAGCCAAATTAAATGCGTCGAGGAGAAGGTATACCAGGTCGAGGAGAGAATCAACCTTGAGATTAGCCAGGTCAACCATGAGATGGAAAAAGTGAAAAAGGACTTGGAAGCAGCGAAGGCAGTAGTAACCGCCTCACCAGCCCCAATTATAACCGCAGCGCAAAGCTCATCTAGAAATGTGCAAGCACCAATATTCGATGGGCAAACGGTCTGGACTATTTACAAAACCCAGTTCGAAGCAGCCGCTCGCATAAATCACTGGAATGAGCAGGAACGAGCAACTGCATTGATTCTTGCTCTAAGAGGCCCAGCTGCCGAGCTGTTGCAGACGATCCCCGTTGAATTGCACTCAAACCCGAATGCTATAATGAATGCGCTCGACATGCGTTATGGAGACGATCATCTAAAGCAGATTTATCGGTCACAGCTACGGCATCGAATGCAGAAGTCTGGTGAAACCCTACAGCAGCTAGCCCAAGACATTGAGCGACTGGCACTTTTGGCTTATCCAGCCTACGACCCAGAACATCGAGATGATGCAGCGACAGAAGCATTCATCAGCGCACTAAAGGACCCGGAATTGCAACAAGCCGTGCGTTTAGCTCAAAAGCAAACGGTTAAGGACGCATTGGCTTACAGTCTGAACTTTGAGGCAGCGAAAAATGTGACTCGTACCACTGCCCGGGTTCGTGAGGTAGTGACAGACGAGTGCAGGTGCGAGCGCGTGCAAATTGAGCGAGATCCGCATGTAAATGGGGCGCCTAGATGCTGGAATTGCGGAGAGAAGGGGCACCTGCAAAGAGACTGCAAGAAGCGAAGAAAACCGAGCTATTGTCCAGGGTGTGCAGCTAGGAGGAGATCCAGACCGAGTCAGGAGCCCAGAATGGAAGCCCTTCAAACAGAGGGGTCGGGAAACATGTAAGAGCCAACTTCGTGGGGCAGAGGTTGGCTAGGAGGATCGACGTCCCCAGCACCACCATCACCGTGTCAAGACTACATCGTGGAGAAGCAGACTTATGCCTTCCGGGTCAAATTGACGGAGAACACTGCACCATAACAATCGACACTGGTGCAACCCGATCGATTATCCGACCAGACCTAGTTAGACAGCAACAACTTCACAAGGGCAGAATTTTCTCACTACGGACAGCTACGGGAGAAACTGCACCTGTTCATGGAGAGGTCAACCTCCAGATACAGTTGGGAGACCTTGTGTTCCGACATAATTTTCTGGTCGCGAACATTATGGATGACTGCATTCTCGGAATGGATTTTCTGCGACCACATGGAATCACGTTGGACTTGGGAAAACGTGTCTTGAAATGGCAGAATGTCGAAGTACTGATGGAGGATCCCAGCGTCCAAATCCCCAAGATGAATGTAGTGGTATGTACTGACACTGATGTACCGAATTCTTCCGAAAGCATTGTATAGGCCAAGCTTGATGGTGATTCTGGAGACCACCGATCTTATCTGATAGAGCCAACGAAGACGTTTGCATTGCGCAGTTTGATTGTAGGACGAAGCCTTGTAAAATCTTTAAGGAACGGATATGTGCCGGTTAGAGTCCTTAACACCGCAGACTCAACCACGAGCATCAAAGCGGGAGAAGTCATCGGCAGCTGCCAGCCTATTTCCACCATCACCTCTTTGGAAGCTACTCACAACCATCATTGGAAAAGGAGGCAAGACACAGACAAAGCCCGGGAATCCACGGCTGCAATATTGAAGCAAGTCAAATTGCCGATGCAGCTATTCAAACGAGCCTCTGATCTGGTCACCAAGTACAGTGACATCTTCTCAACAAGCCCGGATGACCAAGGCCGAACGAGTTTGGTAACTCACGTCATAGACACACAGGGAGCCAAGCCGATTCGACAAGCACCAAGACGTCTCCCTATAGCCAAACAAGGAGAAGTGAGCGCGCTGATCTCGGACATGGAAAAGCAAGGCATTATCGAACCTTCTGTAAGTCCATGGGCCGCGCCTGTAGTTCTAGTAAAGAAAAAGGATGGTAGCACTCGCTTTTGTGTCGACTATAGGCAGCTTAACGACGTCACTAAGAAAGATAGTTACCCGCTCCCACGCATCGATGACATCATGGACACTTTAGCCGACGCAAAATGGTTTTCTACACTCGATCTCAAGAGTGGCTACTGGCAGGTAGAAATTGACAAGAAGGACCGAGAGAAGACCGCATTTTCAGTTGGGACCGGATTGTGGCAATTTGTGGTGATGCCGTTTGGGCTTTACAATGCTCCAGCCACTTTCGAACGCTTGATGGAATACGTGCTACGTGGTCTAACCTGGAAAACCTGCTTGGTGTACCTAGATGACATCATCGTCATCGGGAGAACGTTCGAAGAGCATGTGCGGAACTTAGAAGAGGTCTTCTCCCGACTGCGACTGGCAAATTTGAAACTTAGTCCCGACAAGTGTACCCTTTTTGCAGCTGAAGTAAAATACCTGGGACATGTCGTATCAGCTAAAGGGGTCAAAACAGACCCTGAGAAAATTGAAGCCATGAAAAGCTGGCCAACACCAAACAACAAGCGCCAACTACGAAGTTTCCTGGGCCTGGCAACCTTCTATCGAAGATTCGTCAAAGACTTTGCCAAAATAGCTAAGTGTCTTCATCAGCTAACCGAGAAAAATCGTCCGTATGTCTGGAATGAACAATGCCAGACAGCCTTTGAGACCCTGAAGGAAAAGCTATGTGAATCACCCGTACTGGCATATCCGAAACCCGGAAAAATGTTTGTGGTTGACACCGATGCAAGCAACGGCGGTATTGGAGCTGTACTCTCCCAGCAGATCAATGGCGAAGAAAGAGTCCTCTCGTACTACAGTCGAGTTCTTTCAAAAAGTGAGAGGAACTACTGTGTGACCAGGAAGGAGCTATTGGCTATAATAGAGGCCACCAAGCAGTTCCACAAGTACCTATATGGCCAGAAATTTGTTCTTCGAACGGACCATGCATCATTGAGATGGCTACTTAACTTCAAAAACCCCGAGGGACAAGTTGCGAGATGGATCGAAAGATTGCAGTCATACGACTACGAAATTGTTCATCGAAAGGGCGGAGTTCATGGAAATGCTGACGCCCTATCTCGTCGCCCATGTCCAGCTAACTGCAAGCATTGCCGACGGATTGAGGAAAAGGAACCGCCCGTTGATCTGCGACTGATAACGGCCGAATTCGATGAAGGTTGGTCATCGGAGGAGATTCGAAATGCCCAGCTAGCCGATGAAGACATCGGACCATTGCTCGTATGGAAGGAGACGACTGGGCGACCTGAGTGGAAGGACGTTTCAACGCATGGCGCAACCCTGAAAAGCTATTGGGCACAATGGAACTCCCTTCAGGTGGAGGGTGGTGTACTCAAGCGGAAATGGGAAACGGCGGATGGCAGCTCCTATAGGATGCAAACTATACTACCCAAAAGCCGAATCCACGATGTGGTAAAGGAAATGCATGAAGGATCCTCGGGAGGCCATCTTGGTGTTAACAAAACCTTAGCGAAATTGCGGGAAAGATTCTACTGGCTCCACGCTCGAGAAGACGTAGAGGACTGGTGTCGCAGATGCACCATTTGCGCTTCCGTCAAAGGCCCAAAGCGACGACTGAGAGGACAAATGCAAACCTATAACGTAGGCGTGCCATTCGAAAGGATTGCTGTTGACATCGCTGGACCCTTTCCTGAATCTGAATGGGGAAATCGATACACGCTGGTTGTAGCTGATTATTTCAGCAAGTGGCCCGAGGTCTACCCCATTCCCAACCAGGAAGCAACTACGGTAGCCGAACAGCTAGTGTTAAATTGGGTCAGCAGGTACGGCGTGCCTTGTGAACTACATTCGGATCAAGGCCGAAACTTTGAGTCACTAGTTTTTAGCGAAATGTGCGAGCAGCTGGGAATACGGAAAACGAGGACAACACCGCTGCATCCCCAATCCGATGGAATGGTCGAACGTTTCAACGGCACGCTCAATAAACACCTTGCCAAGATGGTTGACGAGAACCAAAGGGACTGGGACCGACATATCCCACTATTTTGAATGGCATATAGAGCCGCTGAACATGCGTCGACGGGCCAAGCCCCAGCCAAAGTCATTTTTGGAAAGACTATTCGTTTGCCAGCCGATATAAAGTTCGGAACACCCCCTGAGAAACCCCAAACGGTCTCGGAGTACGCAAGTGATCTAAGGCAACGGTTGAACCAGATACATCGGACAGTGCGAAAACACCTCGAATCGGCTACTGACCGCATGAAGACCAGGTATGATCTAAAGGCTAATTCTACTGGCTTCCAGCAAGATGACTTGGTGTGGCTTTATAACCCGCAACGGCGAAAGGGTAGGTCTCCAAAGTTGCAACATAATTGAGAGGGACCATACCGAGTTACAAAGCGAATCAACGACGTCGTATACCGAATACAGGAACATCGTAAGCCGAGAGCTAAAATGAAAATCGTGCATCTGGACCGTCTTGCCCCATATTACACCCAGGGAGAATTGACTACAACTGGCGACACATCTTTTCGGGGCGAAAAGAACTGAGGTGGGGGCAGTGTTACATGTACAAATAATTTTGCGAGCTACTGTCGCAATTGTTTTCACAACAATGAAGAACACGAATTCACTCGAAGCTACGAGAACCCAACAAGCATGATCAACATCTGCAAGTGACGTCACTCCATTCATTAATTTTCTCGAATCTACCAGCTACCTCTCGGTAGAACATTCGCCAATAAACGAGAAATGGGTGAATAGGTAGAGACCCTATATAAAGGCGAGCTGAATGAATGGGGGCATCATTCATTCGACCGCGATAAGAACTGCGAAAGTGTGTGGAAGTGTGTTTCGTAATAGTGAAGTGATTTAGAAGACAATTGCGATAAGAAATTTATGGACAAGTGTTAGATTTTATTTTAATAGTGAAAATTAAAATTAGTGAAAGTGTTAAACTGATTATTGTGCATTTTCTTGAATTAAATAAACTCTTTTAACTTAAATTAAAAGACATTGCGTTTTCACTTTCCCGGAACGTTAAAATTATAGGCCGCGAACCAATAACACGCGACAATATATATATATATAAATATATTCAGGAGTCAGGTGTGATTTGTCAAAAAGCCTATCAAACCTGTTAATGAATTATATATATATATATATATATATATATATATATATATATATATATATATATATATATATATATAGATATATATATATATATATATATATATATATATATATATATATATATATATATTTATATATATATATATATATATATATATATATATATATATATATATATATATATATATATATATATATATATGCATATATATATGAAGTATACTAGCACAAGCTATTCTTCCTAGTATTTTAGGGTTCAAAATGAATTTAAACTACGATTGGCTTTTGTTTATGAATTAAATCGATGTCATATTTTTATCACAATGTAGTACAGAGAAGGCATTTTTAAATTATAAAGCGCAAGTTGATGTAAATAAAAAAATTGTTAACAAGGAAGTCTTCAATACTTGCTCGTACTGTCATTGGTAAGATTCGATTCTCATCAGCTTTATTGTTATTATTTATTATTTGAAAAACGTTCTTTTAAAATATTCAAAACGGGGTAGTAGAAGCCATTATAAAGTATGCGAACCGAATATAAACAAGTTGGGTAAACAGACCTACGCTCATGTCAGAAGGGTTTTGTATTCAATTTACAAAATGCAGTCACCAGATCGAATCAAATCAAGAAACATTTCAAAGACGAAGATCATACTATTATTAACAAAGTTGAACGAATTTCGAGTTCTAAGGTTTTTGGTATTGTTATACTCATAAATATCTCCCTTGATAATTATTTCAGATGTCCATCCGCGATGGAGGAAACACATTTTTCATGTATTTCCCCCCTGTGCCCCCACTGAAGTAAAAACTGACAGTTTAACAACTGTTTTGAAAAGCTGCCATGAAAACTTTTATTTCATACTCATATCGGCTACGTTTGATGAATTTTTTTTTCAGGGGCCAGACTCCTGTACTGTTATCATCGATTAATGGCCAATTTTTCGAATCCTAGAATGGTAACAAAACCCTTTTGCTAGGAGCTCTCTCCCACCTCCTGGACTTGTATCACTTATGAGTATTAATTGTAGGTGCTCATCTTCAGTCATTCATCAAATTGAATCAAGTGTTCAAAACATGCACCTTAAACGTTGAAGTTGGGAAAAATAACTCAAAATTGTTCAATCTTCGCATTTAAAACAGCCACTATTTTGTTTTACGATTACTGATACCGCTAGCTGAACCGATTCTCAAAGATATACATGACACTTATCATTCCTGAAATTTTCATGCAAATCCTAGCAAAACTGTAGTGTCTGAGTCGGTAAAAAGCGCATGTTGTTCCATAGCCATATGTTGCCATAGTAATAAATGCAGCGCATATTGTTCCATAGTAATACAGGAAAATTCAAACCGCTATAACATCGCTAAATATGATTCAATCTTTATGAAACTTTCAGGGTTGATCAATCCTATAAATTGAACTTAAGGGTAGCGTTAAGATTTTATTCAAGAAAACATAAAATCGATAAATCATACTATTACTAACAAAGTTGAGTGAATTCCGACTTCTCACGTATTTGTTGTTGTTGTACTCACCAAGGCCTACATTCCTGATTTTTTTCAGATTTTTCGGATCACAGGTGTCCAATCGCGAGGGGGGGGGGACACAAATTTTTCGTGTATTTCCCCTCCCTGTGCGCCCCTCGAAGCAAATTTTGCCAAACTAAGACCTGTTTTGAAAAGTTCTTATCAAGACCTTTCATTTGATACCCATATCGGCTACCTTCAATTAAATTTTTTTTTCGGGGGTCACTCTCCTATATAGGGAGACCCCCCTTAAATACCTTATAAAATTTTTTTGTAGTTGAACTTTGAAGAGATCACCACTTTACACCTACACACAAAATTTGATGTTTCTAGCTCAAGTAGTTTCCGAGAAAAACTGCTGTGACACACGGACGGACGGACGGACGGACGGACAGACGAACAGACGGACAGACGGACAGACTGGTCGCGAAACTAGTAGGGTTTTGTAAAATTATTTTACAAAACCCTAAAAAACCAATTGAAGAACCACAAATGACACTTAGTAGATGGTCTTTCCTGTTTTTTACATTCATCTTGAATATTAACTTCCTTTCCCCGCTACTTTCAAGCGGAAAGCTGTCTAAGGCACAGTCAACTAAAAAAATACTCCACTAAAAAAAATAATAATCCTGCACTAGTCCAATATGAACCTTGACGTTGAGATTTGTTAGGGATCCTCATTTTATGATCTTAACGGTATTCGAGGTGATATAGTTAGTATGAGTAGATAATTGCAGCTGGGTAGGCTGATAGTCTCGTTGCCACTAACGAGCTTTGAGCGGGGGACCTGCCCTGCGAGAGGCAAGTGCCCTAACCACGACACCACTGGAACTACTTTTTCTTTTCCACCTTGAAAGAAAGTAGAGTAGGTTGGACAGTGCTCTTGCCAGAAAAGCTTTGTAACCATTCAAATGTTCCAAACAACGTTTCTGATGACATGAATCAATAACTTGAATTATACTCGTGAATCCGTTGAACATAAGAAAAATAGTTAAATGTTACACGAAAGATTAAGAATTTCTTTCACAAAGATCAGACGATTGCCATTTTGTTCGATTTTGACTAATTTTTTGAGTACTCCGCCAATCAAGAATATTCAGACAAAATACCATTCTTGAAATTTTCGTGAAAATCCGAAGAAAATTATATACCATCCTCTACCACATGTTGTTGTTATTTTTACATAGAATATATGATCGGACATCAAGCTTAGCAGCAAAAAAATGATTGGTTCGATGATAAGTAGTACAATAGAATGCATTGAAAAAGAAATCAAGCATACAAACAATATTTACTATAGATCGAAAAACTGCAACAAGGAGAGAACATTATGAAAATTTCAGAAGAGTTAGAATTTAGAAAAGCATTTACTATAACGACCGATTGGGAATCATCAATGGAAGCCTAGCAAGCAACAACACAAGGCAAGCACACAAAGTAATGAAAAACCTGAAACGAGGCTATCAGCCCAATGCCACGCTTTGCCGAGATGACAGCAGCAACATAATCACTGATGAAAACAGGACTAAGGAAAGATGTGCATCATATATCAAGAACCTCATTTACTCTCCACACAGTTTCAAAATATGAGAGTCTATGGATATTCTCAGAGAGCTTCCATTGAGCCCACCTACTCTGGATGAAGTTTGTTCCACCATCAAAGCCCAAAAGAATAATAAAGCGCTAGGGATCAATGAGATTCTAGTGAAGCTCATCAAATTTGGTAGCAGCAGTTTTCAAAAAGTTATCCATAATGACAAACAGCATATATGGCAACAAGAACATATGCTAAATAAGAGAAGCCATTCAATTATATTCCATATCTCCAAAGAAAGGGACAACCTACATGGCGAAAATTACAGAGGCATATCACTACTTTGTACGGCTTTCAAATATTTTCCAAAATCGTAAAAAACAAAATCAGATCATACGCCAACAGTATTATTGGGGAGTGTCAAGGTGGCTTTAAGCCAGGCACAATAAACCATTTGTATATAGTCAAATAGTTACTTGTGATATGCTGGGAGTTCAACACAGACGTACAACAGATTTTCGTTGCCCTGAAGCAAGCATACGACAGTATTAATCGTAACGTACTAAACCAAATCATACTTTGCTTTGGTATCCCAGCCAAATTAGTCCGTCTTACCAAAATGACAATGATATCGACGACCTCCCAAGTCCGCATCAATAACCAACTCACCGATGCCTTTAATACAAATATCAGACTAGAATAGGAAGAAGGACTGGCCCCATTGCTATTCAATTTGGCTCTGGAGTACGTCATAAGCATTTTTCACGGTCCTTAACAACCACCAAAGGACTTTCCCTGAGGCCCGATACCGAAGCAAAACAAGTAGGGCTAAAAATTAATGAGAATAAAATAAAGCTTATGATGCAGTCGAGGAAAAATACCTAACTACCCAATTTATCACGAATGCAGTATCTAAAATGTAGGCAACCTTGTGTATTTGAGAGACGAGTTGTCCGCGTGGTGTAGTAGTTAGAGCTCTCACCACATAAACCGAAGGTCCTTGATTCAATTCTCGTTGGTGGCAACGAGATTTAGTTTGAGTGACATTTCCGACAGACTATAAGCCCATTCAGTTATGATACGTGCTGGTTTAAAAACCAGAACCTATCGCAGCAAGGTGGATGGATATACAGCCAAAGCGTGATACTGACAATATCACCTTGTGGAGTGCCAACACATTCGATCGTGATAATGAGATACTCTAACTATCTCAAAGCAAAGGCCAGAAAGGGGCTGTAGTGCTACAACAACAGCAACAATGAAAGAGATGAAATACGACAAAGAATACAGCAGGCAAATAAAATATTTAATTCGGTTTTAAAGGTCTTGAAGACGAGCTGCATACACAGAAAAAAAATTCCAAGTGTACAAATCTGTGATAAGAACTGTGCTATGAGCTTTAAACATGGAACCCAATCCAAGTGTCCGTAAACATATTGAATACCTTCGAGAGATGGGCCCTAAAGCTTAAAAATTTGAAGGAAAGGTAGATGGGGACCAATGGCGAATCCGATACAACTATGAGCTGCGTGAAATTTTTCACGAGCCAGCATTCTCAACAATTATAAGACTGCGGAAGATGCAATAAACTGGCCACGAGAATCGGAAGGGTGGAGACCATTAGCGGAACCCAGGATTCACTGATCTAATTCAGTTTCCAACGATAGTTCATCGCTGCTTGGATTTCAAAATTTGGAAGACTCGGTCGATGAACTGGGATCGTATTTTCTTAAAACAGCATAAACGTTTTGAAAGTTAGTCAAAGCTACGAATATTAATAAATTTCCTTTCTAAACTTAAGTATATATATCTACACTCAATGGATAGGAGTTGAAGAACTTCTACATTGTTTTCCTTATAATTTATTAGATATAAGGTCTGTACTTTGAACAGCTTATTTTTTGAATGATTAGAAATTGAGACTTTGCCAAGATTCTTATTTTCTAAACATTAGAAACTAGTAAAGCAACTATGTAAAGATTTCACTTTCTGAACATTTTCGGGAAAAGAAACTTGAAATTAAATTGAGAACTACATGCAGAATTGAAGTTTGGTATTAAAATATGCAACAAAAGACGATATCGGAAAGTACCATTATTTTTGCAAATATTTCTCCGATTTCTTCTATCTTTTCATTAATTGAAATTTCTAAAAAATGGTTTCCTAAATCAATAGATATCTGGTGGCATTTTCAATCTTACATTGTAAAATCTATTCTTGATAGTTATAAACAATCACTGTTTTGCTTTGAGTTGATTCAATGTGAATCTTGGGATGTTTTAACAATAAGAGAATTAACTAGATTTATAGCTTTTCTCATCACCATCATCTATGGCGCGAGCGCAAACGCCGTCCTTAGCTTCCAGGATTAATCTTCTCTAATCATCAGAGTTTCGCGATCTTTTCCGCCAATTTTTCACTAAAAACAAAAATCTGCTGTCAGTTTCTATCATGTCTTCTCATCGAGTCTTCGGTTTTCCTTCTAGACGTCTATTTTGTGCTCTTTCCTTTAATGTTCTTCTAGGTAGCCGGTTTTCTTCAATTCTTTCTATATGGCCCGATCATTGTTATTTAGACAACCTTACGCAAGAGGAAATAGGTGGGTCGTCGAATAGTTTATACAACTCATTGATGCACTTGTTTCACTGGGCCGTAGATTATCCGCAGCATTTTGTGTTCAAATACGTCCACTGCCTTTTTGCACTTGTTCGTTCTTGGTAGTTGGTTTGTGATTGTTTATAAGCATAAACTTTTCTTTCTACAATAAGAAAGATATTTTATTATGTATTGAATAATATTTTATTATAAATTCAAACAATACAATAATTAAGAACGAACTGAATAAACTAAATTTTATTTATTAATTGACTTTCTCAATACAATATTTGAGAAAGAACTGAATTCGTTGAATAAACTGAACTTACTGAACTAACTTCATTAATTTACAATCTATATATACAATTCCAAAAACAATATAGGTAACTAGATTTACATTATTTGTTCAATGTGTCAAAAGTAAAGTATTTTAATGTAAAGTATATTTTATGAATGGAATGAATATATTTGAGTTATTTTGAATTAAATGTAATATAACCGCCACAGAACTTCCCCCCTAGTGAAATATTTATATTTCGCGATAAAAGGAAAACTACTTATGTGGGGTTAGTCAACTGTTACTGATTAATTTTTTTAATTTTAATGTAAAATTATTCTTTGAGACTTATTGGAGCGTTTGCCATTCATAAATGTCTTGTTATAAATCTTGTTTTATTTTTACTGATGTCAAACGATACTTTTTTGGTCTCAATATTTCCATTATTTTTTATTACTTTTTTCTTAGTTGCGGAAAAACAAGGTTTTAATCGATCTACCGAAATATTACATGCTTTATTATTAATCTCAATAGTGAAATATTTTTCTTTTCTATGCAATATCTTAAAGGGACCATGGTATGATGGTTTAAGCGAAAGACGAACCAACTCTACCATGACTAGAACCTCGGTGCATGTATCTAAACTTTTAATAATTTTTGTGTTATTATTACCATGATTTGCGGCCGGAATAGGTTTGAGAACCGACATAGCAGTTTTCAGATCTTTAACAAAATCGTCTTGTATTTGGTTATCAAATGATAGAATTGAAAAATCACCCGGAATTTTAATATTTTCTTCGTAAAGTAGCTCTGCTGGAGAATTATTAAGATCTTCTTTGATTGCTGTTCTCAAACCTAATATCACAAAAGGTAAGCTCTTGGTCCATGAAGGATTATGCTGTGTCATAATGGCCGCTTTAAGCGTACGATGCCATCTTTCGATCATACCGTTAGCTTGAGGATGATAAGCTGTAGTACGGTTGCGCTTAAAACCTAGAGTCCTTGCTAGTTCGCCAAATAGTTGCGATTCAAATTGTTTACCTTGATCAGTAACTATGGTTTCAGGAACTCCAAAACGTGCAATCCAAATACTGCATAAAACTTTCGCACAAGATTGAGCTGTTATATTTGTCATGGGAATAGCTTCTGGCCATCTTGAAAATCGGTCAATAATTGTCAAGCAATACGTGAAACCTTGTGAATATGGAAGTGGTCCGATAATATCCATATGAATTGCTTTGAAGCGTTTAGATACCAATGGAAAAGTCTTAATTTCACTTTTATTATGCCTTGAAATTTTGCAACGTTGACAATTTAAACAACTTTGAGCCCAGTTTGCAACATCCTTATTTAATGAAGGCCAAACATATTTGCTTGCAATAATGCGACGAGTAGTTCGTATACCAGGATGTGCTAAATTGTGAACAGTTTTGAAAACTTGTTCACGAAATTTTTCTGGAATGTAAGGCCTGATAGTTTTATCAAGAATTTCACAAAAAACTTCTATCTTTTGAGCTTCTGTTGGATGAACTACGTGAACGGAAACCTTGAAACTGGCCATCGTTCCTTCTTGGACTTCTAAATCTTAATGATTCTCCAACAGTCTTAGTAAGTTCTGCAATTTGACTTCCTAACTCTGTAATTTTTTGTTAAACGTGAGGTTCTGATTTGGAGGAATTTGCAAATGAAAATACTGATGGTCTATTTGAAACTTCAAAAATTTTATCAGCACTTGATGCCAGATCATTCAAAGAGCTGGACCGGTTACATGCTAATATTGCTTGCATGTTTTCCGGTAGTCTTTGAAGCCATAATGATCTTAAAAGATCACCTCCAACTTTATCCCCCCCAAGTTGTTTCATCTCACGAAGAAGTTGTGAGGGCTGTCTATCTCCTAAAGTGAGATTCGAAATTAATTGACTTAATCTCGTATTCTCACTTGCTGAAAGTCTGGAAATTAAAGCTTCTTTTAAAGTTGTGCAGGGAGTAGTGGATAGAGAATTATTCACTAGATCAGTAACTGTCCTAATTGCTTCAGGATCAAGAGCTACCAGAACAAAATTGAATTTAGTTAACTCTGTCGTCATCCCAGCCAGAGCGAATTGAGCCTCCAAACGCTTAAACCATGTTTCAGGAAACTCCTTCCAAAATGAAGGTAATTTCACTGCTACAGCATTTACTGTAGAATCCCCTGAAGGACTCACATCATGAAAATTGTCTTGGGACATAATTTAATTTATAATGATATAAATATTCCTGCAAAAATAAATCCCTAAGGGTCCTGGGTGTGCTACACTGGATATATCCCCCCTGTCGCAGGATATATCCTACCCTTAATCTGCGATCCAATCGTTAAAATTTACAGTTAAAAAAAATTATTTTTTTCAAATATTTAGAAATATTTGAAATATTTTAAAATTCTGGTGTATATGTGTGAATTTAAAACGTGTGTAGAATGTCATGTTGTACATAAATTCTCTTAGTTAAATTCCTTCTTGGATATTCGCTCCTCGCTCATCGTTTTCCAAGATCGCAATTTGGTATTTTCTGCTGGAACTTTTCGCCGTTTTCCGCCTGTTCTCGGTTTATTCGCGGTACTAAATCAATGGCTGCCTGCTGATTTGATGATTGTTTTGCTTCACTCCTAAGGCTCTGTCCGGATGCTATAACTAAATTCAAAATTGCTCACAATTCTAATTTGCGTTTCGCTAGCGGGCGGGCTGACACACGACCGTCAATGTACCACCAATTTGCGAAAATTGCAAATAAAATCGCGATTTAACCTTTTCGCTTATTTTTCTGCTCTAACGAAATATTTCCACCGTCGCTCGTAATTGACACAAGAATTTTCATCTATCAAGGTGTGAGTCAATTGCACAAACCGACTCAATCGCCACGAAAAAATCAGATTCCTTCACTTTCTTTGCAATTCGATCTTCCACGACACGCCAGTCACAGCTTTTGCGAGAGAATCTCACAATTTTTTTTCTAAAAAATTCTAGCCTGGAGGTCGTCAAGATAACTAGCCTGCCTTTGCCACTGTCATTCAGTGCCAAATTCTCAGTGATGGTTGCCAAATCTGAGACTGTTGTGTTGATTCCTTGCATAGAATTATTGATAGTAGAGAGATCGGTGGGGTTCTCTCGTTCGCGTAGTGTAGCACTGACACCAACAGGACAGGAGAACGCTCTCAGCTATAGCTTCGACAGTTTGCTTCTGTTCGTTTTTTTATATTCCTATTGCTCGGGCTTAGATAGCGTGGTACTGCTCGTCCTTCTTAAAGGTTACGACGACTTCCATTGCAAGTCCACGTGTTGAAAAACAACTGGAAATTTCAATAAGAGGCGCTTGTGCCTTATCAGGGTCACCAGTTGTTCGTTCTTGGTAGTTGGTTTGTGATTGTTTATAAGCATAAACTTTTCTTTCTACAATAAGAAAGATATTTTATTATGTATTGAATAATATTTTATTATAAATTCAAACAATACAATAATTAAGAACGAACTGAATAAACTAAATTTTATTTATTAATTGACTTTCTAAATACAATATTTGAGAAAGAACTGAATTCGTTGAATGAACTGAACTTACTTAACTAACTTCATTAATTTACAATCTATATATACAATTCCAAAAACAATATAGGTAACTAGATTTACATTATTTGTTCAATGTGTCAAAAGTAAAGTATTTTAATGTAAAGTATATTTTATGAATGGAATGAATATTTTTGAGTTATTTTGAATTAAATGGAATATAACCGCCACACATTCATTCATCAGGATTTTGATGTTTCACTTCCATATAATAGTAAAGGTTTGACTAGTGATTTCTAAATATGGAGCATATTTTGCCTGTGCACAACTTTCGACCTTAGAATGGGAATGGCGGAGTAATAGGCTTTATTTTCGGTGTTTAGTCTCGTCCTTTTCTACGCCTCTTCTATTTAGGTTGCCTACAAGGGATTAAAAGTTGTATTGTAACTTTTTTGAATGATTCTTATTTAATTTTTTTTTTCTAAACTTTTCAATGTAATATACCTCTATTTATATATTTTTTGTCATGTTCTGCAGTCTCTAAGTACAAATAGCATTTTAATTTTCAAATAATTGACAAACTTTACAGTTTTATAATTCTATTTGAAATAGATTAAATTTAAGCTACAATAATCAAAGAAGCATGCAGCAAAACATGAATTTTACCTTATTTTAAAAGAAGTTGGTAATATTAGTATTTTCCAGATTAAAGCATGCTTTGAGAATGTTGATCATATGTATGTTTTGCATATATATATACACTTGCAATTTAATAAATCCTTCTAACTTTCATCATTTTGATTTGAACGTATGTATATGCTTAAAAATTTAAACTTTAATGAAGTAATATGTCATTTTAATTGAATTTGAAACCTTTTTCGAAAATAATATTCTATTTATCACATTTGAACAGTCACATAAAATAATTCCAATAGTCCTTGTCGCTCTATCCACTGCCACCGAAGAGTGGTACAGTACTCTTAAAAACAATAAAATATACAAGTCGAGCGCAACAGGCCAACATTGTCTTAATTCACATGAACTTTTAACGATTTGCCATGAAAGAAAGAAAACCGAATAGATTTCTTGGATATTAATCCGAGTATAAAGCGACCCATTAGTTTATTTTCTGGAACAAGTTTTACATTTAATTTATTAAACATTATTTCCTACCACTATTATCTACTTAATACAATTTTTTTGATAGTCCTTCTTATAAACGGAATTGGCTCAAAAATATTTGTATGCGACATACTTGTTTATTCAAGTGGAGAGTTTTCCTTCTGGTGTTTAAATTTTTCTTCAAATTTACACCTGCTTAAATGGTGTTGATATAAGAACAGTAGAGAAACAGCGTACTATACAATGGATTGGTGCTCTGGGTTGGCACTCCTTGGTTGCAGCAAAAATCTGCACAGAGCTAGCCCCATTTAATTTTATTGGTACGAGCCGCCAGTGATTAAAGGAGACCCAGAGCTTCAATGTAAGCTGTTTAGCCTCTTCCAGTAAAAGTCAGTTATGTATAATGAAAAGCGTATACAACGTCCAATACCCACGCACTTCATTGATGTTAAAAATTGTCCTATATTAATATTAATGCGTTCTTTATGCCTCAACTCATAAAAATATTCTTTTTTGCAAAAATCATAAGCATACGTCAACCTGTTTCTGCCATGCAGACTAATTAACATGAAATCAAAAGGCATTATAACAACCACACCTTGCTAAATGCAATACTCAGGACTATTAAAAATTAGCTTCATCGCCATTAATGCCTTTTAGGACTCATTTATTTGTTCTAAAAGTCTAGCGCCAAACAACAAACGACTCCCATTCCATCCCAAATTCAACTCACTGAATCTTCTATTTTATTAAAGCCACACAGCGTCCTTGCACAAAATATAAACCTTCGCATTTGAAATGTTTCCCAATAAAAGACTGCACCCACTTGTAAGTAAATGAAGTAGCAAATTTTCCAAGGTTTTATCAAGCAATTAACACAACATTATAAAAGATTACATACAATAGCGATAGAGGAAAAGTTGGTTTTAGTAGGAGGAAATCTTTTTGTTGCACCTGGGGGAAATACAAAATTAGATCGAGATGTGTGTGTGTGGGTGATAAACTTATTTTATTTTTCCCTATTTTAATATGACTGCGCTTTACTGTTTTGTTTTCACGCTTTTCAACGCCATACATAAGAATTCTTTCTTCCAGATTAAAGTGTTTCAGCTAGAAGTGAGAAGAAATTAGTCAAAGACCAATGAGCACGTTAATTTGTTTTCTTCCATTCTTAGATAAAATAAAGCTAAGTAGGCAGGTGAGCACTTCTACCAGAGAAGCCTTGTAACCGCTCTAGGGTTTAAAGCAATATTTTGTAATTGAGACTTTTTGATGAACTCACTTATAATCCCATTGCACATAAGTATAATCCCTCAAACAATTAAAAAATTGAGAGTTCCCGTAATCTATATCAGAATTTATTTTCTGCCCTCTGTAGCAGATACACCTTCCTGATTTTTTTTTTTTTGTTATTTATCCCAGAGTTCAATCGTGGTAGGCGAGGTACACAAATGTTGTGCACTTTTGGCCTACCTCTGTACCCCCATGCACATACCAATTGTTATTTTCAGATTCCAATAGTTCTTACCAGGGCTTTTGATTTGATATCCCATTATTATTCGAAAATATCTGCATTATTATTCAATGTCTCCAAAAACAAGTGGATTGGGGCAGCCGAAAGAAGATGTTTTGAAGGGTTTAATTTTAAGAACTAATGAGCCAGTTTTAAATTTTAACTTAAAGTAAGGACTTATATCATCACTACTATTATATTCTTTCTTTTTTTTGAAAACCCGTCGGGCCTTGGTTTTAAGAGTAAGAAGACGCGTTTCGACTACTTTGAACCATCTTTATTTTCTAAAGGATCTGATTCAGGATTGAATATTTTTTTTCTCTCTATTTTTAAGTATTTACAATTCATAAACAATTTAGCCGAACAGTATTCATATGATTTGTGCCTTAGGGCTTTTCCACAAGTTCAATAATCATTTACTTTACCTTAATTTACGAGTACAATATTAATCTTGCCAATAAAAACAAAACTTTGAAATATTGACAACCATAACATTATCAAACAATTATGGATTATAAAAGAAAAAGGTGTTAAATTAATTTGTATTAAAAGATTGAAGTTCTAAAAGCTGAATTTTTAAAAATAAATACCGTAAGCTGATGTGAAATTGTGCCTCTATGGGTAAGATTGTGCCACCGGCACTTTTTTCACATATTTCAACTTGGCGCATTTTACTCGCGTGCCATCTACACCATCGCATTTTTCCTGGACAGTGTACATAGCAATGTAATAACAGACAAGAACAAAATTAGTAGAACAAAAGCTGCTGATCAGTACACTCGTAGCAATAGTTGTGTTTTCTTGTGAAGTGTCATTGTCTATAAAATAAGAGTTGGTCACGAAAATCGGTTGAAAATTGGGATTTGCAGGTATGTTATTTCAATGGCTAATAAGATAGACTCTTGAAACAGAAAGCATTCTAAGCTTTCAATGAGCCAGCTTAAGAGTTACGGTCGCCTATATATATTCAAGTAAAATCTTGAGGTGACTTTGTGCTACCAGGTAAGCGCGATTGAGTCGCATTTAAGTTATCTGTAATAAATGAAGCATTTTTGTTTTAGTACATATTTTTGTCAGTTATAATGAGCCAGGTTAGTACGTTTGAAAACCTGGGACAATGCTCTGCCCCCAAACGCAACCTGCCTCCTGCATCTTCTAGACGCTGCATATTTCCGACCAATGAAAAAAGCATGGCGAAAGGTACTTGGTACTTGGAAAAAGCAGGTCTGCAACAGTCGACGCTCTTCAGTACGAAAGACGAATTTCCACGTGGACTGAACGAACTGATGAATAGTCTACAAGAAAGGGCATCAGACAACCTAAGAACCGGATTTTGTAAATGTGGGATTTGTCCATTAAATTGATAAGAAGCTTTGTTTGAGGAATGCTGGTTGTCCTAAGTGAAAGAACTACATTGTTCTTTCACCCGAGCATTTTAGCTATCAACTTAATAGCATTTTTCGCTCGATGAACTTCAGCTGGTTCCAGCATATGGGCTGGTTCCATTAAAAATCTCGCAGTTTCGTTCGAGGTGACCGATATACTCCTCAGGAGCTGCCACATCAGTCACCTCGGGGCAGCTCGACTGCGGGGTTCCAGATGACCACGAACCCATATATATATATATATATATATATATATATATATATATATATATATATATATATATATATATATATATATATATATATATATATATATATATATATATATATATATATATATATATGTTGCAGCATGGCAGTGCTGCAAGCTCTATCGAGCAGTAATTTCCACGATTACGCAGGGGTGGCGAACTTATAAGAAATTTTGTTTGAGGAATGCTGGTTGTCCTAAGTGAAAGAACAAATTGTTCTTTCACTCGAGCATTTTAGCTATCAACTTAATAGCATTTTTCGCTCGATGGTCTTCAGCTGGTTCCAGCATATGGGCTGGTTCCAACTGCGAGATTTTTAATGGAACCAGCCCATATGCTGGAACCAGCTGAAGTCCATCGAGCGAAAAATGCTATTAAGTTGATAGCTAAAATGCTCGAGTGAAAGAACAATTTGTTCTTTCACTTAGGACAACCAGCATTCCTCAAACAAAATTTCTTATAAGTTCGCCACCACTGCGTAATAGTGGAAATTACTGCTCGATAGAGCTTGCAGCACTGCCATGCTGCAACATATATATAACATATATATATATATATATATATATATATATATATATATATATATATATATATATATATATATATATGGGTTCGTGGTCATCTGGAACCCCGCAGTCGAGCTGCCCCGAGGTTACTGATGTGGCAGCTCCTGAGGAGTATATCGGTCACCTCGAACGAAACTGCGAGAGTGATAAGAAGCGTTGAACAAACTCCTTATGCAAGTCATCGAATCTCTGCCTGCTATCAGAGAATTGGTTAGAGAAAGCTCTATTCAAAATTTATTCGCGCTTCAAAAAGTGAGGAAATAATATCTACAGGGAGTATTAGAGGAAGAAGAATCACCAATCGCCCTGCAGAAAAAGTATGAAAATTCTACGCAGTCTTCAACTTTGACAGGAGTAATTTACTAAAACCGATCGATGCCACCTCCGGCATCTGTTTTGAGATATCTGGTACATCCGACAGCGATGGTAAAAGCAAAGAACATGTTTCTTATGCAGAGAGCAATGAAAGTCCCTACTTGCCTCCACGATTAGATATAAGTTTGGACAGTGATATGCGCCTCAACGAAAACTCAAACTCTACAGACCCACATAACACAATTAAAGTCAATGTTGGTGATAACGTGGCTGTTAATTATGAAAACCAGCTTTACCTACGTGAAGTAAAGGTTTTACCCAGGTAAAGTAAAGACGATACAGCTTTAATATCGGCTATGGTCAAAAGTGGGACTTTATAGAAGTGGCCTGCTCAACCGGACTTAATTTGGTATTTCAAGCAGACCATAAAAAAATCATTGACAAACCCATTCAAATATCAAGGAAAGATATTTTCAACGTACCTGAATTACGAAAGTAAATTTCCTTATTGACAAACATCGTTTGTTATTGTGATTTGAAGGCTTTTTATAATTTGAATTATTTTGAAGAAAAGAATTTGTTTTTGTTTATATTTTGTCTGAACAAATTGTTTACAAAATGACCAAGGTATGATATAACTACAGGATTGCTGATTAACTATATTAGATTTTGATTGTGCCACCTTACTTAGATCATATGATATCTATGAAAAACTAAGATGGCACAAATTCACCCCATAACTTGAGATAAAATTGTGGTGCAGAAAAAGCTTTTTCATGGCCAGTATCTGAAGGCAAAAAAATCAAAAGATCACTAAAAGTAAAGCCAAAAAAAACGCTGCTATCTACTTTAATCACTTTTCTTGTTGTATAACATTCTATTTTGCCACTGTTTGAAAAAAAACCTCAAATTGTCCCACAAAATCACCCCAGTTTAAGAAACATTATTTTCTTAAGACTTTCATTAAACTACTCGTTCGCTGCATCCTCTGAACGATTATCTGTCACTGCTCTGATTATTTTAACTTCTTGGCATATAACTTGAACGGGTCCATCGTTGCCTCCTAATCGGTGGGGTGAGACCATCTGTCCACCCATTTGTATAAAAAAAATTTTTGCTCCACTAATCCTATCTTGCCCCATTTCGATTTCGGAACTCTTCTCCATATCCTCACCACATATGTGTTGATTGAATTTTGGGCCAAAACCTTGGCTCACTTGCTCGCTGTTACCTGCTTCCTGCAAAGAGGTATAAGAAGATGGTACGCATAAGTAACTTTTATCAAAACATTGTCAAAGCGAACACTGAAAGCAGCCTTCCTTTCAAAAATTCCCCCAATTAATTCGTTTGTTTTCCATTTAACTTAATTCTGGAAATGCTTCATGCGTGATGACCCAAGCTTTTGTGGAATTCTTGAACACAATTGATTCACATTTCTTTGCATTTACCATGGTTTCTCGTTTCCGGTGGTGTTCAGTCAGAGGTTCCAAGTATTTTTGGAACCTCGTCTTACCAAAGCGCGAATTCTGCTCAGATGACCACACTAATAAGTCATCAGCGAAGAGTTTTACCTGAATTCCAGGCCCATATTCAACTCTACGCCCGGGGCGTCAGAGGTGAATATATTGTATGGAAATGGGCATAATATAGAAGAACTCTGTGGGACTTACGAGTCATTAGAAAATGCGTGTGAATTAGCTTCATCAGCCACTGCAAAAGTAGTTTGTTCCCTCATGTAACAGCCTATAATTTTCAAAGTTTGGACCGGAAAGCCAAAATTTATCATTTTATAGATAAGTTCATTGGCGTAAACAGAGGCAAACCTTTTCTCCACATCAATTATGCAAGCTAGAACAAGTTTTCATTTTATTGGCTTAGAACATGGCCAGAGCATCTACCATGGAGTGGGCTTTTTCCAAGCCAAATTGTCTTTGCGGCACAATTGTCGCACCCAGAGGGAATCGTATGATGCCTTCAAATATTATCCCTTCAAGCAGCATACTAATATTTGAAAGCAGCGAAATTGGACGAGTATCAACTACGGCAGTACTACCCGACTTCTTGGGTACTGCAAATATTTATACACATTTTCATTGCATTTCAGAATGATCGCTAGGAGAACAAAGAAAATACGGGAAGCTTTTGAAGTATATAATTGCAGATTCCATCAATCCTGCTGATTTTCTAGAATTTCCCTCCAATGCCAACAAAGTGAGTCTCTCAGGGCTGAAAAAAAGACTATAGCCAGAGGGCTTTTAATCAGAAAACCTCGTCTAGCACAATTTCTTATGGTCCTTGTCAAAATTCATTGTAGTACTGGTCACCAACAAGGTAAGGGAAGGGGCTATGCTTGCTTTCTCTCTTCGAAGAACTTTCGCAAAATGTTTTGCTTTAGAGTCAGCAATAGATTTGTCATCCATGAGCGTATAACCATCATAAGAGAGGGGGTTCAAGACAGCCTTTTGTTACCAGTTATCCTATTGATATGAGCAAATATACAAGGACCTGGTTTGATACTTTCCAGAGCATGTTCAAATCACTCGTTAGTAAAAGCTGTGGCTCTCCTCGTGAGCATTTGGCTTAGAAACACAATTACTAAATGAATACGTTCATACTCCGAGTTGACCATATTTCAATTGTGGTGGTAGATCCGTGTGAGCAGCTTTCTAAGCTGACTACATCTACGATGAAGATTCAAAATATCTTCTGGTAAATCTTGATAAAAGTAATTTGTCAAAGATTTCTTAATAGAGACCGCAACAAGGGTTGAGTTTATATAAGCAACTCCCTCATCAATTTCAGAAATTGAAAGATTTTTCGGTCTATTGATCAAAATTTCCTTCAATTTTCCATCAAGATTAGTATTAGCTGCTGCCCAATTGACTCACTTGTATTGAACAAAAGGCTGAGGATCTGCATCCTCAAGCTTCACACCATTTTTCACGCTTAAGATCAGCTCAACCAAAAGATGGTCAGACTTGGTGTCATAGACTCCACATTCGAAGCTCCTCCAACTGTGGGAGAGATTCACCAGATTGGCAGACACGATGAAAAAGTCAATAATGGACGAGCTTCAGCAGAAGGTTGGCCCTTTCAGGGCAATTAATATGAGATCCATATTTGATTGAACCCAGTTGGAGATAGCTGTATAGGGATTCCAAACAAGTCTAGCAAGTTTAAAGGTCTTGATTGCGCATGTTACATCGGCATATGTGTTATACTATATACGAGTACTTCTCGTATTGTGCTGTTGGGCTTCATATTTATGTTTATAAGCGTGGAAGTTGATAAGAGGTATTGGCTATTATGAATAGTTTGAGCTTGAAATACCTCTGCTTCAGTCGTTTCAAAATACAACTTATCGTTGTAATTGACTCCAAGTATAGAGAACGCAATTTCGAATACGGAAAAAATGTTTCGATATGTGTGAATTGGAAGCTTTCACCAAGTCATATTTGCGATTGTCGATTATAGGGGGCTGATTGGTGATTATTCAGTGGTCATCTTTGTAGGTAGTTCCAACCTTTGTTGTGGTAGCATGCAAAACTTCGAAATGGGCAGTTAGGAGAGGCTGCAGGCTATAGATAGTTATTTCTGGATCTGCCAATTTCACACATTCCCAAATACTCTGTTTGGTGTATATTGTTTGTAAGATGTTGTTGTATCTGTGGAAAACATCATTAATATCATTTTTAGCCTGTTCGTAAAGTGAGAGGAAACGAATGCTAAGCTGGTTGTGATCCACTTTGGTGAACCACTCTCTAGCCTTATTGATTTCAGTCAGGCCTTATTGCAACTGCTCCGAAAATCGTGAAAGCTTGTTACTGATTCTGGCAGTTGTGGAGCTTAACGTGCTTGTGGCTTTTAGGACAATTTTTCCTTGTCGTAAGGCCAGTTGTTTCAATTTTTCTTGATTCTCGACAAGTTTGCTTATATCCATAATGACATCGTCATTTACTCCGAACACAGATGTTAAAAGCTGCCCAAATATTCCCCGCGGCTTTCGAGAATGCTAAAAGTGGAGAGTGTTTATCCGATTCAAAGATTCTTAACAGAACTCGGATAAATGTTGATAGAGTTCCCACCAATTGATTTGATTATTCGTAAAGTTGGCAGTCGTGTATGCCATCCGAATGCTGGTATTCATTTTTTTAATGTTTTCTTCGTCGTACTTGAGGTCAGTCAAGGGTAGTTTGAAATTTAATTTGAGGGCTCCTCACAGTAGATTAGCCACTCCAATATGTTCGACGTAAAGACTTCCTTGCAGTTGAGAAACTTTTACTCCAGACAACGTTGGAGTAAAACAAGCACCCAGGGCTAATATAGTCGAAAACAACACATTAGCAATTGTTATAGGAGTAGTTTTTCTTCATTTTATATTAGCTCGATCATTGATTGGTGAAAGTCTTTTATTGCCTGTAGCAGATGCATCAATTTTGGCAGGCTGATCAGGTTGTGAAGGGGTCTCAAGTTGGTTGGTCGCGCCATTGGATGACTCGTGCGATAGATTGCTGAAGGGTAAGGTGCAGACTTTAGTAATCGCACTCTTGGTAAATTTTCCGTTCATTTTGAAGGTAACGACTCGCACTAACCCGTTTGTGCCTGGGTGAGTAGCGATTACCCTCGTGAAAGGCCACTGCATGGATGGAATGTTCTGTGTTTTTACAAGAACAATGTCTCCTTCTTGAATATTCCGTTGAGGGGTAAGCCATTTAGGCCTTTGTTGAGATCGGTTTTAATAGTCTCATGACCACCTATGCCAATAGGAATGCTTCATATATTACACTAGTAGCCATCTTTTCAGATGACTGACACTGCTTTCACATGGATCGATCTTGATTTCGAACAGATTGCTGTCAGTCAGGAAATGACCTGGAGTTGGGGCACTAACGTCTGAAGGGTCCGAGCTTACATCAATTAGGGGCCTCAAATTCAGAAATGCTTCTATTTGTGCTAGAAGTGTGTTGAATTCATCGATGGTAAGAATTTGTTGGCCGATGGTTTTATGTAAATGACATTTCATGAACTTAACAACAGCCTCCCAAAGTCCACTGAAGTGGGGACTTCCCGGAGGAATAAATTTCCATTGATGTTTTCTTGTGCTAGTACTGATGCAGCCTCTTGTGTTGTTTGTTCATAATCTTTTTGTCAGAGCTTGTGCACACCTCGGAAATTGGTGCCGCAGTCACTATAAAATGTCTTGCATTTACCTCTTTGGGTAATGAATCGCCCAATTGCCACCAGACAAGTTGGTACAGACAGATCAAAAGCTAACTCAAGGTGAAAGCTTTCGTAGTCATGCAGACAAAGACAACTACATATGCTTGAGTGGTTTCAGAACTACGCCCTGAACTCCAGCGTATGTTGATTGGGCTTGCATAGTCCACCCCAGTTTCTAGGAAGGGACTCTTAAAACGAGCTCGAGCGGGAGGAAGACTGCGCATAAATTGTTCATTAGGCTTAGCTGTCATTTTAAAGCATGGTATAAACTCTTTAAGGATGCTCCGAGTCATCGTGTAGCCCGAAAAAATCCAATACTTCAAGCGCAAAGTATTAAGAGTGAATTGGACTCCTCCATGTAGTGTCTGCTGGTGCGCATTTCTAATAAGTAATTTAGCCAAAGATCCCTTTGGAATTATAGCAGGATGCTTTGTTTTTTTGCCTACAAGAGCATGATAAGTTCGATCGCCCACTCGAAGAACACCTTCCGTATCAAGCCATGGGGCTAATTGTTGTAAGTGGCTGTTAGTTGAAATTTGATTTGATCGCATGTGCTGCTTCAGTTCGTGTCTGAATGAGTGTGCTTGAGCTAGTCGAACGCAAAGTGTTTCAGCAGCTTGTAACTCTTCAATAGTAAGAAATCTTGTACGTTTTAGTGATGGCTTTTTCGCGTTGTGCTTGAATTGTAGGCATAAAGTGACAACCCGTTTCAGCTTGTTGCTGCATGAGAAGCGTTGTAGTATCTCCGGTTCTTGATCAAAGGGTTCCAGGTTTATTGCAGCGTGATGGCTAAAACTAGTTTCTTCTGGTTGATTGGTAGCACAAAAAGGGATGATAACAGTTTTCAGTCAGATTGGGCCATTCCACCATTGTGTTAAGTCCAATAGATCTTTCGGATAAACTCCACGAGTAGCGTAATCAGCTGGGTTATCTTTGCCTACGACATGATACCGTTGCCAAGGGCTGCTTCTCCTTTGTATTAGTCCAACGCGATAAGCAAAAAAAACGTCCCACCGGGATGTAGGACTTCTGATCCAGTCCAGAACTGTTGTAGAATCGCTCCTATAAAACGTTGGAACATGTTTCCAGTCGTGCGCACGTGTGACTTGATCCATGAAATCAAGAAGTAACTCGGCTCCCAACAGCTCTAACCGAGGAACCGATTCTTCTTTAGCAGGGGCTATTTCAGATTTTGATGTGAGCAGCGTAATCCTTGCAGAAGTTGCCAATGTAATCTTGAGATAAATAGCTGCAGCAAAAGCTACCATGGAGGCGTCACGAAGACCATGGAGTTCAATTTGATCTTTGGTGGTAAGTTCAATCCACCGTGGAATTTTGAACTTATTAAGTGTAGGTAGTTGTCTATGAACTGTGAGCTACTCCTGCACGTCTTTTTCTTGTAAGGGATCATCCCAATCGCACTTCATTTTCCATAAGTTCCGAATAGCCATTTTTCCGATTATAATGCATGGCTTAGTCCACCCTAAAGGGTCAAATAGCTTGAACACCTCAGAGAGGACATTGCGTTTTGCATGCTCAGTAATGATAGTTCCGTTGATAGAAAATGTGAAATCATCTGTTGCTGGATGCCATTGTAGCCCTAATGTCTTCACTGCACCCTTTACGCCGATGTCAAATGGTATTTGTTATTCCCTGTCAGCGAATGATCAATGAGTTCCTTCACCAGATATTCATGTTGAGCATCGATCCCTACTAACGCAAAGAATTGACCCTTCCAAAACTGAGCGTGGTAAAGGGTGGTCCAACCAAAACGCACGATGTTAATTGCAAATGAAACAAAAAGGATTCAGAAATTTTTGTTAATATATTTTATTATAATAGAAGAATTGATGACAATTATGTGCGAAACAAAATATCGCCCAAGTGCTGGCCACGGCTACGATGGCATACTTTTATCCGATGGTCCATATTTGCAATGACTCTGAGACATAATTGAGGTTCAATGTTGTTAATTTGCTGAATTATCTCATCCTTTAGCTCTTGAATTATTCTTGGCTTATTGATGTACACTTTTCCTTTTAAATATCCCCAGAGAAAGTCGTCCAACGGTGTCAAATCACATGATCGTGGCGGCCAATCAACATCGCCACAACGTGAGATAACACGGCCATTCAATTTCTCGCGCGAAAGAGCCATTGTTTCGTTGGCTGTGTGGCAAGTGGCACCGTCCTATTGAAATCACATATCTTCCAGGCCCACAACTTCAATTTCCAGCCACAAAAAGTCCGTTATCATCTCGCAATAGCGAACATCATTCACAGAAACCACTTGGTCGTCCTCATTTTCGAAGAAGCACCGCAGCAAACAGTCACTCTTTGTAGATGCATTAGCTTTCCAACAATCACTCGTAGATTCTCATTTGCCCAAATTAGGCAATCCCGCTTGTTAACGAATCCACTAAGGTGAAGGTGTGCCTCATCGCTGGAGATGATTTTCTTTGTAAAGTCACCATTTCCTTCTGTCTACTCAAACAACCATTTGCCGACGCTTGAAATGGTCAGTAGGCTTCAGCTCTTGAGTCAATTGAACCTTGTAAATTTAAATCTTTATTCAAAATTTGCATCAAGTATGTTCGTGAGATGTTCAATTGTTGAGCACGATGACGAGTCGAGATTGACGGCTCTTCTGCCACACTATCGCGAGCAACAGCAATGTTTTCCATAGAACGAACTGGGCGAGCATGCACAGGTAATTTCACATTTCCTACAGACCGAGTTTGCTGATACTCGCGCACAATTCTCCCGATTGTGGACACATTTGGTCGATTATGCTGACCAAAAAGATCACGAAGCGCACGAAATGCATTTTGATTTGACGGCTCATTTTCGTAAAAGGTTTCAATAACCTTAACGCGCTGCTCAATTCTGTACCTCTCCATGGTTGAATTTGTCAAACACTGAAGCAAAGAAATGTCAAATTAAGTTGGCCGAAAAACTTGACGTTAAAGTGTGAGTTATAATCAACATCGTGCATTATAGTTGGACCAGCCTTTTTATGCCGCTGTTCTGGTATATTGATGTGTCATTCGCAACTGGTTTCAGTTTGTTTCCAATGTTGTTGTTAGTTTTAATGGCAGTTTGCAATTTGTATTGTTTGAAGAAGCTTGAAAATTAGTACGTCTCTTTGCCTACGTATGTTAACAAAATCGACTATTGGTCGTTCTTGTGCATTTGTCCGTCCGTCCGTCTATGTGTCACAGCACTTTTTCTCCGAAACTATAGAAGCTACAGCAATGAAACTTTTTGAAAAGGTCAGAGGTGGTGACTTCTTGAAAGTTTTGTTGCGAAAATTTTTTCAAAAGGGGTTTAAGGAGGCTCCCCAAATAGGCAGTTGATCCTCCAAAAAAAATTTTTCACCATTGGTAGTCGAGTAGGGTGTCATTGAAAATGTCTTAATGAGATTTTTTCAAAACAAGTTTTGAAATTGCCTTATCGGTACCGTGGGGGGCAGAGGAAGGGGAAATGTACGAAAAATCTGAAAAAAATCATGAATGTAGGCCTTTGTGAGTACAACAACAACAAATACGTGAGATGTTAAAATTCGCTCAACTTTGTTAGTGATAGTATGATTTATCGGTTTTATGTTTTCTTGAATAAAACCTTAACGGTACCCTTAAAAGCAATAAAATTTAGTACAAAGATGACTATCCTGTCCTGCATGTTTCATAAAGATCGAATGGTATATAACGAAGTTGTAGCGATTTGAATTTTCCTGTATTACTGTGGAACCAATATGCGCTGTATTACTATGGAAACATATGGCTATGCAACAATATGCGCTTTTTACCGACTTAGACACTACAGCTTTGCTAGGATTTGCATGAAAATTTCAGGAATAATAGGTATGATGGATATCTTTGAGAGTCAGTTCAGCTAGTGGTATCAGTAATCGTAAAACAAAATGGTGGTTGTTTTAAATTGGAAGATTAAATAATTTTGAGTTATTTTTGACGTTTCAGGTGCATGCTTTGAACACTTGATTTAATTTAATGAATGACTGACGATGAGTACCTATAATTAATACTTACAAGTGAAACAAGTCGAGGAGGTAGGAGAAAACTCATAGAAAAAGGGCTTTATAACCATTCTAGGATTCGAAAAATTGGCCATGAATCGATGATTACAGTACAGGGGAGTGGCCCCTGAAAAAAAATTTCATCAAAGGTAGCCGATATGAGTATCAAATGAAAGTTCTTTATGGGAGCTTTTCACAACAGTTCTTAAACTGACAGTTTGCTTCAATGGGGGCACAGGGGGAAATACATGAAAAATGTGTTTCCTCTCTCATGAATGGGCACCTGTGATCTAAAACATCTGAAAACATTAACAAGGGAGATATTTATCAGTACAACAATAACAAATACCTCAGAAGTCAAAATTCGTTCAACTTTGTTAAGAATAGTATGATCTTCGAATTTCATATTTTCTCCAATAAAATCGTCTTTGTCATGTTTCTTGATTTGATTCGTTGCTGGTTATTGCATTTTGTAAGTTGAGTACAAAACCCTTCTGACATGAGCATAAGTCTATCTACCTAACTTGTTTTTGTTTGTATCGTGTTGCTAGTATCTGTTTTTTCTAGCTATTCTTTAAATGTTGTTTAATTCGTTGAAGTCACGGGGGTGGAGTGGAGTTTGTGCACCATTAATCCGTACGCTGCTAGTTTTTATTGTGCGGGATGGTTAGTGTTACATGTATGATGTATTTCTCTTTATATTTTTGAAGAGCATCACTTGGCATCCTTAACATCAAATAGAAAGCTTAAATTTCCAAGCCTAGACTTTAATTAACCATGAAACTATCATCCAGCAAATCATATTCATCCGAACATTCACAAAAGAAACACAAAATTTTACCTTCTACAAAATAACCACATGCAACGTATGCATGCAAATACAGCAAAAATATAACAACATTTACGACAAATTTCATGCTATCTCATGTGAGAAATTGTACTTCTTATTTGTATAATATTCAATTTTAAAATGATAAATTTTCTACATGCAGCTTTCTCCACACAAACTTGAATATTTTTCACTACACTCACAGATTCAATCTCCTATATATTCCTACGTGTTCGCACGTATATCTAGATCAACTGCAATCTATTTTGGTCTCTTGAGGAAGCATCCTTGAATATGCAAAAGCCCTCTATTCCCTTCCATTGTTTTTCATCTCCCACAGATAATATTGCGTTGTTTGCTATACTAAATAGCATTTAACTACTTTTGGTGCACTGGTGCTCGCAATTTCTGACAAAATGCTTGAAAGGCAGCGAATAGTAATTTTCTTTGTAATTAGGACTGGCAAATGGCTACGAGTATGAGTGAGTGAATTATAAAGTGAATGAATGAAAATTTTGTCCTTACGAAAATTCAATCTTGAAGCAGAAAGGTAAGTTGATGGGCGAATTTATGAAAATAAAATGAATGTAACAAAGTAAAAGTCGGTACATTTAATGGAATAAATTGATTCACATATTTTAAACAAGGTAAATTAATTCGGATATTATTTTTGAAATAATTAACAAGTCGATTTAGCAAGGAGAATTCCAGCAAAATGGAACTCTATAATTAACACGCATTTGAAAACATGTCTTGGAAGACTTTCTTTCGAAAATTAAGGCATAATTTATTATGAAATAAATTACTAAAATTACCCCGAGACTGTCTTTGAACACTAGTCGATTTAGATAACTCGATGATTTTTGTTTGTTATATTGTATTTTTCCGTCTTTTAATATATATATATATATATATATATATATATATATATATATATATATATATATATATATATATATATATATAAATATATATATATATATATATATATATATATATATATATATATATATATATATATGTACTCGTATATATACGAGGTGTGACAATTAAGTAATGAAACTGATTCCATGAAAATCGTATATTTAAAAATTATTCTACAACTCTGCCATCCCCTTCAAAGTAGTCCCCTTGGGCAGCTATACAACGATTTCAGCGCATTTTCTATGCTTTGTAACATTTCTGGAACGCTTCGACTGGGATGTCCGCGAGTGCCCGCGTCACGGCCGCCTGGATGTCCGCAATCGACTCAAAATGGGTGACATATCGGGCGAATAAAGTGGCTGGGATTGTTTTCCACTTGTTCCCAACAGTCTTCTGCGACGGTCATTCGATGCTGTTTTTGCTCCTCAGAAAGATTCTTTGGAACCATCCTCGCGCACAACTTTTTCATCCGAAATTCTTCGGTTAACATTTGTCTGACTATTTCGCGGTTCATACCCAGTTTTGAGGCCAACATTCGTACTGCTAAACGCCGATCTTCATGAATTAGGGCACGCACACGCTGCGCATTCGCGTCAGTCCGTACCTTGACTGGTCTTCCACTCCGCGCCTCGTCTTCCACGCTTTCACGCCCCTCCTTAAACTCTTTATACCATCGAAATACCTAGGCACAACAAAGAGCACTATCACCATGCGCTTTTACGATTTTAGCGTACGTTTCCGAAGCTGTTTCACCCAATCTGGCGCAAAATTTTATCGCGACGCGTTGCTTTTGATTTCGTTTCTCCATTTTCGTGACCAGAACCACCAACACACGTCTACTCAACTCGACATAGCAGGTGAACCAAACAAGCTAGAGCGATGGTAAATATATTAATGGAGAGGGGAACAATGTCAGGGAAGGGAATATATATATATATATATATATATATATATATATATATATATATATATGTATATATATATATATATATATATATATATATATATATATATATATATATATGTATGTATATATATACATATATATATATATATGTATATATATATATATATATATATATATATATATATATATATATATATATATATATATATATTGTATCCGCTATAATTTAACTATAAAGGAATTGCAAAGACAATACTGTAAGAAAGCAAGTGGGACAATTATACTACTCGTCTACATTTCATCACTTGATCGATAATATGTAGTATGATTTCTAAGCCTTACTTACTTTTTTTGTTTTTGGAGGTTAGATGAATGCTAGGTACTCCCTGAGTAATAGGCCCCCAAATACAAAGGGCTCATCCATTATGAACCAAAAACTTAACCAGAGAACGTAGCTTGGAACCAGTTGACACATTATTACAGGCTAAGCCTCTTTTTCCTACGTGTGGAGGTGCCTTTCAGTTACAGAACTCTCCTTACCAGTGGAAAGGAAGGGAGGGAAAGTGGTTGCTAGAAAAGAAACCCTCCGCCCCCGACGTGAGCGGGGGCTGAAATATGCCTGTTTATAGAATAATTTTACTTTTGCAAAATAATTTTACAAAACCTTACTAAAATTGCGACCTGTCCATCCGTCGGTCCATCCATCACAACAAGTTTCCTTGAAAACTACAACAGCTACAAATACCAAATTTTGTGGTCAGGTAATGACCTCTCTGAATATTTTTTGCTAATTTTTTGGGTGTTCTTTTGCATGGAAGTGACACTTAAAATTTTTTTTGGTTTAATGTAGCCAATATGTGTGTCAAATAGAAGGTCTTCCAAAATCAGGAGTCAAAAAAGTGATGACAGTGGCAAAAGGCACAAAGGGAATCAAAATATGGGAAGAACGTATGTTCACTTCTCACAATTGGGCAACTAAGAACAGAAAAATTTGAAAACAAATCATGGAGATACAAGAACAAAAAATACGACAAAAGTTAAAATTCAATTAACTTTGTTTTGAATAATACAAATCATGCATTTTACATTTTTTATATGAAATAAAAAAACCGTTTAAATTTGCCAGACTTTGTTATTTGATTTGTTGGTAACAATTGTACGAATTTCAAAACTTCATAAAAACTGACTGAAAACTACTACAATAAACCAACGTGATACTCTTGATATTTTATTTGCAAAAGACTAAGGCTCTACAGATATGTAGGGTCCCGCAGGAATAGTCTTGGAGGCTAGCATTCTTTGAGGATTGCCGCCCCCACGTACCCGAGAAAATTTTTGCAGGGGGGATGCCGGTCGACAGGAGTACTCTTGGAGGCTAGCACTCTTAGGGGAGCGCCACCTCCACGGATCTGAGGATATGGTGGGCATCCTAACGGTCCCTCTTGAGATAACAGCTAACAACTCTGGCTGAATCTGTTCCACGCTTTGGACAACAAACTGGAATTGATGCTTTAAGCTGGCGGCTATGATGATTTGGACCTGGTTGCTTTAACCATCAACACCGGGGTGACACTCGTGCAGTAATGGCTTCAATTCAATTATTATACCGTCTCCGTCCCGATCAAACCTTGGCAGGCCTCGAAGTATGTTCAAAGTTTGCGCCATTGGGTTAGTGGTACTTAACTCGTATGCAAATATAGATGCTAGTACTGATTGCAGCAACAAGGAGTAATCCAGAAATGGTAATGGATATTGTAGACAACGTTGCGTGAGGCTTAATCGTTTTCCATTGGATCCTGCCTATTGCGGTAATTAGTATTTCTTGTTGAGTAATTACGCTTGTGTACGATTCTCCTGTTGTGATTATTCTTGTCGAGTTCAGTTGCTTGAGTTCCGTAGGTTGTAGTGTGAAGTTTTATTGCGGGATAGTTGGTGATATGAAGATTGGAAAAGACTGACCCATGTATCGTTGCTTGGCTACAAGAATGTGTTCTTCAGCCAGTAATTGACAATCTTGCGTGAGTTGAATAATGCCTGTACCGTTGAGTAGAATGTCCTTTCTTAACACTTGGCATAGAGTTTGTGCATGGACTGGTTGCGTGGTGAAGAACAGCCAAGTGCCATCTCTTTAATAAAGTGTAGCTAGTTTCACTAGGATCGTCCTTGACTTCAAATAAATTGTCTCTCGTTAGACCTGGGGTTAGTGCAGATATATTGTTGAGATCATCGCTTACTTGGGTCAGTGGACGCGACTTCATACATGCTTTGACTCGAGCTACAAGTGTGTTCATCTCTTCAATGTTTAATACCTCATGTATGATTGTTTTGTACATAATGTGCTTTCATCGTTTTCAGGCCGGCTTCCCTTCCACCAACATGTTGACTACCGAGAGGAATGAATTTCCACTGGATTCCATGATTCGCAACTTCAGAGCTACATGCTTGAAGTGATGTTTTGTATGCGGCTTGTAACTGTTTGTTTGCTTCCAAGAAATTAGAACCACAATCGCTGTAGAGTACTCTACATTTCCCACGTCTTGCAATGAATCGTTTAATAGCTACTATGCACGCGTTTGTAGTCAGATCTGAGACTAGCTTTAAGTAAAAAAGCTTTGTTGCCATGCATACAAAGATTGCAATACATGCTTTAGTTGTTTTACCACCCCTTCCTCCATTCCATTTGATCGTGATTGGCCCAGCGTAGTCAGTACCTGTTTCTAGGAACGGTTTTTCGAGTCTTACTCTACAGGCTGGCAAGTTTCCCATTAGTTGCATCATGGGCTTAGCCCTCATCTTAAAACACGTCATGCACTCTCGCAATATCTTTTTTCACGGCCGTCTGTCCTGATATTATCCAGTACTTTAGACGCAGAGTCGATGATGTCAGTTGGCTACCTCCATGTAAGGTTTGATGGTGGGCTTGTCGTATCAATAACGTTGCTAATGGGCCTTTCGGAATGATGGCAGGGTGCTTAGCCCCATTTTCGATGAGTGCCTGGTGTTTGCGACCACCCACCCTGAGGACTCCATCAACATCAATCCATGGTGATAAGGATCGAGTCCGACTGCTTTTCGGAATACTACCACGTGTAGATATGTATTGTATATCCTCTTTAAATGTATGGTTCTGCGTTACCCTGACGGAAGTGTTAGTAGCTGCTCTAAGCTCAGCTTCTGACAAATTCCCTGTTCGTTTCATGTTGGGATGTTTGGTGTTAAAGGTGAAACGTTGGCACATCACAACAATTCTCGGTAACTTATGGAAAGACGATTGCCTGTTTAATATAGTTGGCAGTTCTTCGGTTGTGGCAATTGAAGATGTGAATTTGCCTCTTCATCTTCACTACTTGTTGATTTTATCATAGGAGGCATTCTGATAACTCGTGTGTTGAGCCACGGTGGTCCATTCCACCACAGAGATGATGTGATAAGATCATTGGGTTGCATCCCCCTTGACGCAATATCAGCTGGATTATTAATATAATAGTGCTGATATGATTCCATCGTTTGACTTTACTGTGCTGCTGAATGACACTCACTCGGTTAGCAACGTAGACCTTCCACTTAGCAGCGGGACTCCGTATCCACAAAAGTACTACAGTCGAGTCTGTCCAGTAAAATCTATGAACGTAGTCCCAATTAAGCCTTAATAACCTCCGCCATCAATTTTACTAGCAAGACTGCTCCATTAAGATCCAACCTTGGTATTGATTGTACCTTTACTGGAGCTACTTTTGATTTTGCTGCTAAGAGTGTAACCTTGACTGAGGTTTCAGTTACAATTCGAATGTAAACAGCAGCAGCATACGCCGATGACGAAGCGTCACAAAATCCATGGAGCCCGAATGGCTTGGATGGGCTAAACTCTATCCACCGTTTTATTTTGAGATTTTCCAAAACCGGAAGTTGTTGTCGCAGTTGTGTCCCCTCCTTAGTTAATTTTGTATCTTGCGGGTCATCCCAACCCTTTCCTGCAAGCCACAGCTTCTGCATTCTTGTTTTGCCGATGATGATACAGAGCTGCAACTATCCTATAGGATCGAACAGCTTTGCCACTTCTGCCAGTATGGTGCGTATTGTAAGGTTTTTCTCTTTGTTTGGTCTTGCATTTCAAAATGAGAACTCGTCGGTGGCTGGGTGCCATTGGATGCCAAGTGTTTTAATCTGTTCGGTTGCCGCTATGTTAAGAGGTAGCTGTGTCTCCCTTTCTGATACTGAAATACGTTCCAATAATTGTGTGTGGTTTGATGACCATTTTCTTAAATGGAATCCTCCCTTCCTTAAAAGATTTCGAAGATCGGTTTGTAACTGTAGGAGATTTTCTAGCTTATCTGATCCCGTTAGTATGCCATCAACGTAAAAGTCACTTGTTAATGTTCGAGTGGCATGAGGATGTGTATCATGCTCATCTGCAGCTAGTTAATGCAATGTTCGAATCGCGAGATATGGGGCACATGCAGTCCCATATGTCCCGTATGTGTCCTTAACAGATAATGTTCAATTGGACCATTTTGGTTGAACTGCCACAGGATTCGTTAAAAATGCTGATCTTTCTCATGGACACAAATTTGTCGATACATCTTTTAAACGTCGGCTGCAATCACGTACTTATGTTACCTCCACCGCATGAGAAGATGCAATAAGCTTCCCTGGATCATGTGGCCGGAATAGAGGAGATCATTTAGGCATTTTCCCTTGAAACCCTTTTGCGATGCATTGAACACAACCCTTAATTTTGTTGTGCTACCGATATCCTTCACTACAGCATGATGCGGTAGATAATTTGCTGGAGTCATCTGTGTTTGATCTGCCGGTACTCGAGACATGTGACCCAAATCGATGTACTCCTGCATAAAGCTTCGATATTGTTCATACAGAGCTGGATTTTGTATCAGCCAACGTTCCAGTTGTCTGAACCTTTTGTACGCAATTTTTGTCCGAGAAGGGATCTTGAGTGCTTCTGAAAGGAACGCTAACAGATTATCTTTCTGTTGGCTGTCAATAAACGGTCTGCGTGTAATGGGATTCATTCTCTTTCTCTTCATTTGTAAGATGATTGATAGCTTGAAGATCTTTTGTTTCCTAAAACTGCCGTAGAGTTTCCTCCAGACCTTGATTAGCAACAAACACGCGTACTAATGTAGCTGATTTAGTATGTATTGTTATGAATGATCGTTGGGCTCCAGAATCCTACAATGCCCAAAAAGCTACAGTTTCCATCCGGACGGCGTATTTGAATGTATGCCATCGCAAGCAACACGAAATTTTGTCTTGTGTAAGCTCCGTGACCCTTTACAACTGACGTAATAGTTGGCCTTGCTTGCATGTTGTTGTTCGCTATAGTGTTTGTGTGTAACACTGTATTGTGTTTCTTTCCGCAGACCTTACATCCATGCACCAATGTGCATTTATTTGCTCTGTGTAGACCAAAGCAATTGAAACAAAGGTTAGATGCCTTGATCACGTCTCATCTCTTTTGATATTTGCTTGTTTGAATAAGTTGGACTCAAACAGCTTATGGGACGCTTTGCACATTGGACAGGAAGCCTTCATGTTGACTTGGGTGGTGTTGGCTTTAACGGTTTTCAATTTCACCTTTCCAGTTGTCAGGGCCTCCAGGATCGAAAACCTTTGCTTCATGAACTCCAAAAATTGTTTTAATGACGGAATTTCATTTGATTCCGAAATTTATCGCTGACATTCTTTCCTCGAGTCTTCGTCAAGTTTTTGATTGAGCATGAAGACAGTTGCAAGAAAAAACGAATCTGCTTTCAAATTATTAATGCCTGCAAGAAGCTGGTCCATAGTGTCCAGCATTTGCCTAAGACCCGAAGGTTCGTTACGCATACAATGCTCTGTGCTGAAAATGCGCTGCATAATTTTTGTGCTATGATGCAGTGGTTGTTGTACCGCTCGTTAAGCAAAATCCATGCAGGATCGTAATTGCTTTCAGTGGCGCTCAGATGATTTATAAGCTGCTCGCCTTCTCCACGAAGAGCACTCCTAAGATACTGGAATTTTTGCACCTGCATCAGCTGAGCGTTTTTGTGCACCATGCTTACAAACAAGTCATAGAATGCAAATCACTCGGTGTAACTACCACTAAATGAAGGTATTCTAACCCTCTCCAGCTTTAGGGAATCAAGGGGGGCTGATGTTGTAACTACACCTGAATATTCGTTGATTTTGGACTAGAAAACAGTGGGGTAATCCAAAAGCAGTTCCTCTAGCTGTTCGAATTCTCTGGTATACTGCGTTAGTTGATCCGCTTTATCTTTAAGACGGATACATTCAGCTTCATGCCTTTCCTCAGACTTTTCCTATAGCGTCTTCAATTTCTTAATCCTGGTTTGAAAATAAGCCAGACTGTGCCACGACTCGTTGTCTTTTTTAAAATTGCTAATGAATCTTTGGATTCGCTTCACAATTGCCTCTTGACCACTCATAATGACTTTTCAACCTCACACTGCTATTTGAAACTAATGTGATGACCAAACCTAGGTTTCCGTTTGTCACCTTCCTTCCGATTAGCCTGTTCTGATTCGGTTAACCCAAAATGTCTCGATGATGCTTCTCCCAAATGCCTACGTCCCTTTTCTCTACTGCTTGGCTGCTCGAATACAGTCTTTCCTACTTTGCGCTCGTTATGCAATCCTTAAATTGCACAAACCTTGTTGTTGTTGTAATTTTCGTACAAACTTGCTTCCAACGCCACTTTGTTGCCTTGAATTTATGATCAAATAATTGCAAAAATCTCCTCCGATTGTATCCCTGTATAGTTCCGTTTGCTTCTAAGTCTAAGAATCCTGATTTCTATGAGACCTGATTCTTTCTGGCCTCCTATCCGGCTCGACGGACCAAATGTTCTTGTGTGAAAAAAGTAATGAAACACAATTAGCAATTGATTGACTAGCAATGGTTTATTGTTGCCACTCTGTCTTAATTTATACCTACATTTCGCGTTCACTGCATAAATTTTTAGCTGGCGCGTGGAAAGAATTCTTGCCATTTTTCAATTGAACTTTAATTGACTCAATATTTGCTTGAAGTGGCAGTCATTTCACATTTTAATATTTGTTGAATATTATGCTTACTTGCTGCAATTACAAATTTCAGGTGTATGAACTTAAGGCAGAAAAGTGGCAGAACAGACGATCGGACATCAAGCCCGGCGCAAGAGGAATAATTGGTTCAATGATGAGCGCCAGAATGCGTTAGACAAAAAGAATCAGGCGTACAAAGAAAACGTAGATAGGAAAACCAGAACGAAGAGAGAACACTATGAAAATCTGAGAAGAATAGCGAATAAGGTAATTAGGATTAAGAAAAGAAAATACTATGACGACCAATTGAGAAGTATAGATGTAAGTTTAGCGAGCAATAACACAAGATAAGAATACAAAGTAGTGAAAAGCCTGAAACGTGGTTATCAGCCCAAAACCACGCTCTGTCGTGATGACAGCGGCAATATCATCGCTGATGAAATCAAGATTAAGGAAAGATGGGCATCATATTTCAAAAACCTCCTTAATTCTCCACACAGCTCCAGAACATTGAAGCCTATAGATGTCTCCGGAGAGCTTCCATTGGCCCCAATAACTCTGGATGAAGTTTGTACCGTCATCAAAGCCCAAAAGAATAATAAAGTGCCGGGCACTAATGAAATTCCAGTGGGGCTCATCAAATATGGTGGCAGTAGCTTTCATCAAGCTTTTCACAAAGTCATCCAGCACATTTGGCAACAAGAACATATGCCGAAAGAGTGGAGCCAATCAATTATATTCCCTATCCACAAAAAAGGTGGCAAGCTACAGTGTGAAAATAATAGAGGCATATCACTACTTTGTACGGCGTATAAAATATTTTCTTAAAATCCTAGAAAATTAAATTGGATCATACACCAACAGTATTATTGGGGAGTATCAAAGTGGGTTTAGGGCAGATAGATCAAGAACAGACCAATTGTTTACAGTCAAGTTGGTACTTGAAAAATGCTGGGAGCTCAACATAGACGTACACCAAATTTTCGTTGACTAAAAGCAAGCATACGACAGTATTGGTCGTAACGTACTGTACCAAGTAATGCTTGGTTTTGGCATCCCAACGAAATAAGTCCGTCTTACCAAAATGACAATGACAGCGACAACTTTCCAGGTCCGCATCGGTAGCCAGCTCACCGATGCCTTTGACACAAATACCGGACTAAAGCAGAGAGATGGGCTGGCCCCATTGCTATTCAATTTGGCTCTGGAGTACGTCATACGTAAGCTACCTGTCGATACGCGAGGTACATAACTATACAAGTCGAGCCAGGTAGTGGCCTATGCAGACGACATCAACATTCTGTCACGGTCACTAACAACTGCCCAAGAATTCTTCCTGAAACTCGACGGCGAAGCAAAACTAGTAGGGCTACGAATCAACGAAAATAAAACAAAGTTCATGACGCAGTTGAGGAAAAATATCCCAAATACACAACATATCACACTTGGCATATACAGTCTCGAAAATGTTAGCGAATTTGTGTATTTAGGCGCCAAGATAACGAAAACGGGCATTGAAAGAGACGGAATACGCCGAAGAATACAGCTCGCAAATATAATATTTTAATCAGTATTGACGATCTTGAAGACCAGCTGCATACACAGGAAAACCAAGCTCCAAGTATACAAATCTGTGATAAGAACTGTGTTATGCTATGTGTGTGAAACATGGGGACACTAACCCAAGCATCCGCAAATATATTGAACGCCTTTGAGCGACGGGTCCTGAGGCGAATAATCAGAGCGAGGCTGGACGGGGACCAATGGCGAATTCGATACAACCATGAGCTGTATGAAATTTTGGATGAACCGGAGGTCTCAAGGATTGCAAGACTGCGGAAGCTGCAATGGGCTGGACACATGAATTGTATAGACGAACGACGGATACCCAAGAAGGTATTCTTTGGGAGAACTGAAGGCCGGCGGCCAGTGGGGAAACCGAGGAAACGCTGGTCTGACTCAGTCGACGATGACAGCTCATCGCTGCTCGGATTTTGGAATTGGAGGACGCGGTCAACAGACCGAGACAGTTGGAGGCGCTGTTTGCAGGAAGCGAAGGCCCGAAAGAAGCTGTAGTGCTATGAAGAAGAAGAACTTAAGGCAATTGTACTACTTTTTGTCTTCTTAACGTTAGCAAATCTTTACATTATTAATTGGATACAAAGGTAAATAACTTTTATTTTCCTTAGTACTAGTTACTCGTAAAGTGGGGTTCCGTAAATATTCAGTACTTCTTTTGCAGGACCAACTATTTTGTTCCTTATGGCTCCTAACAAAAGCTGACCATATAGAGTTCCATTTGTTATTGCAATTAACGAAAGAACTTCGAGTTATTAGATGTACCCATCCATCTGATTAGTGAGTATGGGTGATACGAAGCTGTAGTGCTATGAAGAAGAAGAACTTAAGGCAATTGTACTACTTTTTGTCTTCTTAACGTTAGCAAATCTTTACATGATCAATTGGATACAAAGGTAAATAACTTTTATTTTCCTCAGTACTAGTTACTCGTAAAGTGGGGCTCCGTAAATATTCAGTACTTCCTTTGCAGGACCAACTATTTTGTTCCTTCTTATGGCTCCTAACAAAAGCTGACCATAAAGAGTTCCATTTGTTATTGCAATTAACGAAAGAACTTCGAGTTATTAGATGTACCCATCCATCTGATTAGTGAGTATGGGCGATACGATTTTTTACGCGATTTGAAAAAGGACATGGAACAGGAATAAAAGGACTGACATGAGTATGATGAAACTTCTCATTACTTCTAAAATTCCAACGATGATCCTTCGTTGCTATCGTTGACAGTGTTCTTCCATCCTTCAAAGCACAAATCTTTTATTTCCAATGTTCCTCTCAGTCAAAGCCGATAATCCGTCGAGTTTTTGAGAGGTACTCAAGCTGTCGATTATTTCCACCCAATGAAGTTAATTTTACCGCTCGTGGGAACACAATATGCTTTTGTACAACCGGTTGCTACGATCGATTTTCCGTCGATTTAATTTTGTCCTTTAAAAATCCACTACCGCCTGCGCGAGTTAAGGATCTATGATTATGATTCAAAAAATATATAATATCCACAATTAAACTGACACGATCATTTTATTTGCTAAAGCCAAATAAAACAGCTTCTAGAATTTTGAAATATGATGATTTTCATTTGTTTGCATTCTTGTTGTTCAATGTTCCCACGACTTGCATATCCACGTGAGGTGGAATACTAGTCAAGTTGTTGACGATGATGAGAATTGATGATGAGGAGAATGTTGCGGTGTCGTATCAATCAGGTGAATATACTCTGTTATATTTAATTATTCCAAGGATGGATGGATCAGGTGAATGCAACTCGCGTCAATACCGCACTAAAGGAATAGTACCGATTCCGCATGGAACGCATTTTTAAAAAGTTGATGTGAAAATTTTTCAATGCAATATTTACTCATGAAAATTGTCATAAAGTGTTTTTGATATAGCTTTTGGTGAATCATTAAATCTACGACTGGACAGATTTCCCCGAATCTGTTCTTAAAACCGAGCTTGCATCTAAGTCTTGTTCTGAAGGTGGCTCGAATCTACAATACTTCCGAATCTTCTAGTGGAAGATCTATGGAATCAATTGGATCACAAAAACTTTTACGGCTATTCACGATAAAGTTAAACTATTTTTTTTTAGAATCGAAGGACCAATAATGAGGATTCTCCTTCCGATAACGCTTGGCAGGTTTAAATGACAATGTGTGAAAACAATGAATGAACCTAACGGTACATCAATTACTTGAAACTGAAACTTCATTGTTTATGCCAACTTATGTCTTGGAATATAATGTATTTACAATAGATTAAATTTTTACGTTGGTAACAAAAAATTCGAACGATGATAAAGCACCATCGACCGACAGTTTATATGCCGAAAGCTACAAAAAACTTTTCCACAATCAACTTTACCTAATATAAATTTTGTATACGAAGCGCTTCTATTTTTTCCCTTCTCGGAATAAATAATGATCATGATCCATATCCTCGTAAAACCATATTTTATCATTCCCCCAAAACAACAAAGCAAAAAACTTCATATCCTCAAATAATCAGACGCCTGAAAGATGAAGATTATATGCAAACATAAAACGATCGCCTGGCGACCGGAAAGGATTTAAATCAAGATGATTTTTAAATTGGTAGATGGATGTTGTCTCTCAATATAAATCTCACCATTGCTCCTGCTTTCCAATCATTCTGTCGAAAACGAACTTCCTTTGCAAGGATTAACAACATGTCAGAAACCGGATATCAATTCAAATCGATTTACTTGTTACGATTTCTGATATGATTTAGACGATAAAGGAGGTTGACTAAATGGATGACTGGAATCATACTTTATACGGAACGACATTTGAGTCAAAGCCCTCCTCTTTACTCCCCCACCCACTCAATCGCAATACGTTAATATCAACAAGATTACCAAACACTTTTGTCACTTTATATAAATCGTAGCTGCCATTAATTCCAGTCTTGACGATTGACTGAATGTGCGAAACTGATGATGATTTTCAGTTTGAGCCCCGGCAAAGGATATTTCATGGAAAACGGAAATTTCTTGCAATATGTCAAAGTTTAAATTTCCGTCGAAGTCGGGTGGGTACAGTTAATCATGGTAAATCATGGTAAAGTCGTTTGTTACCCAAACACCAGAAAGTTTTAGCTAGGGTAAAGATTCTGGAATAATTTCAGATTAGTATTTCTCGGATTCCATCCTTGGTGTTTGAGGGTTTAACATCCTACTTCGCTTTTCTTAATTTACCCTAAGAGGGCTGGCTTTAGATATCAATTTCATCAGAAATTAAAGAAAACTCTCAGTTTTCCTCGAAATCATAATTTAAAAAGGACTTACTTTTAAAATATTGAGCACGCTTGTACGAACCGTGAACCATCTTTCCAAAAGTTAGCCCCACAACCCCCAAAAGCCTTTTTCACTTTTACAACCAATTCGAACACAAAATTATTCTGAAATCGTTTAAAAATCAAATAATATTTCGTTTCATTTGAAATTCCCGCCCACACAAATCATAAACAAATTTCATTTCTTATTTTCTAGATACCTGTTTTGCATAAATTATTCAGGGAAAAACTGAATGCTTTGAAAATAGGGCACTTGAAAACAAAAACAAACTTGCAAAATTTAAAGTTAATGGAGGTAACTAGAGCCAAACGTACAACCAAAGGAGAACCTCAAAAAGCTTTACTCACAATCCGAAATTTTAGTCCCTTCGTTTCCATTTCATTTGTTCAGGCGAAAGAAGAAACCTGAGTCCCTTCTCGTCAAGGACACCACCATTCACTCGGAAACGATTATATTGCCCCGTCAGCCATCATCATCCACGTTAACATTTCTTTATGAAAAATTGCGAAATTTTAAATTTCTCTTTGTGCGCCATGCTCTTTGGGTATTCTCGTGGAAGGACTTTCTGAATGATTGGATATGAAAATGAAAATAGAGGAAAAGCATTATGAAAATTCATTGGAAAACTTTCACACTTACCATTCTCGAGCATTGTTTGTGCTGTGAAAAGTTCGCGTCGTCAACGACGGACGCAACGGTTTATTTGAGCGCTATTGCTACCGTTTCAAGTTTTCCATCTTTTATTCCGACATTCACGCCCCGCACTCAAGGACTTTTGAATTTCACATTTAACGCTGCTAACCTGATAACAAACTAATTACTTCCTTTCCATGGCCACAATACTTTTTCCACCTGTTTGAGAAAAGTTTTCTGCTATTTTCGTTCCTTTCGTAGATAGTGCTAATGAGAAGGAGCGAAAGAGAGCAAAGATGCCTTTTCTACTTATTTCCACAAAAATATATTTATTATGCCAAATGAATATTAATCAGGTCGTTCAGATTCCACCATCTTGATGCAATTGTTTGGAGGAATTTTAAGTACGCAGTTGGGTCTAGAGTGACGTACAGAGTGTAGAGAGGAGAGTTTTAAGAGAACTTTTTGCATGTTTCAAGTAAGAAAAGGAAAAGTTTTCTCAGATTTAGTGCCGAATGAAATATTTTGGAAGATCGCAATTAACCCCGATGTGGCAAAAGTTAGAATGTTTTTTAAAGCTTAGATAAAAGCTACTGAAAAGGTTAGTGGCTAAACGATTTTTCACACTGTGCTAAATGTTTCCATTTATTGTATTAGCTTTGGCAAATCACGCTTCCAGGTTGATGATCAATCGTCAATCGCAGCTTTAAATGATTTGAATGACGCATTTAATCAACTATCAGAGCAAGCCCTACACAATTCACTATTTATTTGCTTCTGTTCTTCTTTTTTATCCATGGCACTTGCAGTGTATGTGGTTTGTTTAATAGCCCATGCAGGACTTGTAGTATTTACATGAGTGTTGAAAGCCTGTTTACGACTGCAGCGGTGGACTGTTACCTCAGCGAGCCGAAAATTTGTGCTCAGCTGGTAATTACCTTGCCTGGCGATAAGTAAGCGTGCTGGCAGTTAGCGTTGTGGTGTCGTGGGACTCACTAGTTACTGCCGATGGCTATGTAGTGTTTGCGTGGATGTTAATTGTCCATGAAGGACTGCAGCTATGAATTGCTGCCTTAACGAGCGCACGATTTATGCTCAGCTAGAGATGGCTTTGTCTGGAGACGCGTAAGTGCGCTGGCAAGCTAGCTTGGCGGTGTCATGGGTGGGTTCTATTCCCGCAGCACAAGAACCCACTACAAAAATATTTCTCACACTCACGAATTAGGCGATGACCAGAGTCAACAAAATCAAGAATTGATTGACCGTTGTTAGCCGCCGATGGCCTTGGTAACATACCGAAAGGATTGGACAGGAGGAACGCAACGACAATAACCGATCAACCGCGCAAGTTACGTGCCCAACAAACACACATCAGTTAGCATTATCAAGGTGAATCGCAAATTTTTAAAGTTCAGATTTCATTTAAATTTGCATTCATACGTTCTGGCTAATTTTGCATTTTCTGAAAATTTTAGACAGCTTGTACAGGGTTATCCATTTCATGGTTGAAAAAGCATAAGACTGGATCGGTTATTGATATTGCAAGGCCTGTGCATCATCGCAACATTCGTTCTGCTGAAAATATCGCTGCCGTTGCTCAGAGTGTGGAGGAAGACCCGAATTTGTCGATTCCTCGACGACCTCAACATTTGGGCTTGTCTTACGGCTCATTGTGGCGTGTTTTGCATTTGGATTTGCATCTCCATCCGTACAAAATCCAACTCACTCAAGAACTTAAGCCTCAAGACCATACACAACGCAGAATGTAAGCGAATTCGGTGATTGAACAACAAGCCATTGATAACAATTTTTCGAACAAAATTTTCTTTAGTGATGAGGCTCATTTTTCGCTCAGTGGTTACGTAAATAAGCAGAATTGCCACATACGGGGCTCTCAAAATCCTCAGGTGATCGCAAAAAGGCCTTTGCATCTGGAAAAAGTTACCGTTTGGTGTGCATTATGGTCTGGTGGTGTTATTGGCCCGTATTTTTTTGAAAACGATCAAAGAAGCGCCATTACACGGATCTTAACCGATTATTATTATTGGAGAGAAATTGAAGACTATAATCTGGAGGAGATGTGGTCCAACAGGACGGAGCCACAAGCCACACAACACAGGCTAATCGAGCACTTTTGCAAGAGAAATTTCCAGGACGCGTAATTTCGAGATTGATTGATGTCAATTGGCCCGCAAGATCCTGCGAGCTAACACCTTTGGATTTCTTTTTATGGGGCTATGCAAAAGATCGTGTTTCTGCGAACAATCCTCAAAGTCTTGAGCAATTGAAAACCAATATTCGTGAGGTTATGGCCGAGATATTGCAGGCAATGTGCCGAAAAGCCATTGAAAATTACCACAAAAGGATTGAGGCCTGTAAGAGGTCCCATGGAGGACATTTCAATGATGTTGTATTTCACGTATAATGGCAAGGTTCAATCTTTTTATCAAATAAAAAAATTTGTTTCCATATGTTTCACTTGTTCTAATTTTGTTGTTTGTAAACAAAACATTTTTATACAGAAAGTCTGGGAAATTATTGTTACATGTTAGTTCAGTCATATTTTAATTGCGAAATAAACCAGTTGTAAATTATCAAAGTCGTACTTTATTTTTTCCTCAAACTCAAGTCCATGTGACTTAATTACATCCGACGGTTAAGTAATTTGAAGGACAATCGGAAAGTTACGAATAACGAAAAGATTCTCGGGAGGAACCAATTCAATGGAATATCGGAAAAATTTCTAAGTGCTACAAGTGCCGCAAAAGTCGAAACGAATTTCTAGAGCTTTCGTGACTAAAAGACTCAATCATTCCAAATTAGTGGTACGACGGTTCATCGGAAAACATCGAAAATGAGGATCATCATTATTTTCAGCTGAGTCGAGATTTTCGTTTCCTATGCCACGAATCTCTAGAAATAAATCCGTCTTCAGCCCTAACACTATTCTCCCAAGTAGACCTAGAAGTATCAATTTAACGAATGAGGAAATATATTCTTTTTCAATTATTGGTGAATCAAGTGCAAATTTAGTGAACAGTGATATTGTTTCTAGTAACCACACTGATAAAAATTCAATAAAATTGATATCTTAAATGTTTCGCGCAACAATTCAAAAATTAATATGACTGAGCTCGGCAACGAAACTATTACAGTGACCACTGTCGACATTTTTAATTCACTTCGAGTTCCCGATACGATCAAGGATTTACCGAAATTTGATGGAAATCCTCGGCTCCTATTTGATTTTCTCAACAATGTTGATAAAATCTTAAATCTAATCAATGTTACAAGTGGTACAGGTTATGGCTTACCCCTTCTCAGAGCAATAAGAAACCAGATTATGGGTACACCTTTAAGATGGGACAAAATCTGATTCTTCATTATTCGGATAAGGGAAATGAAACTTCTCTTATCAGAGACCTTCACCATCTACGCCAAGGCCACGATTCAGTACAGAAATTTTATAGTGAAATCGGCGAAATACTCTCAAGTATGAACAATCATGTAAATACATGAAAAGGATGCCAACGTAGTAGCGGCAAAGAAATCCCTATTTCCAGAAATTTGTTTGACCAGATTTTTATCTGGACTTACAGAGCCATTAGGCTCTACCATTCGTGCTATGAAACCGGAGTCTCTAGCTGAATTGTATGCTTATTGTATTAAAAAGCAAAATATTTTCAATACTAACTCCAACTCGGACCGACAATTTCTAAACATGAACCATTTAAAACCACGTCCCCTGAATGTAGACCTAATGCCAAAACTTAAATTGCCGCAGCAAGTTGCCCAAGTAAATAGTAACACTAAATTTCCTTTGATTCAACCACTCAATTTAATATCACAAAAACCGTTCTTCTCAAGCCTTTACGCACAGCGTTTTAATCAACAAACACAACTCGGAAACCCAGTACACAATCCAATGGGATATCAAAGGTATCCAACCACAAATTCGAATTTTCGCCATGTACCCAGCTTTTGGTTAAACAACCAAAGACCAAATTCATTCCCCAACGAAATCAAAATGTGTTTAATAGATCCAGACAATAACCAAATCTGAACCCATGGACATATCTGCTACTATCAGAAGAAACCAATCCGAGCCTTACCCTCAAAACAATAACTACTTTAGGCCTCACCAAACAGCCCCGAGAATTTTTAAAGTATCTGAACAGAATAATCCAGACTACAAGAAATATGCCCAAGACGAAATGAAATCTCAAAGCACTAACTTGATGCAAAACCCTCAATATGCGGAATACTTCGAAAATATACACGAAAACTATAATGAACCTTGTAATTACCACATATCTCATGACGCAAACTACACTCAAAACAATAACCCACCAAACATAGTAATAGATGATGAAAATTCTCAATTCAATGCCTCAACCAGCCGATCGGGTACTTAGATATAAACAAGCACGGTAGTACACTACCTTATATTAAAATTTCTTCCCCTTTTGGACGCCCACTAAAATTTCTGAATGATACCGGTGCTTTTTTCTCGTTTATTAATCCTGAATATGCAGACCCACGTAATTCTATACCAACGACACCTATCTCAATAACGACTATATTTAACAAACATGAAGTGTAGGACGAAATCACACTTCCTTACTTCATAGAATTCAATCATCCAAGTACAACAAGATTTTTAACTTTCAAATTTCATGCCTATTACGATGGGCTGCTTGGAGTCGATGCATTAACCAAACTAGGGGCAGAACCGACCTAGCAAATAAATTACTGATAACTAATGATTCATCCATCCCGTTAAACTTCAATCCAAATTTTATGTTTGCAAAATATATCACACCCCCACAATCGTACCTTGTCGCTTTGCTTCCGGTAGATGTTCGAAACGGAGACATTTTTGTCAAAACTATTCAAATCACCCCCGAAAAATTAGTCTCTGAAGGTATTTACCGTGCTATCGATTGGTATGCCCATATCAAAGTAAGCAACATATCCAAAAATTAAAAAGTAATTTTCATCGAACAACCACTAATGGCTGAAAATATTTCAGACAAATACGAACAAATAAATAACATTGAGATAAACTATGAGGGAAACCCACCTATCGCATATCCCATCTAAATATTGAGGAAAAGAAATTACTACTGAAAATTTGCGTCAGTACGACGAAATTTTCTTGAAAAATGACCAGGATCTCACATTTACTAGCCAAGTTAAGCATAGGATTAGAACCACGGATGACGTCCCACACAAAATCATACAGATACCCGTACAAACACAAACAGGAAGTTCATAAGCAAATAAAGGATATGCTGAAACAAGAAATTATTCGACCGAGCTACTCCCCATGGAGCTCTTCTGTATGGATTGTGCTAAAGAAGCAGGATGCTAGCGGCAAACCAGAGTGGAGATTTGTAATCGATTACTCAACGAGGAAATGATTACCGATAGATATCCACTCCCCAACATAAACGAGATTTTAGATAAACTAGGCAAATCGATGTACTTTTCAACGCTGGACCTTGCCTGTGGATTTCACCAGATTGAAATGGATACTCGAGATATTTCAAAAATTGCAATTGCGGTAGAGGGTGGACATTACGAATACGTTCGAATGCCCGCCTGGCTAAAGAATGCCCCCGCAACTTTCCAACGCTGTTTCGTCACAAGGCTCAATTGGCAGTGACCGTCCAATTTGCTTTTCTAGCAGGACCCTTGCAGACTCAGAAATCAACTACTCCACGATCAAAAAGGAGTTGTTGGCTATTGTATGGGCGACAAAGTAGTTTCGGCAATATCTGTTTGGCAGGGAGTTTACGATTTTGACCGACCATAAATCACTGACATGGATGATGAACCTGAATGATCCCAGCTCGAGGCTGATTCCTTGGCGACTTAGGCTGGAAAAATGTGATTTTGATATCCATTACAAGAAAGGAAGCCAAAACAGTAACGCTGACGCCCTTAGTACGCACCAACGAAAAGAGAAACACGCCCTCATACACAGTTATTCCAATTTCAGAAAGGCCCCTCAATGAGTTCGCGTTACAACTTATCCTAGAAAGGTCAGACAGACGACCACAAACCACAGTTGAAATAGCTTTTAGAAACAAACAAAGACAAATAATCAAAATACGGTATACAATAATGCAATAATCTTCAATATATATATATATATATATATATATATATATATATATATATATATATATATATATATATATATATATATATATATATATATATATTCCCCGTAACAAAGTGACCGCAATATTGTCTTCCGACGACATTCAAAACGATCCAAGAAATATACTCCAAACACTTTTCTCAATCCGGATGCTATAAGTTAATCAGATGCACCGAGAACCTCAAGGAAATAACTGAAAGTGACGATCAGGATGCCCACATCAACATCATAATAGTCATCGTGGAATCAATGAAACCTTAGCTCACCTTAAAAGAGACTACTATTTTCGATTTATGAAAAATAAAGTTTCCCAAATAATAAATAATTGTGAGAAACGCCAAATCCTAAAATATGACCGGAACCTTCAAAAACCAAAAATTTTAAACACGTGGAACCCCAAACAAACCCCTTAGATATTCTTCAAATTGACATTTACACAATAAATAAACAATACATTCTCACAATAATTGATAAATTTTCGAAACTCGCCGCAGCATACACCCTTCCTGCACGGAATAGTCTTTCCATAATCAAATCGCTAAAACACTACATCAGCCTGCACGGTATTTCTCAAGCCTTAATAACAATAGTAACTGACCAAGGAACAGAGTTTACCTCATCTCTTTTTAAAGAATTCTACACACAATACGGTATCAATCATTCAATTACCTCTTTTCAACAAACAACAAGTAATGCCCCTGTCGAAAGATTACATTCCAAACTAACCGAAATTTATAGAATAGTTCACGATAAAAACAAGGAGAAAGACCCAGTAGATACACTAAATGAAATAATCACCACTTACAACAACTCCATTCATTCCTCCACAAAACATACCCCTTATGAATTATTTTATGGTAGGACATATAAGTTTAACATAAATTTATCGAACAACAGCACCCGCGAATATCTAGAAAAACTAAGAGAATTACAATCCGAACTGCAGCCTGAAATAAAACAGTTATCAGAAGAAAAAGTCACTAAACGTAATGAGAAACTTAACTCCACTAGAGAACATCCCTAAGAATGCCATCAAGGATCAATAGTCTATAGAAAAGAATGTCGACGTAACAAGGTCACCCCTAGATGCTCGAAGCATAAAGTCGAAGAAAATCAGCATATAACCATAATCTCAGATAAGAACCAAAAGCTTCATAAATCCAAAATTAAAAAGAAACGTTAATTTCAGGTTAGTACTAACAACACAAGGACAAGTAATGGACATACAGAACGTAACGAATAGTAACGGAACACTACCCATCAAACTAGGATATGCGCGACTAATTACCTCTTATAGTAATTTGATACATACTGTACGACTGGAAAACTATGAGGAAAATATTAAACATATACGAGAGAAACTCACCACATTTACAAATATAACAGAGCTTGAACCTTCCGTAAAAATTACAAAACTAAACTTACAGAGGTTCACAGTAAACTCTTAAACATTATGCCTAAGAAACGGACGAAAAGAGGACTGATCAATGGACTCAGTACAATTATAAAGACAATAACAGGCAATTTAGACAATGGCGTTGCTGTCCGCATCAACAACGAAATCAATAAAACCCTGAATAACGAGAATGACATGAAAACTGAATTAAACCAATAAACTATACTAAACGAACAAATGATCAAGAGATTCGACAACATAACAGACCAAATCAACCAACAACAGAAGGCTATTACCGAGTACCTCAGTAATATGTATTTAACAAAATTCTATCAATAAAATCCGAAAAGAGACTAAAAATTTAAAATATACACAAAACCTCAATCGAATCAACTTAAATATCGATTTGCTTACTGATAATATCAGTGGAATATCCGAAGCAATTATCTTTACAAGATTAAATCTTTTAATTCGATACTTATACTTAGCCCTCACGAGCTGTTTGAAATACATTCTATTTTCAAAAAGCAACAAATAAAGTTGAAATCGAACGAACATTTTTAACGAAATGCTGAGTCTACAGGCCTTCTCTAACGATTCAAATATTATCTTCAACGTCCAAATCCCCATCGTCTCAAAAGAGACCTATTCCTTTTACCATGTCATACCGCTTCCGACTCTAACAACAAAAACGATGTTTCTCAAACCCTATATTCTCCTCAATCCTAACCATATACAAGATCTCGAGGAAAAATTCCAGAACATCGAAGGATCAATCAACACTTTGGAAGAAAACAGAAGAGAACAGCTGTGTCGCAAACATAATCAACAACAAGCCAGCCCATTGCAAATAACAAGACCGGGAATTCGAGACGGAAATCTTCGAACCGGAACCAAATCACCTCCTGTTTTTAAACGTACCTACCATCACCGTCACAACTACTTGTTGTCAAAGGGAAACGAAAATCCAAGAAACTATCCTCATACAATTCAACAATTGTGAAATCAACGCAAATGGCATCAACTACACAGCTAAACAGCTAACCTAGTGGGACGAAATTCACATCATTCCAACCCTGTTCTCCGAAGTAAACTTTACATCAAGCAGTACCCGCGGCTTCCAACTTGACGAGTTGAAGAAATACCAATTTATCAAGAAGAGTCCCTCTATAGTCCAAAATTACATCGAGCAGAAGGAATTTTACACAGCATTTACCATCATCTCGAGCCCAATTAGTATCGTCATTATTGAGTATGCACTACTTTGTCGCACATCTAACAGGCACCATATACAACAGGATGTCCCCATAGTCATTGCTTCTGCCGACGAACCTGAAAGCATACAGTTTTTTTCGCCATCACCATCATCTAAGGGGGGAGGAGTTACGTGCCCACCAACCGCAGATCAGTTAGCACTATCATCATTAATCGTAAATTCCTATAGCTCAGATTTCATTAAAATTTTCATTCACAGGTTCCGGCTCCTTTTGCATTTTCTGAAAAGTCTAAACAGCTTGTATTTCACTTATTCTAAATTGTACACGTTTTGAAAACAAAACATCTTTATACAGAAAGTCTGGGAAATTATTGTTACATGTTCTTCATCTTCTTCTTCTTAGCACTACAGACCCTCTCGGGCCTTCGTTTCTTGCAAACAGCGCCTCCAACTGTCTTGGTCCATTGACCGCATCTTCTAATTCCAAAATCCAAGCAGCATGTGTCTTCATAGACCAAGTCAGACCAGCGTTTCCTCGGGTTCCCCACTGGCCTACGGCCTTCAGTTCTCCCAAAGAGTACCTTCTTCGTCCATACGATTCATGTGGCCAGCCCATTGTAGCTTCCGCAGTCTTATAATCGTTGAGACCTCCAGTTCGTCGAAAATTTCATATAGTTCATGGTTGTATCGAATTCGCCATTGGTCCCCGTTTAGCTTCTCTCCGATTATTCGCCTCTGGACCCGTCGCTCAAAGGCGTTCAATATATTAGCGGATGCATGGGTTGAGGTCCATGCTTCACACCCATAGCATAACACAGGTCTTATCACAGATTTGTATACTTGGACCTTGGTTTTCCTGTGTATGCAGCTGGTCTTCAAGATCGTCAATACTGTATAAAATATTTTATATGTGAGCTGTATTCTTCGGCGTATTTCGTCTCTTTCATTGCCCGTTTTCGTTATTTTGCCGCCTAAATAGACAAATTTGCTAACATTTCCGATACTGTATTCGCCAAGTGTGATATTTTGTGTATTTGGGGTATTTTTCCTCGACTGCGTTTTATTTTCGTTGATTTGTAGCCCTAGTAGTTTTGATTTAATGACGAGTTTCAGGAAAAGTTCTTTCGCAGTTGTTAATGACCATGATAAAATGTTGATGTCGTCCGCATAGGCTACTACTTGGCTCGACTTATATAATAATATATCTCGGCAGGTAGCTTCCTTATGACGTACTCCAGAGCCAAATTGAATAGCAATGGGGCCAGCCCATCTCCCTGCTTTAGTCCGATATTTGTGTCAAAGGGAGGTCATCGACGTCTTTGTCGTTTTGGTAGGCCGAACTAATTTGGTTGGAATGCCAAAGCAAAGCTTTATTTGATACAGTACGTTACGATCAATACTGTCGTATGCTTGCTTGAAGTCAACGAAAATTTGGTGTACGTCTATGTTGAGCTCCCAGCATTTTTCAAGTACCTGCTTGACTGTGAACAATTGGCCTAATGTTGATCTACCTGCTCTAAAACCACCTTGATACTCCCCAATATTACTGTTGATGTGTGATCCGATTTTGTTTTCTAAAATTTTAGAAAATATTTTGTACGCCGTACAAAGTAGTGATATGCCTCTATAATTTTCGCACTGTAGCTTGTCACCTTTTTGTTGTGGATAGGGAATAGTATTTGCTTTTCCTAATTCTAATTATCTTATTCGCTACTCTTCTGAGATTTTCATAGTGTTCTCTCTTCGTCTTGGTTTTCCTACCTAAATATTCTTTGCACGCCTGATTCTTTTTGTCTAACGCATTCTGGCCCTCTTCTTCGAACCAATCATTCCTCTTGCGCCGGGCTTGATGTCCGATCGTCTGTTCTGCTACGGTTCTGATAGTCGCTTTCACTTCCATCCAGAGCTCGTTGCTCGTTTTTAACAATGCGTCTGATAAGATGGGAGCCAGATAATTGTCGAGGGTCTCCATGAAATTTCCGGCCATAGACTCCGCTTGGAGCCTTTCGATGTCAAATTTTTGTAGCGGGCTGGTCTGCGCCTAATATGCCTTTGACGTATGGCATCAATAGGTTAATTTGATCAAATAATGATCTGAGTTACAATTGGCTACTCGGTATGTACGGACGTAAATTATGCTCGAGGCCCAACGTTGTTGGATCGGAACATGGGCGATCTGGTTTTGTGTGTTGCCATCCGGTGATACCCAGGTTATTTTATGAATGCGTTGATGTGGGAACCAAGTCGAACGTATGACTAGATTTCTGCTACATGCAAAGTCAATCAGGCGCGACCCGTTGCCATTTGTATCATCGAGGAGGTTATATCCTCCAGTCGTTCCCCGATGAGATAGCTCATTGCCAACCATGGCGTTGAAATCACCCAAGAAAATTGTTGTATCATTTGTGGGCAATGAGTCGACCAGTCTTTCCAGGTGGTTGTTAAACGTTCCTTTCATTTCTTCGCCCTTTTCTTCGGGCGGGGCGTGAACATTTATCAACCAGATTATGGTTTTTGACTGCCTTAAAATCAATAACGTCCGATTTGAACTCCATATCCACAATGAAGTCCATTCCAAATTTTCTTTTTCCAGTAGGCTTTCCACCTTTGAATATTGTGTGCGATCTCATATCTTGAATTTCGTTTCCAGTCCAATTCGTTTCCTGGACTGCAAGTACTTTTAATTGATATTGGCTTGCCTGTTGTAAAAGGTCCTTAACAGCGCCAGGGTAATTGAGTGATCTGACATTCCAGGATCCGATGCCATAGTTCTTTTTTCGTTTGCGAGGTCGTTGCCGTGAATCCAATCCATTCCGAGGCCTATCTGCAGGTTTCGATACATTTAAAGGTTTTCCACGGACGGAGAGCTAGCCCGTCGCCCAACCTCCATTCCGTCGGCATGATTATAACGTCGATTCTGTTACCAGGCGCGGAAGATTCGCCTTCACCCTCTTACGTCCTCACAAAGGAGCTGTAAGTAGGATTTAGTAGCAGAGCTGTAGATGTATTTACAGTTATTAGCATTTCTGGGCATTTAATGTTACATTATTGGGGAGCCAGTAAACCCAATGTGCACCCCGAGAGCATTAACTACCATTTAATAGGGGGTTATGGGATGAAGAATCATGGGAGCTATGGGTTGGGGAAACTAGTCGATTATCACTAAGTGCAAGAAAATTGGACGAACTTATGGATAAAGATCAATTCGAAACTCGTTTGGATTGATATTAAAAATACAAAATTTCCGAAAACGAAATACTAGTGTCATTTGACGTGTAAGCTTTATTCCCGAGCACTCCGCCAAAGCAAACGATATGCGACTTACAAAATAGATTGAAAAAATCGATAGATCAATTGAAGAAAAAAGGAAAGCGGTATAATGGCGAAAATTACTTTATGTTTCGCAAAAAAAATTTATTACAAAGTTACCAAAGGGCTGGTCACGGGAAACCCGTAATCACCATTGCTAGCTAAGATGTTCATGGCAAACGTGGAGAAAATTATCGAAGAAAAAACATTTATGCCGAGAATCGTGTGGAAATACGTTGACGATGTTATCGCTGTTATACCGAAAAAGAAAGTAACAGAGATGCTTGTGGAGTTGAATCATGAAAACGAACTATGGTTTCATGAAAATTATACCCTGTATTCATTTTTGAAGTTATGATCAGTTATATATGAAAAAGTGTATCTTTTTAGGTTACGATTCTCTCCAATCTTTAGTATGGAAACCACTATTTTAAGATTTCTGGGCATATAATATATAGTATTAACTCGAAAGTAACAAATTAACTCTATAATTTGCAATCATTCAATCCTTATTATTTCTTCAGGGAATTTTATAAATCCTATGTGTAACGTTTACGTCCAAGGATGTAAGAAGAATCCGTTACTAAATTCATCAGTAAACAAAGAATCAATGCGGAAGAAAAAAGCATATTGAAAATCGAATTATTCCACGTGTCTAAAAATGATTTTTTTTCTCATTTTTTGTGTTTAAGTTTTTGTTTATAAATGTATGAATAAAAGAAGGGTACTCACCCGCTCCTCCGATAAGCGCTCGCTGTTGGGGATGGAACTTCCTAAATGCGTTGAGTTTAATCAGTTAATATTTAACATTATGGACGATTACTTCTAAGTATTCAACAGATTAAATGATCGCTAATAAATAATTCAAACTACGGATAACTCAATATGAAATCCTCGAGTATTCGGTAATAACAAAAAACTCATTTGAAAAAATTACAGTGGAATGAATGGCATATTATGCGTTTCTTAGATAATGGAATATGTATGTACACTTGCACATTTTTTCGTACAAATGAATACGATTTTATCATATGATTCGGGTCTTAATGAATTTACTCTAATGCGTTGAGTGTTCAGAATTGTTTTATAACTTTTGTTTGCGATGGCTTTCGTGTTTCGTCCACCAAAAACAGCTCATCAACAACGGTATAGACTTTGTAAAAGTTGAACACAAGATCTAGTTTACATACATTGTGGAAGCATTCGTTGAGAACTTTAGCAAAATTATGTATAGCTTCCATATAACAGAGATTATAGTCGTTCACATCAACACATATGCAGAAGTGGGGACTGGCGTAATGGCAATAGACGATTTTGAAGCTACGAAACTTCACAAAATTTTTATGTTTATCACCCCGAACAGTTACGACAGCATTCGATTTGATGGCGTAGAAACGAATGAGAATGCAAGAGCCGATAATTTTAAGTGCAAGTTCTAAATGCCGCTAGTATCTGTAATATCCTAAGGCACTAACTATTGATTTCAACACAATAAAAAATGTTTCCTGGAACTTGTTAAGGCCAGGATTTCCGCATTCCGTTTCGCGAAAATCCCAGTTTTGGAAAACAAATGCCAAACGTTCTTCTTGGTCACGAAAATGCACACGACACTTTCCAAACCCAAGTTTTATTCGGAAAGCGTACTCGTATTTATTGCACTTGGACGAGGAATCTCATACTTTTCACTTCGAAATCTCACAAATGTTTTTGAGGGAATTTCATTTTGTAATTTTTGATCTTTTTCACTGCAGATTCAATTCAAATTGAAGAAACGATTTGCCCGGATGCAAAGCAGATGGACCGCTGAAGACAATCTTTTCCCTCGCCACTGACTAACTTTGCCACGGATGATGAACAGTTCACTTGTCGAGAATATTCATCGCACTGTGCTATCATACAACTCCGTTGAATTTAAATATTGGGACAAACTGCTAAAACATAAGTTTGAGAAATTACTGATGGCACTCTTCACGATGCAGCAACTCATAAAAAACGTGACGACACGCTGAGTACCCTCTTGAGCCGACAAGTTTCAGGTCCGAACTTCCTGGTATCACGTTTTTCTTGGCTAGTTGCCCGGTCACTTCTAATACCCGTTGTTTGCCGGAACGGGTTGTTTCCAATTTCATAAATCGGCCCTATATACCTGAAAGATCGTATTCACCCACATTTTTCAAATTGTCATACGCGTCTTCACGTTCTCTGTTATCTGACAAATCAACTATAACTTTAATTGTCTTTAGAGGTTCAATTAATTTCGCTGAAATCATCCAGTGGTATCAATGCATCATCAACTCTGGGTGATTTCAACCCTATGTTGGCAATGAGCTATCTCATCCGGGAACGACTGAAGGATATAGCCAGCAAGATGAAAAAGATGACAACGGCCAGTGCCTGATTGACTTTGCATGTAGCAGAAATCTAGTCATACATTCGACTTACTTCCCTCATCGACACATACATAAAATGACCTTTATATCACCGGAAGGTAGCACACAAAACCAAATTGACCATGTTCTAATCTAACGAAGATGGGCCTTGAGCATACTTGACGTCCGTACATACCAAGCAGCCAATTATAACTTGGACCCTTACTTGATCAAATTAACCTATTGATGTCGTATCTCAAAGGTGTATTCATTGTAGTCCAGCCCGCTACAAAAGCGTTGACATTGAAAGGCTCCAAACGGAGTCTGTGGCAAAAGACTACACCGAGACCTTCGACAAGCAGCTAGCTGAATTCGAGTGGAACTCATCAATTATCGTAGCAGCAGTGTTCATAAAGCTATTCACAAAGTCATCCAGCATATTGGGCAATCAGAACATATGCCGAAAGCGTCGAGCCAATCAATTATATTCCCTATCCGTAAAAAAGGTGACAGGCTACAGTTCAAAAATTATAGAGGCATATCATTACTTTGTACGGTGTACAAAATATTTTCGTAGATCTTGGAAAATAAAATCAGTTAATACTCCAACAGTATTAGTGTAGAGTATCAAGGTGGTTTTAGAGCAGGTATATATAGACCAATCGTTCACAGTCAAGCAGGTACTTGAGAAATGCTCAGAGTTCAACATAGACATATATCAAGCAATGCATTGTTTTGGCATCCTAGCCAAATTAGTCCATCTTACCAAAATGACAATGACGTCCACGACCTTCCAACTGGATTAATATTCATGTATTAATATCCAACTCACTGATGCTTTTGACACAAATTTCGGACTTAAGCAGGGAGATGGGTTGGCCCCATTGCTATTCAATTTGGCTCTGGAATACGTCATAAGAAAGCAACCTGTCAATACACGAAGTACATTACTATTCAAGTCGAGCCAAGTAGTAGCCTGTGCGGACGACACAAACATTTCCTCACGATCGCATTTGCAACTGCCAAAAAACTTTTCCTGAGATTCGACAACAAAACAATACTAGTAGGGCCACAAATCAATGAAAATAAAACAACTCATGACGAAATCGAAGAAAAATATGTCAAGTACACAAAATATCACACTTTGGCAAGTGCCCTATCAAAAATTTGCGCAAACTCAAGAACTGGTAATGAAAGAGACGAAATACGCCGAAGAATACAGCTCGCAAATAAAATATTTTATTCAGTTGTGACGATCTTGAAGACTAGCTGCATACACAGGAAAACAAAGCTTCAAGTATACTAATCTGTGAAACATGGACCCAAACCCAATCATCCGCAAACATATTGAACGCCTTTGTGCGATGAGTCCTGAAGCGAATAATTGGAGCGAAGCTAGACGGGGACCATTTGTGAATTCGATACAACCATGAGCTGTATGCAATTTTTAACAAACCGGAGGTCTTAACTGCAATGGGCTGGCCACATGACTCGTACAGACGAACGACGGACATTCAAAAAGGTATTCGTTGGAAGAAATGAAGGCCGGGGATCAGTGGGGAAACGGAGGAAACGCTGGTCTGATTTGGTCAACGATGACAGTTCATTGCTGCCTTGATTTAAAAATTGGAGGATGCGGCCAATAAACTGAGACATTTGGAGATGCTTGTTGCAGAAAGTGAAGGCTCGAGAGGGGCTGTAGCGCTACGAAAAAGAAGAAGCCTAGGTTGAGCTGTAAGGGGTGGTTTGGATATATTTTGGTTTATTTAGTGATACTAAGTTTTAGTAGGAATGATTAGTTGAGATTGTATTGTAGCGATACGTAAGTCTACTTGAAATTAATCGGTGAGGTCTATGTTTGCTAGTTCGTCTCTGTTGGCATTACTGAAGTCTCTTTTTTTGTACGTAGCCCATTGCCTAAGGGATCAGCGTCCTGTTACTATTAGAAAATTGTCCGTAACTTTTTTCTGACTGTGGCTTTATATTTTATGATCTTCGTGGGAATTCGTGTTGTTCATGCTTGTTTCGCATATGTCAGTTGTTTCTGCAGCAGTTTCTTAAGGGTTAGTTCAGAGTCAATTGCTAGTTGTTCTATGTCTTTGTTGCGGTTTGTGTTATATCATTTGTGTTTCAGTCCCTTATCTTAAAAGTATAGAATAAGTAGTAAGACATTAAAAACAGTTGAAAACTTTTCAAATGAAAGGTATAAGGTATTTGAAGCCTTTAATACATGAAATCTTTGGCTCACTGAATGATTCGGATGAACGCCAATGGTTTCATGTATAAAAGGGTTAAAATTACTAGAAATCCACTTTTAAACCAAACCATGCACTTCCTACATTCTGAAAAACGTCGAAAACAGCCATCTCATGTCCTTCTCATCACTTACTGCTGGCACAATCATCAACATCTTAAACTTCACTCATTCCTCCCCAACTCCTGACACAAGAATCGTTTCAACTTGCTTCCTTCCAAGATGTTACCTTTCATTTCAAATCCACTTTTGTTTACCTTTCATTCGAAAAGTTTTCAACTGTTTTTAACATCTTACTACTGTGGCGTATTCTTTCCTTTCCGAAAAAATGGGAGGGCCACAAAGATAGTAATGAAACGAAGAAGGACAACGCAGTTGAAGATGAAAACTTTTTCCGGAAACTTTTGTATATTTGCGTTGAACTTTTGAGAAAAGAGAAAAGTCGGTAAATTTTATTTTCTGAATTTTCTTCCTTGCATTTATCCTCGGATTTTTTCTTTATGTTTTTTAAGTTTATTGTATCTTTTCTTAGTTCGGGAATATCGAAATGAAAAGTGTGCGTTGTTTTTGTTTTGTTGCAGAAAAGAATAGTAAGAAGAAAGTTTTCTTAAGTAATGACCAGGAAATTTCGTTTTGAGGACGCTATTAAATATTTCTGGCTTATTTGATGAAACGTTTGTAATGATGAAAGTCATTAAAATGAAAAACAAATAAGAGTTAAACATATTTTTCTTAATATAAACAATGAAGAAGTTTTAATAACTCAGTTTGCTGAGTTTACTTCTAATTCCTGAAACTAAAAGGACAAAGTATGCAATCTGTCTACTTGCATGAAGAACGAATATTTGCTGTTATTATGTTTTCGACTTCTTATACAAGGTGCGTTCTAAAATTAAGAAGACTGAGCCAAAATAGAAACAACAAGAGCTTTGTTCTGATAAGTTCGAGTTTATTTATTCAAAATAGTATCCTCCGGCCTTAATACACTATTTTGCGCGATCCAAAAGCCTTTCGAAAGAGTGTTTCAGGTCATTGACCGGAATATCCTTCAGGATGTCGACACAAGACTTGATGCCCTCGACGGACGCAAAGCGTTTTTCTTACATGGCCAAATGCAATTTTCCGAATAGGTAGAAGACAGAGGAAGCCATATCAGGTGAATGCAGTGAGTGATTGATGGTTAAAATGCGATTTCTAGTCAAAAAATCAGTCACAAGAGTAGATCGATGAGATGGTGTATTATCATGCAATAAGCGCCAGCTTCATCCTTCGCGGTATTCAGGCCGAATTCGACGAATGCGATGCAACAAACGCTTCAAAATGGCAAGATAGAAAATTGCATTGACGATTTGGCCCATTGACACAAACTCCTTGTGAAAAATTCCCTTGGAATCGTAAAAACAAATGAGCATCGACTTGATTTTTGACTTCTCCAAACGGGGTTTTTTGGGTGGTGGCTCGTCTGGGGCCTTCCATTCGGCACTTGGTTTCGGGTTCATATTGGTAACACCACGTTTTATCAACAGTTACAATGTTGTAAAGGAAGTTCTGGTGTTTTCTTGCCTCTTTAATGATGTCTTTCGAATGTTGAATTCTGAGCAATTTTTGGTCATCAGTTAACTTATGCGAAGCAAAACGTGCACAGACCTTTCATACCCAAATTATCGGTTAAAATGCAATAAATTGATGTTTTGGAGATATTCAACTCCGATTCTATGAATTTCAACGATAATTTTGGCTCATTTTTGATAAATTCGCGCACAATTTCGATGGTGTTTTCGGTGATCACTGATTTTGGGCGGCCCGTATGTTCATCGTCTTTTATGTCCCCATGACCATCTCCGAAACATTTAAACCACTCATGAACTCAAGCACGAGATTGATAATCATCACCATAAACTTTTTTTAGGACATGATAAAGTTGCCATGGAGAATATCGTCAACGACGATCTAAATAAATATCGTTCATGGCTTATCGAAAACAAGCTAGCATTGAATACTACTAACACAAAAAATATGATTTTTAAACAGAAGAATAAGGAAGACATAGAAGTCGACCTAAAAATTAGCGGCGAAAACTTTCAAAGAGTGTTTGAAATTAAATATCTCGGTCTTACCATAGATCATCGTTTGACACGGTTGCCACACATCAATAATTTGAGGAGACAACTTGCACCAATGATAGGAATGTTGAGAAGATATGGAGGTTTTCCAATGCATATAAAGAAACTTGTATGAAATGCATTTGTACTAACAAAGCTACATTATGCGGTGGTTATTTGGAGTCGATCGACAAAGCAAAACCTTAATATTATATCCAGGATACTAACTAAAGCCTATAAAAATATTCTAAGCCTTCCGATTCTCACTCTAACAAGACTAGTGTTTCAACGGGCCAATGCACCAGTGCAAATGCATATAATTCAAGAAATGCCAACAATTTTGTAATACCTTACGCTAGAACTGATCGACTAAAGAACGATGCAACGAATGATGCTCTGCGTATATACAATAATCTTCCAGAAACAGTGACAAACGTAAACTCATTATTGGTTTTTAAGAAAAGACTGAAGGAACATCTAATAAATTCAGATTAATGATAAGTCCGGAGGATTGAAAATGCAGTATCTTAGGGCATTTTAGACCCTAACGTCGAGATACTTATAGACAGCTAGTTTTTATAAACTCGGAGTTTTTTTTTTACTGCGTCGTAATATAATATTTTTTTAGGGTTTTGTACTAAAATACAAAACCCTATTGCAATCACGACCTGTGTCCGTCTGTCCGTCCGTCCGTCCGTCCGTCCGTCCGTCCGTCCGTCTGTATGTCACAGCACTTTTTCTCCGAAACTATAGAAGCTACCGCCATGAAACTTTGTGGAAAGGTCAGAAGTGGTGACCTCTTGAAAGTTCAAGGGTGGAAAAATTTTTCAAAGGGTTTAAGGGGGGTCTCCCCGTATAGGGAGGTGACCCCTCAAAAAAAATGTTCACCATTGGTAGTCGAGTAGGGTGTCATTGGAAAGGGCTCAATGAGATCTTTTCAAAACAAGTCTTGAAATTGCCTTGTGAGTACCGAGGGGGGCAGGGGAAGGGGAAATGTACGAACTTTTCGCGTACCCCCCCTCTCGCGATTGGACACCTTCCATCCGAAAAATCTGAAAAAAATCATGAATGTAGGCCTTAATGAGTACAATAACAACAAATACATGAGAAGTTAAAATTTACTCAACTTTGTTAGTAATAGTATGATTTATCGATTTTATGTTTTCTTGAATAAAATCCAAACGGTACCCTTAAATTCAATAAAATTTAGCAAACAGATGACTTTCTATAAGATTGATCTTTTCTGAAAGTTTCATAAAGATCGAATAGTATTTAATGAAGTTACAGCGATTTGAATTTTCCTGTATTACTATGGAACAATATGCCCTGTACTACTATGGAAACATATGGCTATGGAGCCATATGCGCTTTTTATCGATTTAGACACTACAGCTTTGCTAGGATTTGCATGGAAATTTCAGTAATGATAGGTATCATGAAAATGAGTACATACAATTGAAACAAGTCGAAGAGGCAGGAGAGAGCTCCTAGCAAAAGGGCTTTGTAACCATTCTAGGATTCGAAAAAATAGGCCATGAATCGATGATTACAGTACAGAGGAGTGGGCCCTGAAAAAAATTTCATGAAAGGTAGCCGATATGAATATCAACTGAAAGTTCTCTATGAGAGCTTTTCAAAACAGTTCTTAAACTGACAGTTTTTGCTGAAGTGGGGGCACAGGGGGGGGGGGGGAATACATAAAAAATGTGTTTCTAAAAAATCTGGAAAAATTATCAAGGGAGATATCTATGGGTATAAGTAAAACAAATACCTCAGAAGTCACAATTCTTTCAATTTGTTAATAATAGTATGATCCTCGAATTTCACATTTTCTCCAATAAAATCGTCTTTGACATGTTTCTTGATTTTATTCGTTGCTGGTTACTGCATTTTGTAAGTTGAGTACAAAACCCTTCTGACATGAGCATAGGTCTGTCTACCCAACTTGTTTATCTCTGAGAACTGTTCACGAATCGGACAAGACTAGCAGGAAAGGAGTACTTCACAGCATTTGGTGTGCCCCTTATACCAATGTTTTAGCATTGCCTGGAGGCACACGTAGGAATTGACAACGTGTGAAAAGCAGATCGCACGAGCGTTGTGCGACGATGAAAGAGTGATGGAGAGAGTGGTAGGGAATGGAAGTATTTTAAAAAAATAAGGAAAAGGAAGAGTACCTAGTTAGGTCGATTCGAAATGTGTATCAACCATCAATTTGTGTTATAGTTGTTGTTATTCAGTACAATTGAAATGGCGATAGCTCATTTGATTACAATTTGATTTCTATGAAATTTTGTAGACATCCGGATTTTATATTAACCTATATAAATGCATAATTTTAAGAAGTTTAAGGGCACCGCTGCAATTTTTGGAGGGAATGTAAAATTTACTAATCATCCTATTATTAACAGGGTTGAGTAAACTTGATTCCTAAGGTATTTGTTACCTTTGTACTCATAAAGACCTACCATTTGAAGTTTTTCTGGGTTTTCAGCTTAAAGGTGTCCAATCGCTAAGGTAGGGTACACAAATATTGTTCGTTCATTTTGCCTCCTCCTTTCACTTTTCAGATTCCGAAAGCGCTGCAAAAATTACTTTTTCAGATTCTGAAAGTGTAAAGACCTTCATTTAATACCCTACCGGACTTCATTTGATAGAATTCGTTAGGTCACAACGTTGTGAATAACAAAAATAGATTTAAGATTCCGCTGACCGAAATGTTGACTGGTTAAAATGGAGTTCTTTTAAAGCAAGATTATATTTTTTGTGCATATCATGAAAGTTTTTCTTGAATCAAATCATCCTACATATCTGCATATTGTATGTTAAGTATAAAACCCTTCTGAGATGAGCGTATGTTTCTCTGCACAACTTGTTAAAAGTTTTACGAAATTGACCTTCAGAATCAAACAGCAGTTTGTTCACCTTGTACTTTACTTCGTTTCTTTTGAACAACCTTTTGTCTTCATCCTTTGTGGTACCACCGAATGATTAATTTTAGAAACCTACCCAGCTATCCATTAACTATTATATATGATACATTATGATACACTACTTTGTTGAATGTGACGTATATCGCCCACTGCCAACTATGATTAAGTAAATCTTTACAATTTCTTGTCGAGAATGAATGAATAAGCCTTTTTATACAACTTCTCATATCACATTAGACATTGTCCTTTGTTACATTATGTGTGAAAATGATATGCATTAAGCAAATCTTTCTATAAAACATCTACGCTGATTGTCTTATTTTATTCAATGTCCATATCATCGTCATTTCAATCCACCAGAATAGACTATGTGACCATATATTACCTCAAATGAACCCTTGATCTGGTCACTATAAATATAAATTATACTACCATTATCATCCGGAAGATATGATGATACTAATAAAGGAAGTCCTTTTAAACGAGACTCGCTCAAAGTGGAGAAATTATATAGACGACTGATACTTAAGAACTCTAAACGATCTCTGATACCATCTAATCGGGCTATTAATAGTGTTGTGAGTTAGTGGTTAATGTGTTGGGTTGAATTGGTTGGGCGATTCATGGTTAGCGATTTTAGATAGAAGTGTACATACTCATTCATATGTATGAATTAATGAAAGTACGCTGCATTTAAACCATTCTCAACACTTTACAAACACAAAGCTAATTTAAAACTTGTAAATTATTATAAAACTTAATGATCCCGGAGAACTTCGAAATTTTCCTTAAAACTGGTGCAAATTACATAACAAGTTGGGTAGACAGAACTACACTCATGTCAAAAGGATTTTGTACTTAACGTACAATATGGGGATAAATAGAATGATGTAATTCAAGTAGAAAAATCGTATACGATTATAATTGTTGCAATCGGAGGAGATTTAAATGGCTAAAAAGTCGGTAAATTTTATTGAAACTTAAAGAATAAAATGATATTTTAAAGAACTAATTATTGGCTGATTTCATCCAACTTAATGATACTAACACAGTCTTACTAACGAAAATGTTAAATCTTACTACTATTAGCAAAGTTCAACGAATTTCATCCTCCAAGTTATTTGTTATTGGATCTAGCTCCATGATTTTTAAGGGTTTTCTGAAAGAAGTTTTGTAAGAACCTACTAGTTTCCCGTCCTATCTGTCCGCCTGTCCGTTCGTCCGTCTGTCTGACCATCTGTGCGTCTATCCGTATATAACAAGAACTTTCTTCTGAAACTATAGAAGTTACAAAGCTTTACGAAAAGGTCAGAAGTGGTGGTCTCTCAAAAGTTGAGGTCTTATCAAATATATCAAAATTTTTTAAGGGGTTCCCCCTTTAAAGGAATTGGCCCTTATCAATTTTTTTCATTAAATTTAGTCGATTAGGGTATCAAGTTAAAGGTCTAAGCACTTTCTGAATCTGAAAAATAAGTGATTTTATGCATTAAAAGTCCAGGGAGAGGCAAAATGAACGAACAATATTTGTGTCCCTCCGTACACGATTGGACCATCTCTGAGCCGAAAAACTGAAAAAATCACAAAGGTAGGTTTTTATGACAACAAACATGATAACAAATACCTCAGATATCAAAATTCACTCAGCTCTGCTAATGAAAGTATGATTTGTAAATTTTACATTTTCCCCCAAAGATCTAAATGGTGCCCTTAAACTCCTTAAAGTTTGACATTAAGACTCATATGCCCACTAAATTTCATGGAAATCAAATCGTAATCAAGTGAGTAATCGCCATTTCAATTGTATAGGATTACGAAAACAATAACACACGTTGATATAATTAATGCATACTTCAAATCGACCAAGACACTCTTATTTTCTTCGGATTTTCATGAAAATTTAAGGAATAGTGATTTACTTGAATATGCTCAATGAGCCGAGCATTCAGAAAAATTATATAACATGCAACAAAATCACGGTTGTTATGTGCTTATGAACGAGACTACATCTTTTGGATGAATTTGAACGATTTCTTAAACAAGTATTGGGTGAATAATTCAAGTCATCAATTCATGGCATCGGAACATTTTTTTGCACCCTAGAATGGTTACAAAGCCCTTCTGTTAGGAGCATTCTCCTCCTTTCTCGACTTGTTTCACCTGTGCTTATTGATTGTAGGTAATTTTCAGCCATTCATTAAATTGAACCAAGTATTAAAAGCATGTACCTTGTACATTGAAGTTGGGGAAAAATAACTCAAAATTATTCTATCTTCTCATTTAAAACAGCCGCCATTTTGTTTTATGATTACTGACACCTCTACCTAAACCAATCCTCAAAGATATTTTTGATGCCTATCAATCCTGAAACTTTCATGCAAATCCTAGCAAACCTGTAATGTCTGTGTCAGGAAAAATCGCATATAGTTCATTGCCATATGTTCCCATAGTAATACAGCGCATATTAATCCATAGTAATACAGGAAAGTTCAAACTGCTATAACTTCGTTAAATATTCTTCAATCATTTTGAAACTTTAATGACAGGTCGACCTTATAAATAGCCATTTGCGTATTTTATTTAATTTAAAGGAAATGCCTGGATTTTATTCAAGAAAATGTAAAATCAAAAAATCATACTATTACTAACAAAGTTGGGCAAATTTCTACTTCTTATGTATTTGTAGTTGTCGTACTCATAACGGCCTACACGCAAGATTTTTTTCAAATTTTTCAATGGACTAAATAGTCGCATGCAGCAGTCTATCCTGCAAATACAGCAGTAACAAAAACTTCAGCCGCGATCCGAGCTGTGCCAAACACAATCAACGATTAACAATCTTCAGCACAGCATTGTCATGCCTTCAGCGCTACAAAACTATACAGATAGTGTGTAAGCCGATAACGGAGTATTGCGAGCAATCTCCAAACCTCTACAATTGTTCATATCAAGACTTACTTGCGACACAACCAAGGATACACTTGCCACCTGAGTAACATCGAAGCTTGGTTACATTCCTAGAATTTTCAGGTGAGTCAAACCAACAAAAGATAACATTCCTGACCAGGTTATAAGTTCATTCAAACTGACCGTTTCGGCCGAACTTTCGATCCCACTTCATCCCTTGTTTTGGCCAAACGGGATACTCGTTAAAATATTCGATACAAGGTAACCTAAGCGGCGATTTTGTTTCAATTCGGGTTCCCAACAGCCTTCAACGATCATCTAACACCGAAAGAAATTCTTCCCTTCCAAATTGTTTAACTATTTTAATTTATTATCAGAATGTTACTGGCTCAGAAACTAAATTTGAGGATTTTTTACTCGTGCCTCAATTAACTAACGATTCTGTTATCTATTTAACTGAAACGTGGTTGAACGAAAATATTTCAAATGCGGAAATTTTACCAGATTACTTAGTCTACCGATGCAACCATGACCTTAACGTAACTAATAAATCTGATGGTGGGGGAGTCTTGTTTGCAGTCTGCGAACCCCTTGATAGCTTACTTTGCGCTAACTTCAAATTTACTCGTGCTGCTGAGTGTGTTATTATTAAAATCCTTCTTCCTCATAACTCCTCTTTATTAATTTCCTCTATGTATATTCCCTGTAATTTTCCCTTAAACTTCTTCGATTAACTTTCCGCCTATCTTTTTGCTCGTCATTCACATTCTAAAATTAGAATTTGTGGGAACTTCTACCTACTATCAGTGGAATGGGATTCCTTCACAACGCCTAGTATCTCCCCAACAAATCATCCTTCTTTGTTACTTTCTTTGTTCTTTTTCACAGCTTAACCATATCCATAACCCTAATGGTCGCCTTCAGGACCTTGTTTTGTCAAATGATTAAACTGATTGTCTATCACTCCCGTTTTACATCCTTACGAGTATATTCAACCTGATCTCCATCATCCACCTTTGTATCTAGCACTAACCGTTGATACCCTAAAACCTCTGAGAATTGCCTCAGTTTATCGTTACAACTTCTTTAGAGCAAATTATGAGGCAACTAAAACTAATCTGGACTCGGTCAACTGGTGCACTTTCTTCTCCCATCTCGATTGTGCTAGTGCTTTGAACAAATTTTATGGCTACTTTTACAATCTGATTGCTCATTATACTTCACTGTAAGCGCCTTGCAAAGCTAAAATGAACCCTTGGCTTACCCAAAGAGTTATCTATGCCTTAAAAGCCAAAGACAATGAGCATAGGCACTATAAATTAACTGGAAACGATGATGCCAATCAGAATCTTTGTAGACTGCGTGCGATGGCTAAAAAAGGGCTTTAACAGTTTAGAGAGTTCCCTCCTGACAAATAACGTGAAAGCTTTTGGTCCTACATCCGATCTTATAAATCTTCCTCTACCGTCCCGCATACTGTTAAATGGAATAATACTGAAGCCCCCTTCCCACAGGATATTTCAAACCTATTTGCCAAATTTTTTTCAATTACTTTTTCTTCTTATGATATACTACACTCCTCCATAAACTCAATTCAAACTTTTCCAGCATCTATTCCATCCCACTCCACTGATCCTTATGAAGTTGAATCTCTTATTAACATGCTCGATACGAATGTTAGTCCTGGTCCCCCCTAAAAAACCTCTTTGTTCCTCTTTGTGCTTTCCTCTTTCCCTTATATTCAATCTTATTCTTTTCTACGTACTGGAAAGATGCAAATGTTGTTCCTATCTATAAAAACGATGACCCATCAACTGTTTCAAACTATTGTCCCATATCACTCCTCTCCTGTTTCTCTAGTCTACTGGATCGACTTGTACACAGTTCAATTGTCAAACCACAGCAACATAGGCTCTTGAAGGGTCATTCAACTTCCTCGAGCTTGGCTGAGTTCGAAGATTATATTGCAAGAGCTCTAGATAAACAGCTTCAAGTTGATGCAATATTCACGGAATTCTCCAAAGCTTTTGACTCCGTGAACCATGTTTTTTCTCTATCAAAAGTTTCCTAAATTCTTGAATTTCATCCTGTCTATCCTCTCGTTTATTTCGTGTTAATCTCTATGGCACAACCTCCTTTCCATTCAATCCTAAACTTAGCGTCCCTCAAGGGTCAATCTTTGGACCTCTCCTTTTCTGACTGTTTATCAATGATCTTCCCTCTATAATTTCCTCCTCTTGTCCCCGGTGTGCTGATAATTTCAAGGTATTCCGGATAATTAGATCCCTTGTAGATTGTCAGCAACTCCAAAATGATCTCTTTATCCTCCATAACTGGTGTAATGCAAACTTCCTTCGTATCAATGTTTCCAAATGTTTTGAAACTACTTTTACTCTAAAATTTTTTCGTTTAACTGACAGTTACACCCTATGTAATGTTTTTCTCTCCTCTGCTGACTGATGCAAAGATCTTGGTGTAATATTTGATCCTATGCCTATATTTTTAGCATAATTACCAAGGCATCAAATGTTTCTGGTTTTATTATGCGGCGTTTGCACATGTTTGCAAATATTGCAACCTTTGTTCGCTTGTTCATATGTCTTGTCCGCCCGCTTCTTGAGTACTGCTCTAGTGTAGTCTCCTAGACACTTATATCTTGTGAGCTCGCTAGAAGCTGTTCAGCATAAGTTTACCCGTATTTTGTTCTTCAAATTCAACTTTACCTATGAGTCTTATGAGCGTCGTTTGTATATACTTCGTCTGCCTTCTCTGTCGTCCCGTAAAACCTTCCTAGATCAATGTTCCTTTTCCAAGTTGTACCAACAACAAATTGCTTCCACTCTTAACGAATACTTGCACTAGAGACAGTATGCGCGTCCTCGTTAGTCTAATAGCATTCTCGAGGTCCCATACACCTGGACATATTTATATTTTCAGTCAATAATGCCACAAGTCATCAGAAAGCATTACAACCTCGAGCTTGATTCCCTATCCTACTTGGTTTTTAAAAATAACTTAAAGACGTTACTTTTTGTAAATTGCGATCAATATTTCCCTATCACTCAATTTTTCAAACTTCTAATACTACTGTGTCCAAAAAATAAGGTGACATTTGAATTTAAACTGCACGCGTCGGAAGATTTGGAAAATAATTTTTTTTAAGGTTGATAGTACTGTCAGTGACATCTTTGTCAAATTTACATGTCAAAATATTCATTAGTGTTTGAGATATGCGTCGTTTCGTGAGCTACTAAAAGTGAGTTCTTCGTTTTTTGCGATGTCGACATTTGTTGAATTTGCATTAAATTTTGTTTGCGGAATCAATTTTCTGCTGCAAATACGTTGAGGATGATGCAGAAAGCCTTTGGTGATGAGGCTATGTCTGAAAAAAATGTTTACAAGTGGTATATTGAGTTCCAAGCCGGCCGTGAACGTGTCGAAAACGAAAAGCGTCCTGGGCGATCATCAACCTCTTCTCTTCTTCGATTATCGTGGTGTTGTGCATTATCAATTCCTTCCGCCGGGCCAAACAGTCAACAAGGAATATTATTTGAACGTTATGCGTCGTTTGCGTAACGCTATCCGCCTAAAAAGGCCGGAATTGTGGAAAGACAATTCTTGGTCTTTACATCACGATAATGTACCATCCCATACTGCACTCGTAACTCGTGATCATTTCGTCAAAAACTCAACCCTTATCGTTCCCCAACCACCGTATTCACTTGATCTGGCGCCGTGCAAGTTCTAGCTGTTCAGCAAGCTCAAAAGACTGCTCCGGGGACACCGTTTTGATACGATAAAGGAGATTCAAGCCACAGCGAAAACGGAACTGAAGGCCATCCCGGAAACGACGCGTATCTCAAACACTAATGAATATTTTGACATGTAAATTTGACATAGATGTCACTGACAGTACTACCAACCTAAAAAAAAATAATTCTCCAGATCCTTCGACGTGCGCAGTTTAAATTCAAACGTCACCTTATTTTTTGGTCACAGTAGTATACTCTAATTTCTTTCTTCAGATTTTTTAACTAGTATTCTTAACTTTTGTTAGTGGATTTTTGGCTGTAAAGTGGATTTAAATAAATGCTTCTGCCACCCACGGTAACAATAAGGTAATTGCAAGACTTGTTTTGAAAAGGCCCCATTGATACCTTTCCAATGACACCCTACTCGACTACCAATGGTGAAAAATTTTATTTGAAGGGTTACCTCCCTATATGGGGAGATCCTTTAAAACCCTTTGAAAAAAATTTCACCCTTAAAATTTCAAGAAGTCAGCACTTTTAACTTTCCACAAAGATTCATGGCTGTAGCTTCTATAGAAGAAAAATTGCTGTGACACACAGACGGACGGACGGGCCAACGGACAGACAGACGTACACAGGTCGTGATGGCAATAGGGTTTGGTACAAAACCCTTAAAATGAACACTGTCGATAACAATTAAAAGTAGCAGGAGAATCCTCCTGCTAGAAGTGAATTGTAAAATGGTTCGAAATTCAAACAATGTCTTTTGAATAACAAAACTTGGCTCATACATATATATATTCCATGAATTGAGGTTGGAAAACGAAAACTTTTATATGGTTATTATGTACTCGTATTTTGATTGGTCACCAGTTTCTTTTCAGTGAGCTAACCTCAATATTTGAGAAGTCATGATAATATATCAATGTTAAAAAATATTTCTAAATTTTTCATCGAAATTCCTACACATCTGTAGTGACTGGGTCCTTTGCGAACGTGTATTTAAACAGTATCGCGTGTTATTGCAGTTGTAATTGATACATTTTCAATCGTCTATAACATAGCTGTTTATGACTCAATTTTTATGAAACATTCAGAAAGCATGCCTTTTATATTGGAAAATTTAGGTGGCAAATTTAAGGATCACCGTTCGATTTTATGGATGAAAACTATTATTAACAAATTCTATGGAGTTTCGAAATCTGATGTATTGCCTAGTCGCAAAAAGAGGGTGGAACGCAAATTTTTTGTACATTTACCCTCGCCCTGCACCCTCCATGAAAGTGCTTGTAGTTTAAGATCTTTTTTGAAAAGCTCTCATCAAGACGCTTCTTTTTGTATCCGTAAACATTTTCAAGGGCCACACACTTATATGGGGGAGCCCCTTAAACACCTTAACATAGTTTTTTTGCACTGCAACTTTTGAAAGGGCACCACTTTTTACTCGTAACTACATATAAAATTTCACCACCTTAGCTTATGTGATTTGCAAGAAAACTTGACAGACAGACAAGTTACGATTTTTCGTGTATTTAACCTCCCTGTGCACCCCTCGAAACAAAAATGTCAGTTGAAGACTACATACAAAATTCGCTGTGTGACAATTAAATAATGATTGATTCCATGAAAACCGTACATTTAACAATTATTCTACAACTCTGCCAGCCCCTTCAAAGTAGTCCCCTTGGGCAGCTTTACAACGATTCTAGCGCGTTTTCTATGCTACGTAACATTTCTGGAACGCTTCGACTGGGATGTCCCCGAGTACCCTCGTCACGGCCGCCTGGATGTCCGTAATCGACTCAAAATGGGTTCCTTTGACCACCGATTTTGTTCTAGGAAACACAAAAAACTCACAGGGTGACATATCGGGCGAATAAGGTGGCTGTTGCAACACGGCGATCCCCTTGGAGCCCAAATACGAGTATATTCAACCTGATCTCCATCATCCACCTTTGTATCTAGCACTAACCGTTGATACCCTAAAACCTCTGAGAATTGCCTCAGTTTATCGTTACAACTTCTTTAGAGCAAATTATGAGGCAACTAAAACTAATCTGGACTCGGTCAACTGGTGCACTTTCTTCTCCCATCTCGATTGTGCTAGTGCTTTGAACAAATTTTATGGCTACTTTTACAATCTGATTGCTCATTATACTTCACTGTAAGCGCCTTGCAAAGCTAAAATGAACCCTTGGCTTACCCAAAGAGTTATCTATGCCTTAAAAGCCAAAGACAATGAGCATAGGCACTATAAATTAACTGGAAACGATGATGCCAATCAGAATCTTTGTAGACTGCGTGCGATGGCTAAAAAAGGGCTTTAACAGTTTAGAGAGTTCCCTCCTGACAAATAACGTGAAAGCTTTTGGTCCTACATCCGATCTTATAAATCTTCCTCTACCGTCCCGCATACTGTTAAATGGAATAATACTGAAGCCTCCTTCCCACAGGATATTTCAAACCTATTTGCCAAATTTTTTTCAATTACTTTTTCTTCTTATGATATACTACACTCCTCCATAAACTCAATTCAAACTTTTCCAGCATCTATTCCATCCCACTCCACTGATCCTTATGAAGTTGAATCTCTTATTAACATGCTCGATACGAATGTTAGTCCTGGTCCCCCCTAAAAAACCTCTTTGTTCCTCTTTGTGCTTTCCTCTTTCCCTTATATTCAATCTTATTCTTTTCTACGTACTGGAAAGATGCAAATGTTGTTCCTATCTATAAAAACGATGACCCATCAACTGTTTCAAACTATTGTCCCATATCACTCCTCTCCTGTTTCTCTAGTCTACTGGATCGACTTGTACACAGTTCAATTGTCAAACCACAGCAACATAGGCTCTTGAAGGGTCATTCAACTTCCTCGAGCTTGGCTGAGTTCGAAGATTATATTGCAAGAGCTCTAGATAAACAGCTTCAAGTTGATGCAATATTCACGGAATTCTCCAAAGCTTTTGACTCCGTGAACCATGTTTTTTCTCCATCAAAAATTTCCTAAATTCTTGAATTTCATCCTGTCTATCCTCTCGTTTATTTCGTGTTAATCTCTATGGCACAACCTCCTTCCCATTCAATCCTAAACTTAGCGTCCCTCAAGGGTCAATCTTTGGACCTCTCCTTTTCTGACTGTTTATCAATGATCTTCCCTCTATAATTTCCTCCTCTTGTCCCCGGTGTGCTGATAATTTCAAGGTATTCCGGATAATTAGATCCCTTGTAGATTGTCAGCAACTCCAAAATGATCTCTTTATCCTCCATAACTGGTGTAATGCAAACTTCCTTCGTATCAATGTTTCCAAATGTTTTGAAATTACTTTTACTCTAAAAATTTTTCGTTTAACTGACAGTTACACCCTATGTAATGTTTTTCTCTCCTCTGCTGACTGATGCAAAGATCTTGGTGTAATATTTGATCCTATGCCTATATTTTTAGCATAATTACCAAGGCATCAAATGTTTCTGGTTTTATTATGCGGCGTTTGCACATGTTTGCAAATATTGCAACCTTTGTTCGCTTGTTCATATGTCTTGTCCGCCCGCTTCTTGAGTACTGCTCTAGTGTAGTCTCCTAGACACTTATATCTTGTGAGCTCGCTAGAAGCTGTTCAGCATAAGTTTACCCGTATTTTGTTCTTCAAATTCAACTTTACCTATGAGTCTTATGAGCGTCGTTTGTATATACTTCGTCTGCCTTCTCTGTCGTCCCGTAAAACCTTCCTAGATCAATGTTCCTTTTCCAAGTTGTACCAACAACAAATTGCTTCCACTCTTAACGAATACTTGCACTAGAGACAGTATGCGCGTCCTCGTTAGTCTAATAGCATTCTCGAGGTCCCATACACCTGGAGATATTTATATTTTCAGTCAATAATGCCACAAGTCATCAGAAAGCATTACAACCTCGAGCTTGATTCCCTATCCTACTTGGTTTTTAAAAATAACTTAAAGACGTTACTTTTTGTAAATTGCGATCAATATTTCCCTATCACTCAATTTTTCAAACTTCTAATACTACTGTGTCCAAAAAATAAGGTGACATTTGAATTTAAACTGCGCGCGTCGGAAGATTTGGAAAATAATTTTTTTTAAGGTTGATAGTACTGTCAGTGACATCTTTGTCAAATTTACATGTCAAAATATTCATTAGTGTTTGAGATATGCGTCGTTTCGTGAGCTACTAAAAGTGAGTTCTTCGTTTTTTGCGATGTCGACATTTGTTGAATTTGCATTAAATTTTGTTTTCGGAATCAATTTTCTGCTGCAAATACGTTGAGGATGATGCAGAAAGCCTTTGGTGATGAGGCTATGTCTGAAAAAAATGTTTACAAGTGGTATATTGAGTTCCAAGCCGGCCGTGAACGTGTCGAAAACGAAAAGCGTCCTGGGCGATCATCAACCTCTTCTCTTCTTCGATTATCGTGGTGTTGTGCATTATCAATTCCTTCCGCCGGGCCAAACAGTCAACAAGGAATATTATTTGAATGTTATGCGTCGTTTGCGTAACGCTATCCGCCTAAAAAGGCCGGAATTGTGGAAAGACAATTCTTGGTCTTTACATCACGATAATGTACCATCCCATACTGCACTCGTAACTCGTGATCATTTCGTCAAAAACTCAACCCTTATCGTTCCCCAACCACCGTATTCACTTGATCTGGCGCCGTGCAAGTTCTAGCTGTTCAGCAAGCTCAAAAGACTGCTCCGGGGACACCGTTTTGATACGATAAAGGAGATTCAAGCCACAGCGAAAACGGAACTGAAGGCCATCCCGGAAACGACGCGTATCTCAAACACTAATGAATATTTTGACATGTAAATTTGACATAGATGTCACTGACAGTACTACCAACCTAAACAAAAATAATTCTCCAGATCCTTCGACGTGCGCAGTTTAAATTCAAACGTCACCTTATTTTTTGGTCACAGTAGTATACTCTAATTTCTTTCTTCAGATTTTTTAACTAGTATTCTTAACTTTTGTTAGTGGATTTTTGGCTGTAAAGTGGATTTAAATAAATGCTTCTGCCACCCACGGTAACAATAAGGTAATTGCAAGACTTGTTTTGAAAAGGCCCCATTGATACCTTTCCAATGACACCCTACTCGACTACCAATGGTGAAAAATTTTATTTGAAGGGTTACCTCCCTATATGGGGAGATCCTTTAAAACCCTTTGAAAAAAATTTCACCCTTAAAATTTCAAGAAGTCAGCACTTTTAACTTTCCACAAAGATTCATGGCTGTAGCTTCTATAGAAGAAAAATTGCTGTGACACACAGACGGACGGACGGGCCAACGGACAGACAGACGTACACAGGTCGTGATGGCAATAGGGTTTGGTACAAAACCCTTAAAATGAACACTGTCGATAACAATTAAAAGTAGCAGGAGAATCCTCCTGCTAGAAGTGAATTGTAAAATGGTTCGAAATTCAAACAATGTCTTTTGAATAACAAAACTTGGCTCATACATATATATATTCCATGAATTGAGGTTGGAAAACGAAAACTTTTATATGGTTATTATGTACTCGTATTTTGATTGGTCACCAGTTTCTTTTCAGTGAGCTAACCTCAATATTTTAGAAGTCATGATAATATATCAATGTTAAAAAATATTTCTAAATTTTTCATCGAAATTCCTACACATCTGTAGTGACTGGGTCCTTTGCGAACGTGTATTTAAACAGTATCGCGTGTTATTGCAGTTGTAATTGATACATTTTCAATCGTCTATAACATAGCTGTTTATGACTAAATTTTTATGAAACATTCAGAAAGCATGCCTTTTATATTGGAAAATTTAGGTGGCAAATTTAAGGGTCACCGTTCGATTTTATGGATGAAAACTATTATTAACAAATTCTATGGAGTTTTGAAATCTGATGTATTGCCTAGTCGCAAAAAGAGGGTGGAACGCAAATTTTTTGTACATTTACCCTCGCCCTGCATCCTCCATGAAAGTGCTTGTAGTTTAAGATCTTTTTTGAAAAGCTCTCATCAAGACGCTTCTTTTTGTATCCGTAAACATTTTCAAGGGCCACACACTTATATGGGGGAGCCCCTTAAACACCTTAACATAGTTTTTTTGCACTGCAACTTTTGAAAGGGCACCACTTTTTACTCGTAACTACATATAAAATTTCACCACCTTAGCTTATGTGATTTGCAAGAAAACTTGACAGACAGACAAGTTACGATTTTTCGTGTATTTAACCTCCCTGTGCACCCCTCGAAACAAAAATGTCAGTTGAAGACTACATACAAAATTCGCTGTGTGACAATTAAATAATGATTGATTCTATGAAAACCGTACATTTAAAAATTATTCTACAACTCTGCCAGCCCCTTCAAAGTAGTCCCCTTGGGCAGCTTTACAACGATTCTAGCGCGTTTTCTATGCTACGTAACATTTCTGGAACGCTTCGACTGGGATGTCCCCGAGTACCCTCGTCACGGCCGCCTGGATGTCCGTAATCGACTCAAAATGGGTTCCTTTGACCACCGATTTTGTTCTAGGAAACACAAAAAACTCACAGGGTGACATATCGGGCGAATAAGGTGGCTGTTGCAACACGGCGATCCCCTTAGAGCCCAAATACGAGTATATTCAACCTGATCTCCATCATCCACCTTTGTATCTAGCACTAACCGTTGATACCCTAAAACCTCTGAGAATTGCCTCAGTTTATCGTTACAACTTCTTTAGAGCAAATTATGAGGCAACTAAAACTAATCTGGACTCGGTCAACTGGTGCACTTTCTTCTCCCATCTCGATTGTGCTAGTGCTTTGAACAAATTTTATGGCTACTTTTACAATCTGATTGCTCATTATACTTCACTGTAAGCGCCTTGCAAAGCTAAAATGAACCCTTGGCTTACCCAAAGAGTTATCTATGCCTAAAAAGCCAAAGACAATGAGCATAGGCACTATAAATTAACTGGAAACGATGATGCCAATCAGAATCTTTGTAGACTGCGTGCGATGGCTAAAAAAGGGCTTTAACAGTTTAGAGAGTTCCCTCCTGACAAATAACGTGAAAGCTTTTGGTCCTACATCCGATCTTATAAATCTTCCTCTACCGTCCCGCATACTGTTAAATGGAATAATACTGAAGCCTCCTTCCCACAGGATATTTCAAACCTATTTGCCAAATTTTTTTCAATTACTTTTTCTTCTTATGATATACTACACTCCTCCATAAACTCAATTCAAACTTTTCCAGCATCTATTCCATCCCACTCCACTGATCCTTATGAAGTTGAATCTCTTATTAACATGCTCGATACGAATGTTAGTCCTGGTCCCCCCTAAAAAACCTCTTTGTTCCTCTTTGTGCTTTCCTCTTTCCCTTATATTCAATCTTATTCTTTTCTACGTACTGGAAAGATGCAAATGTTGTTCCTATCTATAAAAACGATGACCCATCAACTGTTTCAAACTATTGTCCCATATCACTCCTCTCCTGTTTCTCTAGTCTACTGGATCGACTTGTACACAGTTCAATTGTCAAACCACAGCAACATAGGCTCTTGAAGGGTCATTCAACTTCCTCGAGCTTGGCTGAGTTCGAAGATTATATTGCAAGAGCTCTAGATAAACAGCTTCAAGTTGATGCAATATTCACGGAATTCTCCAAAGCTTTTGACTCCGTGAACCATGTTTTTTCTCTATCAAAAATTTCCTAAATTCTTGAATTTCATCCTGTCTATCCTCTCGTTTATTTCGTGTTAATCTCTATGGCACAACCTCCTTTCCATTCAATCCTAAACTTAGCGTCCCTCAAGGGTCAATCTTTGGACCTCTCCTTTTCTGACTGTTTATCAATGATCTTCCCTCTATAATTCCCTCCTCTTGTCCCCGGTGTGCTGATAATTTCAAGGTATTCCGGATAATTAGATCCCTTGTAGATTGTCAGCAACTCCAAAATGATCTCTTTATCCTCCATAACTGGTGTAATGCAAACTTCCTTCGTATCAATGTTTCCAAATGTTTTGAAACTACTTTTACTCTAAAATTTTTTCGTTTAACTGAAAGTTACACCCTATGTAATGTTTTTCTCTCCTCTGCTGACTGATGCAAAGATCTTGGTGTAATATTTGATCCTATGCCTATATTTTTAGCATAATTACCAAGGCATCAAATGTTTCTGGTTTTATTATGCGGCGTTTGCACATGTTTGCAAATATTGCAACCTTTGTTCGCTTGTTCATATGTCTTGTCCGCCCGCTTCTTGAGTACTGCTCTAGTGTAGTCTCCTAGACACTTATATCTTGTGAGCTCGCTAGAAGCTGTTCAGCATAAGTTTACCCGTATTTTGTTCTTCAAATTCAACTTTACCTATGAGTCTTATGAGCGTCGTTTGTATATACTTCGTCTGCCTTCTCTGTCGTCCCGTAAAACCTTCCTAGATCAATGTTCCTTTTCCAAGTTGTACCAACAACAAATTGCTTCCACTCTTAACGAATACTTGCACTAGAGACAGTATGCGCGTCCTCGTTAGTCTAATAGCATTCTCGAGGTCCCATACACCTGGACATATTTATATTTTCAGTCAATAATGCCACAAATCATCAGAAAGCATTACAACCTCGAGCTTGATTCCCTATCCTACTTGGTTTTTAAAAATAACTTAAAGACGTTACTTTTTGTAAATTGCGATCAATATTTCCCTATCACTCAATTTTTCAAACTTCTAATACTACTGTGTCCAAAAAATAAGGTGACATTTGAATTTAAACTGCGCGCGTCGGAAAATTTGGAAAATAATTTTTTTTAAGGTTGATAGTACTGTCAGTGACATCTTTGTCAAATTTACATGTCAAAATATTCATTAATGTTTGAGATATGCGTCGTTTCGTGAGCTACTAAAAGTGAGTTCTTCGTTTTTTGCGATGTCGACATTTGTTGAATTTGCATTAAATTTTGTTTGCGGAATCAATTTTCTGCTGCAAATACGTTGAGGATGATGCAGAAAGCCTTTGGTGATGAGGCTATGTCTGAAAAAAATGTTTACAAGTGGTATATTGAGTTCCAAGCCGGCCGTGAACGTGTCGAAAACGAAAAGCGTCCTGGGCGATCATCAACCTCTTCTCTTCTTCGATTATCGTGGTGTTGTGCATTATCAATTCCTTCCGCCGGGCCAAACAGTCAACAAGGAATATTATTTGAACGTTATGCGTCGTTTGCGTAACGCTATCCGCCTAAAAAGGCCGGAATTGTGGAAAGACAATTCTTGGTCTTTACATCACGATAATGTACCATCCCATACTGCACTCGTAACTCGTGATCATTTCGTCAAAAACTCAACCCTTATCGTTCCCCAACCACCGTATTCACTTGATCTGGCGCCGTGCAAGTTCTAGCTGTTCAGCAAGCTCAAAAGACTGCTCCGGGGACACCGTTTTGATACGATAAAGGAGATTCAAGCCACAGCGAAAACGGAACTGAAGGCCATCCCGGAAACGACGCGTATCTCAAACACTAATGAATATTTTGACATGTAAATTTGACATAGATGTCACTGACAGTACTACCAACCTAAAAAAAAATAATTCTCCAGATCCTTCGACGTGCGCAGTTTAAATTCAAACGTCACCTTATTTTTTGGTCACAGTAGTATACTCTAATTTCTTTCTTCAGATTTTTTAACTAGTATTCTTAACTTTTGTTAGTGGATTTTTGGCTGTAAAGTGGATTTAAATAAATGCTTCTGCCACCCACGGTAACAATAAGGTAATTGCAAGACTTGTTTTGAAAAGGCCCCATTGATACCTTTCCAATGACACCCTACTCGACTACCAATGGTGAAAAATTTTATTTGAAGGGTTACCTCCCTATATGGGGAGATCCTTTAAAACCCTTTGAAAAAAATTTCACCCTTAAAATTTCAAGAAGTCAGCACTTTTAACTTTCCACAAAGATTCATGGCTGTAGCTTCTATAGAAGAAAAATTGCTGTGACACACAGACGGACGGACGGGCCAACGGACAGACAGACGTACACAGGTCGTGATGGCAATAGGGTTTGGTACAAAACCCTTAAAATGAACACTGTCGATAACAATTAAAAGTAGCAGGAGAATCCTCCTGCTAGAAGTGAATTGTAAAATGGTTCGAAATTCAAACAATGTCTTTTGAATAACAAAACTTGGCTCATACATATATATATTCCATGAATTGAGGTTGGAAAACGAAAACTTTTATATGGTTATTATGTACTCGTATTTTGATTGGTCACCAGTTTCTTTTCAGTGAGCTAACCTCAATATTTTAGAAGTCATGATAATATATCAATGTTAAAAAATATTTCTAAATTTTTCATCGAAATTCCTACACATCTGTAGTGACTGGGTCCTTTGCGAACGTGTATTTAAACAGTATCGCGTGTTATTGCAGTTGTAATTGATACATTTTCAATCGTCTATAACATAGCTGTTTATGACTAAATTTTTATGAAACATTCAGAAAGCATGCCTTTTATATTGGAAAATTTAGGTGGCAAATTTAAGGGTCACCGTTCGATTTTATGGATGAAAACTATTATTAACAAATTCTATGGAGTTTTGAAATCTGATGTATTGCCTAGTCGCAAAAAGAGGGTGGAACGCAAATTTTTTGTACATTTACCCTCGCCCTGCATCCTCCATGAAAGTGCTTGTAGTTTAAGATCTTTTTTGAAAAGCTCTCATCAAGACGCTTCTTTTTGTATCCGTAAACATTTTCAAGGGCCACACACTTATATGGGGGAGCCCCTTAAACACCTTAACATAGTTTTTTTGCACTGCAACTTTTGAAAGGGCACCACTTTTTACTCGTAACTACATATAAAATTTCACCACCTTAGCTTATGTGATTTGCAAGAAAACTTGACAGACAGACAAGTTACGATTTTTCGTGTATTTAACCTCCCTGTGCACCCCTCGAAACAAAAATGTCAGTTGAAGACTACATACAAAATTCGCTGTGTGACAATTAAATAATGATTGATTCCATGAAAACCGTACATTTAAAAATTATTCTACAACTCTGCCAGCCCCTTCAAAGTAGTCCCCTTGGGCAGCTTTACAACGATTCTAGCGCGTTTTCTATGCTACGTAACATTTCTGGAACGCTTCGACTGGGATGTCCCCGAGTACCCTCGTCACGGCCGCCTGGATGTCCGTAATCGACTCAAAATGGGTTCCTTTGACCACCGATTTTGTTCTAGGAAACACAAAAAACTCACAGGGTGACATATCGGGCGAATAAGGTGGCTGTTGCAACACGGCGATCCCCTTAGAGCCCAAATACTGGGACACGCTGAGGGCGGTGTGGCACGGCGCGTTGTCGTGATGAAGGATCCAGTTACGATCGATGTCTGGGCGCACCCTGTTGACTCGTTTTCGCAATCTTTCGAGTACTCGGCGATAGTAGATCTGATTTATGCTGATGTTCACAGATTCGCGTCAGTCCACTGCGCATTCGCGTCAGTCCACACCTTGACTGGTCTCCCGCTCCGCACCTCGTCTTCTACACTTTCACCCCCCTCCTTAAACTCTTTATGCCATTGAAACACCTAGGCACGATTGAGTGCACTATCACCATCACTTTCGCTGTTTCGCCCAATCTGGCGCAAAATTTTATCGCGCTGCGTTGCTCTTGATCTCGTTTCTCCATTTTCGTGACAAACACCACCAACACACGTCTACTCAACACGGCACAGCAGGCGGATTAACCAAGCTAGAGCAATAGTAAATATATCAATGGAGAGGGAAAGGATGCCGAGGAAGGGCAAGGAAATTTCAAGGTCGCAGGTTTACCACAAGCGTGGCAATAAAATCAGTCTCATAACTATATTGTCACACCACGTAGCTTAAGTAGATTGCGAGAAAAATTGCTGTGACACACGGACGGATAGACAGGTCGCAATTTTTGTAGGATTTTCTTAAATTATTTTACAACCCTAAAAGTTGGGCAAGTGCATGCTGCACTCACGTGGAGAGGGTTCAGTGTGGTTTACCACAAGCGTGGCAATAAAATCAGTCTCATAACTTAATTGCCACACCACGTAGCTTAAGTAGATTGCGAGAAAAATTGCTGTGACACACGGACGGATAGACAGGTCGCAGTTTTTGTAGGGTTTTCTAAAATTATTTTACAAAACCCTCAAAGTTGGGCAAGTGCATGCTGCACTCACGTGGAGAGGGTTCAGTGTGATGAATTTATAATCTAGCAGCTTTTTCATAAAATCGGACGCAAATTTTTTGCGATAAATATGAAAAATATGTCTGACACCAAATTGCAGAGGCGAATCGTTAAATATATTGCATCATGACAAGGCTGACAAACCAGCAACGTTTGAAAATTATTAAAAAATACTACCGAAACTCTGAGTCAATGGTGGCAATTTCAAGAGCGCTTGCTCTAATTTCCAGCCATAATAATCGTCCCACCCGATAGGCTGTACGTGCCATAGTGGATAAATTCGAGTTCAAATTTCCACAATTGGACATTTTGTTGACAAAAAGCCGTCATTCCGTGCGAAGCGAAGGAATTACCCCAGCCGTAAGTGCATCAATTTTAAATGAACCAAATCAGTCAATTCCACGTCGTTCGCAAGAATTGGGCATCGCTCAAACGATACTGTGGCGTATTTCGCGAAAATACCTTGGCCTACATGGTTACAAGATTAAATGGACTCAAGAACCGAAACTTCTCTAATCGGGCTCTGGCAAAGCTTGAAGAAAAGGAAAAATTCCATCGAAAGATCATCTTCAGCGGTGAAGCTCATTTCCGGCTCAATGGCTGCGTTAATAAACAAAACATGTATTATTGGTCAGCAACAAACCCACATGTGCTTCTTGAGATACCGTTGTATTTGCAAAAATTACTACTTTCATGCTGGAGGTGTGATTGGGCCGTATTTTTTCGTAGATGAGAACGGCCGTCATGTAACCATCAATGGAGAGCGCTCTCGTGTCATTTTGGAAGATTATTTGTGACCAAAATTGGTTAAACATGACCTCAACGATATCTGGTTTCAATTAAACGGTGCCACTAGCCACGCAGCATGCTTCACAATGGATTTATTGAAAGGCAAATTTGGTGAACGTGCAACACGAGAAACGGTCCAGTTGAATGGCTGCCTTATTGTAGTGTTTTGAGATATTCTTAATGTTCGTAAAGGACTGTAGCGATGGTTTGCTGTCTCAATGAGCAAAGACAGTGGTGCTTGCCGGAACTAGCCTGAATACGGGTGAATGCGCTTGCATGCTAGCATTGTGGTATCGTGGAGCGGGTTTCTTTTTCCCCAGCGCAAGGGCCAACTACAAAAAAATTCTCATTCACGAATTGTACGTTAGAAAGATAACGCGTCAACGATGGCGAGGTTGAGGTAACCTACCAAAGGGATTCACATTTGGTAAACGACACCGATGCTCGATTAACACGCGCAGGGACTGCGAGACGATTTTGCCCTTACTCCAAACAACTAAATGTGGGGCATCCATGTGAAGGCAGTATCTCCTCACAACAACATTGGCAGGAAGTCAGCTAGCGCCGTGTGGTCTTTCGCCAGCATCTGATCAATCAATGACTCCACCTGAGCAATAAAGACCTCTACTATGATGGACTGTGGTTCTCCACTGAAATGGAGATTCCAACCTTGTAAGATGCCGGGGATTTGAGTCGGCTTCCACTAACATAGGAGATTTTGAGTTGCACGTTGCTCTAGAGGAGCCACCAGACCTAATGTCGATGGTTGAACTTGGCTGCGTTCTATCTGGTACACCGGGGCCATCACGTTCATAGAGGAACTGGGTACGTTCCGTTTGGGCTTGAGTCTCTGACCGATAGGAAAATCTCAAGGGTTTGGGTCCAAGTTCCACAACAGAGGCGCTCGGGGACGTGCTTGGGGAGGATTCTCTTTCTTAGTCTCTAGAGCGGAAATAGTGTCATCATGTCCTAAACGACTATCGCATCTATGGAAATATGAGTCCACTGCAATCCAGTAGGCGGTACTGCTCCAGCTACTTCTATGGCATCAGGATCACCAAGTAGTCGCAAACGCTGGTCTCGACGGTCATTCTGCTTGGCTTTCATCCCTTGTATAGGTGCTGTTTCGTCAAAGCCGGTTGGTTTTACGGCAGAAGTTACCGGTTGTCAACAAAGTGGACAATTTACGGTTGTTCTGCAAGTGTTAAGCCAGGCAATTTTCATGAAACTGATGCCCACACTGTAGCGTTTGCACTGGTGTGCTATCATTCCTTGCCTGCTGGTAAATCATGAGCAGCACCATCGGTCTCATATGTGACCATAAGCATTTGTCCGGCATACGCTTCGTTGACATTGTTCCTAAATATAACCTACAAAAAGAAATTAAATTCTAAATACATATATTTAACTATAATTCAGATCATTCAATAGCGGCCAAAAGTGGCAAGCTTTTTGTATACCTCCAAAAAAAAAAATATATATATATATATATATATATATATATATATATATATATATATATATATATATATATATATATGAATACATACGAGTATATATATACGAATTTGTGACATGCAGGGACACCAATGGCTTTGCTCTCTCCAAGAAGTTGACAGAGTCTACTATTTTTGAGGCATCATAAATATAAGGGTTCGGAAATCATCTTTTGATCGCAAGAACCGTTTGTCGGCCCAGAGTTGAATCCAATCTCTTATCACGTAAAATCAAGATCCATAAGGCACCGCTTGTTTTGGGGCGCAGATCAGAATGCGCCAGAATATGATTTTATTTAACAAGTTCCGAATACACAAAGGGGCTCTAATATCATTTGGCCTTCCTAGTCATACAATGGCTGTAAACCACCAATGTATAAATCAAAAGCAAGTCCAAGCGACATTGATGTCCGAAGATAACACAAATCTGAAATTTGTTAGGAATGCTGGGGGGCACGTTCAATTCAATATCCTTCGGTAGTTACCTACCAGCCAAAAATTTGGACACCTACTAGGGTAACCCAGAGACGGTGGTCTATCTCAGGCTCTCGACTGTTGATACAGCCGGGCATTTTGGACCCCACGTTGGCCGCCGTGTAATGTGACGCCTACGCCCGGGAATCGAAGGATTCCGATCCCGAACCCTTGCAACCGGCCAGATGGATATGTCCTCGAAGTGCCAGCGGACTTCATCTGTCGTGCGGATATCGTTGCGCAGAAAATATTTTTCTTTTCTGTCCAAATATTTAGATCTGTGGATATAAATATTCGAAATATAGAATTAATCCAAACCCTGGCACATTTCGAGACATAGCCATTTGGAAATGCCCCTCCACCGTGGCCATCGAGAAAACTATGCCACTGTCGACAACTGGAGAGGTACATAGCCGCCATATGGCGTGCCATTCCACACACCGCTGTTTTGTCCGATGTGACAACCGGGTGATTTTGACAGCCACATGGAGGCGAAGAAGTACAATTAGAAGCTGTAACCTGATTCGTTGATAGCTAAAACCATTGATAATAAACGGTCCCCGTTAGTTCGTTTTGTTTTAAAATTATAAAATAAATTATTTAGAACTATATGGCAAGTAATATCTAGACCAAAGTGTTGTTTCTCCTCACAATTGCATATGATGATGCAATAGGAAAGTTTTCAGCGCAAGTGAAGCCGCGAATTGATCCATTGAAATTATTAACTTGCCTGAAGGTGCTACTGGCACCAAATGGTGGAATTCGCAGTGCGAATGAAGTTAAACGTTTAGCCGAAATAGTGGCGAAAAACTCAAAGAAATTGGTGTCCAAGTGTATTTATATACAAATATTGAAAAGCACGGATTGGTTGACCTGTTGGTACCATCCGTTGGCACTACTCAGACTTAACGTCTAGAACCGATGAGGGGTCGGTTCCGCGTTCAACTTGAAAAGATGAAAACATTACAAATGGCGCCCAACGTGGGGCCAAAAACATCCTAAGGGGGAAAGAACTTCGCGTCTTCGGACGAGTTGGTCCTTTACGGAGGATGTAAGGTACTTTGGTACTCGAGTCCCACTATCAGGAGCAGTGGAGTTGTGTGATACACATTAGAAGTCGCTTCACGTGAGTTGTAGCTTCCGCTCTCCTTTGTTTGATTTTTTTTTTCTCGCGACAGAATCCTTCCGATGTGTTGTCCTAGGTTAACCCCTGTAAGGACCTTCTATTTTCTTGATGGAACTGCCAGTCTGATGGGTTTACCTATCAGCATGGACTCTCAAGAAAATAGAAGGCTACCTTGCCTTTATGTCGCGGAAGGATTCTAACTATTTCGTATGCGTGTTAGACGAGTGGTATCGGTTCAACGTTCGGTGGCGTATGCTGGAGTTGCGAAGCCCGGAATGCTTCCACGCGTCGGGAATTTTGACCGCGTACTAAAATCGTTACGGTGGCTCTACCACTTGTCTCGTCGAGTCACTTTAACGTAGTTTAGAGACGGTTTTTTGTAATGTATGTGGGTATGGGGTTAAATTTCGTAAATCGACCGAAAGCACCCTTTCTCCGGCAGATTACTACGCACTCTCTTTTCCCGTTGGAGGAGTCGACCACTGAAAAGGAAAGGTATATCAGATAAATTTTTTTTTTGTTCTATTTTCTATTTGTTCTCGCCACTTTCGGCCACTGATTTAGTCTTAAGTTTTAGTCATATTTAAAGATTTAAAAATTTAATTTAAGCTCGATATTTTTAAATAATTGTTAGGAATGATAAATTGGAATCAATACTACAAAGATTAAAATGGAAGGGAACGTTAATTTTGTGAAGATGATTGGTATGCAAGGAGCCGTAGGCGGTGAAGTTCCGGCCGCAAGTGTCGTGTCCGAGGAGACACCCATGCCTTCCGCTCACTCCATTGACACCCTCGTGGTGTTGATGAGAGATATGTCGGAGAGGATTGGCAACCTGGAGGGAAAGCTCCAGAATCTCCCTATGAGCCAACCACCCAGTCGCGTGAGAACTCCGCTTGGCTGGGAGCCAAATCCCAGTGTGGAGATGCCCCACTCCCGACCATCCGAGCAATGGGTCCCACCTCCAAGGAACTCAGGAATGGATCCCAGAGCTCCCGAATATAGACCACGACACAGTACCGGACCTCCGTTGGTACCTCCAGCCCCCGAGGCAGTACAGTACAACAGGTCAACAGAGGATGTGATTCCCCCCGGGAACGCATTGGCACTTTTTCGAGACCCGACGCCTCGTATCATGGAGAGTTGGCGCCTGAACTTTACAGGGTTCAACGATATGATATCGGCGGACCGGTTCCTTTTCCGGATTCAGGCGTTGGTATCCAGCACCCTGGGAGGTGATTCCTCGGCCTTCCTCCGGCATGCACATCTTTTGTTCAGCGGCGACGCTGCCGACTGGTACTGGAGCTTTAAAGAATCAACGCCACGTCCCACTTGGCACTCTTTCAGTGCAGCCTTCCGCAATCGATTTGAGGATGGCTTCACTGAGAGAGAGCTAAGAGAGCAAATAAAGAAACGGAAACAAGGCGCTCACGAACCGTTCGACCAGTACTACACAAGTATAGTGAGATTGAGCACTCGCTTGCGAAATACCATGCCCGAGGACGAACTGGTAGAAATTATCAGAGAGAATATGCGCTGGGATCTCCAGAACAGCCTTCTGCATTTTCCCATCAACACCATACAGGGATTGCGCCTCCATGCCCGTAGGCAAGAACACTTGGATGAGCAGCGGGGTACCTTCCGTCCACAACCTCGCATAACGGGACCGAATCCCCGAAATCATCACACCGCGGAGTTGATGGCAGTGGACCACCTGCTTGCTGATCCAGTACCAATACCGAGGAGCGGAGCACCACCGGAGTTTGAGGACCCAGCATTGATTGATCGACCCTCACTTGAAGCAATTGCAAGCCCGACGGTCTGTTGGAACTGCCGACAACCGGGACATCGGTTCTATGCATGTCCAGCGGAGCCGACGCTTTTCTGCTACCGCTGCGGGAAGGCCGACACATACGCACCTGACTGTGCAAATTGCAAAGGGCGAAAAAACTTGCCACCGAGTGCCGCGACCACCCTTCGGCACTCCTAGACCCCGGACGAACCAATCCAGACCCCATCACCAGCTATGACCCAGCTCCCAACATGACTCCAACTCTGCTGACTCGCACCGCTAAACACAGTTCTCCCGAAGTTCCACAACCGACGCCATCCTTCGCCGAGGCCAACGCGCAGGGAAATGATAGCGAGACGAAAGTTCCTTGGCATGTAAAACCTTTTCATGTCAGGCTGCGGAATTATTTGGCTACTCGCCAGCGCATCTTCCATGAGGAGTTGGCCACAACTGTCCCACCGCGAAGCAAGCGAGCCACGCGTCGGATGCGGAGCTTCTGGAGAAAAGTCAGGCAGTCGAGGAAAGTGTTGAAGGACATATACTTAGACGAATTATTGAGGGATGATGTTCGGCCATATGCGTCAGTACACCTCCTGCAAAAACGAGTATCAGGCTTAGTCGATACGGGAGCCAGTGTGAATTGCATATCTGCCGAGTTTGCAGGGGAGGTACTGGCAAAGCACGCGGACCAAATCCGTCATTTCACCTCCTGGTTAAGCACGGCGGACGGAACTCGTCACTCTGTAGTGGGAAAAATTATGACGGATGTCACCTTTAAAGGAGTAACTAAACCCATGGAATTTTTCATTATACCTCAGTTAACCCAGAATCTTTACCTAGGAGTGGATTTCGTTCGAAAATTTAACTTTTCCGGTTCGACCCTGGAGTCCGTCACCACCGTTCCTGACCAATCTCAACCCACTAACTTATTACGGCATACACTGGATGTAACTCAGCAACTGCGTCTCGACTCGGCTATATCGGCTTTTCCATCGCACGAGAAGGAAGGTCTCGGGCGGGCTGCCCTGGTGTTCCACACTATAGATGTGGGGGATTCTAAACCCATAAAACAGAGACATTTCGCCATATCTCCGGCGAAGGAAAAATCGTTATATGCCGAAGTGGATCGAATGCTAGCATTAGGCGTAATCGAAGAATCACAGAGCACGTGGGCATCCCCAGTCACCTTAGTGGTCAAGCCGAACAAGGTCCGGTTATGCTTAGATGCCAGACGCTTGAACGCCGTCACAGTCAAGGACGCATATCCTCTACCGTTGATCGAAGGCATTTTGAGTCGATTGCCTAAAGCCCATTTCATCACGAGCTTAGACCTCAAGGATGCCTTCTGGCAAATTCCTTTAGACCCCGGTTCAAAGGAGAAGACAGCCTTCACAGTCCCTGGTCGGCCCTTATATCAATTCGTGACCATGCCATTCGGATTGTGTGATGCCCCCCAAACAATGACGCGCCTTATGGATAAGGTGATACCACCTCATTTGCGGCACCAAGTTTTCGTTTACTTGGACGATCTGTTGCTTATAACCGAGACCTTCGATGAACACATCAACCTGCTTCAGGAGGTGGCTCTACACATCCGGAGGGCAAGATTAACCATCAACATAAGGAAGAGCCAGTTCGTGATGACGGAGGTGAAGTATTTAGGTCACATCATTGGGCATGGCCATATCAAGACCGATCCGGAAAAGACTCAAGCGATTGACGTTTTTCCACTACCCAAGACCACCAAACAGTTACGCCGATTCTTAGGTTTATGCGGATGGTACCAGCGTTTTGTACGTGATTATGCCACCATTACCACTCCTTTGACCGACATGCTGCGTAAGGGACGTAAATTCGTCTGGGAAGAGCCCAGCTTGCGAGCCTTTGAAGAGCTAAAGAAGAGTCTGACTACAGCCCCCGTACTGCACAGCCCGGACTTTGACAAACCGTTCGCAATCCATTGTGACGCGAGTCAACATGGGGTGGGAGCAGTCTTAGTCCAGGTTGCACAAGATGCCGAGGAGAGACCTATAGCCTTCATGTCTCACAAGCTGAACCCAGCCCAGCGAAATTACACGGTCTCCGAGCAGGAATGTCTAGCCGCGGTGTTGGCAGTGAAACGCTTCCGAGCCTATGTGGAGGGACACACCTTTGAAATCGTTACGGATCACGCTTCTCTGAAATGGCTCATGAGCCAGACTGACCTCAACGGCAGATTGGCCAGGTGGGCACTGAAATTACAGGCATTTGACTTCACAATCCGCCACCGAAAAGGAAGCCAGCATGTAGTCCCCGACACCCTATCCAGAATGTTCGCCCCTGAAGGAGCCGAGTTGGTCCAAGAGGACAACAGCCCCCAATTGATCGATTTGGACCATCCTGCCTTCAAGTCAGCAACCTACACACAACTGATTCACACTATCCAGAATCAACAGCCCCAGCTTCCTGAACTGCGGTTGACGGATGGATTTATTTATAAGCGGATGGGACACGCATCCGGAGACCCCATACAAGAAGAAGAACAGTGGAAGTTGTGGGTGCCCGAAGAATTAACCACTGATCTTATCAGACGGGCTCATGACCACCCATCAAGTGCGCACGGCGGATACGGTCGTACACTTAGGCGGTTGAAAACCTGTTTCTTCTGGCCTAAGATGGCACAACAGATAAAAGCGTACGTAGCCTCCTGTGAGCTATGCAAGTGCACTAAAGCGCCCAACACCATTCTTCGGCCACCCATGGGTAAGGTTGAGGTCCCCGAACGCGTGTTCCAGCGCTTGTACATTGATCTTATCGGTCCTTACCCTCGATCTGCTTCTGGTCACACGGGAGCTGTCGTGGTCCTGGACCAGCTCTCTAAATTCCCTATCATAGAACCACTACGTAACATGCACACTGGACCTATAATCAGCTTCTTGGAGAATCGAGTCTTTCACATGTTTGGAGTTCCGGAGAAACTTGTCTCCGACAATGGGGTCCAGTTCACCTCCAGCAAGTTCCGAGACCTAATGTCCAAATACGGCATCATCCACCAACGAACTGCCGTCTATTCACCACAAGCCAACGCATCCGAACGACTGAATCGTACGCTCATAGCGGCCATTCGCGCCTATGTCCACCCGAATCAGAAGGACTGGGATCGCAAATTGTCCGCCATCACTAGTGCGCTGCGCTCGTCGTACCACGCCACCACCGGGATTTCGCCATATTTCGCATTGTTCGGGCAGTACATGATCTGTCATGGGAGCGCTTACCGGCTATTGCGACAACTGAAATCGCTAGAGGACCCAATCGTGGTTCTGGAACCGCACGAAAAGCTCCAACTTCTGCGAGATCAACTGCGGGAGAAGATTGAAGAAAGTCGACGGATGGGAGAGGAGCGGTACAACTTGCGATTTCATCCTTCTGGCTTTAAGGCAGGCGAAGAAATATATCGTCAAAACTTCCGACAGAGCGATGCCACCCGACATTACAATGCCAAACTAGACAAGAAATTCGTGAAGTGTCGAGTCCTACTAGTACTAAGCCCCACCCGATACCTCATCGCGGACATGACTGGTAAAACCCTGGGAATCTACCACGCAAAAGACCTTAGACGATGAAGTGCAACTATTTCCCACGAAAAACCTTGGCGTACCCCAATCTTTGCCTAGACGAAGACCTCCGAATAACACCCGACTCCCTACTATATAGTCACTGTCGAGTCTTCACGAACATGGTTGTAGCCTATCCTTCGGAACCGACCTTCGACCCGCCACGGCCTTAACCAAGACCTTTTATATAGGAGACGGGATCGTAATTACTTCGATTTTGGGGGGGGGGGGGGAATGTGTAATGTGACGCCTACGCCCGGGAATCGAAGGATTCCGATCCCGAACCCTTGCAACCGGCCAGATGGATATGTCCTCGAAGTGCCAGCGGACTTCATTTGTCGTGCGGATATCGTTGCGCAGAAAATATTTTTCTTTTCTGTCCAAATATTTAGATCTGTGGGTATAAATATTCGAAATATAGAATTAATCCAAACCCTGGCACATTTCGAGACATAGCCATTTGGAAATGCCCCTCCACCGTGGCCATCGAGAAAACTATGCCACTGTCGACAACTGGAGAGGTACATAGCCGCCATATGGCGTGCCATTCCACACACCGCTGTTTTGTCCGATGTGACAACCGGGTGATTTTGACAGCCACATGGAGGCGAAGAAGTACAATTAGAAGCTGTAACCTGATTCGTTGATAGCTAAAACCATTGATAATAAACGGTCCCCGTTAGTTCGTTTTGTTTTAAAATTATAAAATAAATTATTTAGAACTATATGGCAAGTAATATCTAGACCAAAGTGTTGTTTCTCCTCACAATTGCATATGATGATGCAATAGGAAAGTTTTCAGCGCAAGTGAAGCCGCGAATTGATCCATTGAAATTATTAACTTGCCTGAAGGTGCTACTGGCACCAAATGGTGGAATTCGCAGTGCGAATGAAGTTAAACGTTTAGCCGAAATAGTGGCGAAAAACTCAAAGAAATTGGTGTCCAAGTGTATTTATATACAAATATTGAAAAGCACGGATTGGTTGACCTGTTGGTACCATCCGTTGGCACTACTCAGACTTAACGTCTAGAACCGATGAGGGGTCGGTTCCGCGTTCAACTTGAAAAGATAAAAACATTACAGCCGTTTGTAGTGTTTTTTGATAATTAAAATTGAAAACCTTGATTCAGTGTATTACGATCCATGCTAAACTTAAAGCTACTTTTGTCAGCCGTTGGAGCCAAATTAGCAACAAGTCTCCTCTGAGAAGAAATGCTTTATGATAGGAATACTCGTATATCACAGCAGAATGCATCATGAATGAAATGGAGTATCGATTCATTACTCGATGTTGAGAATTCTTTGCCATCCATTCCCACATAATTCAAAACGTGATTCAAAATCGTAGTCTTGATCTCCAGACCTCAATAAGGAGGTAAACATCCCAATGTCAGGATGTACAATCGCCGCTAATTATCTGAATTTGCGACATGGCAAACACCGCCTCCGACAACATTATCATTATAGTATGCTAGCTTCGCTAGTTTGCCAGGTTCCAAAACGTTTATGCACAATTTATCATTATATGTTACGGGAAACAGAGCTGTGTTCAAATTTTTCAACTGGCTTATGTTATGTGGCGGTACGTTGCCTGATTGAATTTGAAGATACATTACCAAGGTCTTTAATGTCGTAGCACAAACTAGCATTACGGGTGAACTTGTGCGTATTTGCTTTCCATCGCCCCTAGTTTGCCAAATCGAGATTCCTTGTATATTTTGATTTCTTCCAGCTTTCAGCAATTGATTGTAATTTCTCGCTACTCTGCGGATCAGAATGCCCTTTTCAGAGGCGCTGATTGTCGTTGATTCTCGACGGGCCATAATGGGTTCATTAAAACTGCCAACTAGGCTCGTGCGCCCCACACGATAGTGTTTAACTATTTTACATCGTTTGCAAAGAACGAGAGACAGACACTCAATTCAACTAGAACCTTACACGGCAGCAGGACTCCACCATAAGAAACATTCACTCCGAAACTAGGAATTGGGGTCGGCGAAATCGGATTTGATCATGACTTGGACAGAACCGAAGATCACACTTCGGGTTAAAGTCAATTACACACGAGTGAGACAAGTGTCGCCAAACATCATGGGGTATCGTAATGAGCATACTAATAATACACATATGTTTTTCGTTATCAATCCAGATGTAACAATGGTTTCGATGAAAACGTATCTACTGATTTTGGTTTGTAACATCCGTCACCACCACTTCGCGCTATACCGATCACTTGTTGAAAGTCCACAAGTTTGTCTAGCGGGTAGCCTTGAAAAATGTTTGTACTTCGTATCACTTTTGGAAATCACGTCTTGTGTTCCTAATGCACTACGACTAGTCCTTTAACAAACATTCGCCAGGTAAATTTTCAGGACGCTAATAAGAATCATTCGAGGAATGAAACGTGTGTATCGAACCAAGTTACTATGATGGCCAACGTATACACTCACTGAAGAATCAGATGTCCTTACAAGTACCCCAATCAAACCAAAAATCATGTCCGCGTGCATGTAAGGGTCCGTATTGACTCCCGAATTTCTTTCCCCTAGAATTTAATTATAATATTTGCATATTAGATGACAATATAATTAGCCAGAAATTAAACCAATATCCCCAGCTATTTTGATATGAAACTTTCATACACTCACCGAATCAATCCATCCGTGTTTGCGTTGAATGTCACTTGAGAATCGCACTGGAAACTTCGAACCCAGAAAGACTCTGCTTTCTTTCAAAGGTTACCACTTCACTATACCACTTATCCAACAATTTAGTCCACAAAGGACAATAGGGGAACATTCACTTGACTCCGCCTCACATTATGACTTATTCTTGGCACTGTCCCCGCCAGCTACATTTCTGAGATAACTATTGTAAGCGATAGTCGTGGCTCAGCCCTGAAATTCAACCACCCCACTACCGACATCAAGTGCTGGTTCAGTGGCAGAGCTTTACTCCGCGCACTGACAATATCATGTGGTGAGTAGCAGCAGGTATCTATCATTCCAAAACTTTCCAGCTGATTGGAATGATGCAGAGATGACTGATAAACGCTGGGTATCGCTACGTATACGTAAAAGTTTGTGGCATAATACTGCCACCATAACAGCATACGAGTTGCTGACAAATTTAGTCGTGTGCATGGCTGAGTTATCGAGTAGTTTGCGGGGCGAACTACTCGATTAATGCATCATTCATGCGATTTAACGCCATTAGATTTCTTTTTATGGGGCCATATTAATTCACTGGTCTATACCAACAAGCGAGCAACTTTAGAGGAGCTCATAGAGATCATCCAACGCGTCATATGACCAAAATACACAAACAATAAATTTGAACTCAATATCTCAAATATTTCTGTGTTTTATTCATAGATAAAATTGTTATTTCCTTAATGGAAAACTAAGACCACCGAATGTTACGATAATACGGGACAAAATCATTCCCTCATAAAAAATTTTCAGTCTTTCCTGATTTCAGAAAATATTAACTACCAATCTTGCACCTCACATGGCGTCGAAATAGGGAATCAATATATCCTAACTACGATATCTAAAACAAAATAAGCATACAAGATGGTACCAGTAAACGACATGGAAAAAACACTTGTTAGATATGCACTCAAATCCTTGTAGGCATCATATTTATCATACTACCAACATTCAACTTTCTTCTGGAATATCTCATTTTGCAGCATATCCTTTTTACTATTGTTATTATTGTTGCAGCTACTACCATCCTATCCACCTATTTGGATTTTACGTTTTTTTTATCTACCGCTTACTTATTGTCTTAAGAAACTTTCAAAGATTTCTTCTCTTACTTATGTCGACAATGTCTTCTGCTTCGCGACGACAGGGACGACGGCAACGACAAGGAAGACAGCAAAAAGTACGGATTGTATGTTTCTTAGCTTTCTACGCTCCATATTTTCCTATAGAGTGTTGTTACAATGGGATAAACTGTTGTTTGCAGCTATTTATATTGTCGAGAATATTATACGACTCGGGTTGTGAATTGGTTGGTGGAATAGAAGTGGAAATAAAACAAAACGGAAACATATGATGGGGGACTGCAAGTTAAACAGGAAGTATTGCATTGGATTTTAACTTATGCAATTCAAAAGGAGTTATAAATTTGTTGGCAGAAGGCAAACAGAGAATGAGAAGAACTTGCACATAAATTAAAAGAAGGCATGAGAGTGGAACTGATAAATATTTTGAAGAAAGTAGAATAAGATCAAGATTGTGTCCTTTCTGGGAAAATGGTCGGAAAAAAAGGAAACAAAGCTTTGTTGTCAGTGATTGCAAGTGTTGCAAGGATGTATTGATCCATGTAAAACTTATGATTACCTTCCTTTTGGCTTGGCGATACGTTAACCTCAATTCTTAATTTCACATCTAGTAAAAACTTTAAATGAAAAAATTCAATCTCATATTATTTAACATTCCCATCTAATTAACCCTTGAACAATGAAATTACATTCATCACACTACGATTGAAAGTCATTACCCTAACGTGAGTAAAATTTTTCATGTGTATCCTATCTACATTCTTGTTTTATTCACATTTCCGTTTTTTGCCCTGAGCTTCATTGTTCGTTTTTAGCCATAGTCAGAGGAATATTTTTAGAGTCAGCGACACCATCATCAGTTTTGCCTTCCTTGTCACCATTATCCTTGAAGTCGTTGCCTTTGTCTGCATTGTAATCATCATTGTCATTAAACACGGAAAGAATAGAGCTGAGTGCTATCCGGAAAATTATGTTGGTAAACGAAACGGAATAAGTAAGTTAACTTACCGAGGAATGTAAAGTACTAATATTGGCAGCTTGGGGCAAGGACACGTAAACAGCAAACGAAGAATTTCAATATTTAATGCCTTGTAATGGTATTAAATCTGCTCGTTGCAAATTTGCTTAAGGGTAAGCTTTATTAGATAATGGTTGATCTTTGTTTTGTCTCAAATATTTGAGATTTGGTCGAAGAAGCAAGGACATTGAGAAATTTATCAAATATGAATAAGCTTCTTATTTTTACCATAATGCAACCAATACGCTTTACTTTATTTTAATTTTTTCGATGTACAATGAAAAATCTTTAAATATCGTTATAGACTACAATAAATTCCATCTTAGCAAGATGTTTTGAGTTCATCCTCCACACATAGTTGGCACCAAGGCTGACAGCGTTTCAATGAACTCAAATAAGACGCTCCACATCTCAAAGAAAGAAGATGGTTCACCTATTGTTACGTCCATCTTCCTCTATCTCTTATTAAACACTCGCCCCTACCTTCCGGACTCATTTTAGTATTCCATCTCAACTGGCATATTCTCCAGTCTCCGTGCAATTTCCTTTCATATTCATTTTTTCTGTGCTTCGCAGAAATATCCTTTTAAAATGTTAAATAGCACAGACACTGCCATACTAATGCCGACACAAGCTTTAAAGGTTGTTGTCGGTTGTATTCCTGATGCTGATGTTGCGCTATTGTTGTTGTTGATGGAGCCGGCGGGTATTAATTTTAATATATCAAAAAGTTCATTTCCTATGCTTGAGTTCTGCCGGTCGAAGTCAGGCTTATGCTTCATATCCTTGCCAGGTGTTTTTGTCGGGTTTTTTTATATCCTCACCCTCTATACTTTTACCGTTCAGTGTCTGACTTTTTCTAGGGATTGTACAGTTTCTTGTTTCCATTGTAAGGATATTTTTTTATTGAGATATTTTCACAGTTTAAGTAAATTCTTTGGATTTTTTTTATGCGAAAAAGTTATTGTCGAACCAGGTATTACTACGAAACAGAACCTTATGAGTAGAGCTTTAGCTAATAAACCGGGTACAAAGAAAATATTGTATTTTCTACGGTAAATTAGGTACAAGCCTAATAATTAATGGAAGTGAATTGGAGAGGCTATAGAGATTGGATAATATTGTCAGGATGAAGTTTGAGTTGTGCTTTGTTTCAAAAGAAATAGTTAAAAGAAAAAAATGTCACTAGTCCAAGGTCCTCAATAACGCGAGGGAATGAGTCGGCTACTAAATCAGCTGCTGGCATCTGATGAAGCGATCAGTATTTTCCAAAACTCCTACTGAAATATCAGCAAATGCTCTGCTACCGAGCCCTCCTTACGGCCAATAAGAAAATGTTATTTTACATCGAGTAGCTGTGACGAATTTCCGTAATATCTCATGTAACAAATACAAAGAGAAATAAAGTCAAGTCTTCCACGTAAATAAGTTGAGTGGACAGAAGTGCACTCCTATTAGAAGAGGTTTGTACTCAGCCTATGATATGCCAAAAAAAATTAATAAACTCTTGAAAAACTTCACTAAGCCGAATATGTGCCAAATTATTCTCCAATACTCAAACATTGTTCTACTTTATTAAACCTAACCAATTGTCATTTGTTTACTCTCACCGCGTTAGAAATTTTCAGAAAATTTAAGTATGAACTTTTAACTTAATGGTTAAAAAAACATATCCGTATTTTTTCCAACACGTCCTGTTTTCCCCACCCTGGTGCAAAGAGTTATTTGTTAAAAATAAACTATAAAATACACTCAATAAAATCCTATGAATTATATCAATAAATTGCATTCATCTACTTTAACTTCATTATTTTAATGAACACTTCATAGATCTAATGAAATTTTTCACCATAATATTTTATCAATTAATAAACAGGTCATAAATGCTTTGAATGGACGTTCATAAAGAAGATTTTATATTTTGACACGTTTTGTGTATACTAGCACTCACTCAAATATGCTTGGCCAACAAAAATTACGTACACATTGATAGTGTCACGCAAACCCAATGCACTCTCCCATGCAGCCGTTAAGACGCCGCCCGAACCAAGGTTGTAAATGTTAAAGCAACAAAAAATTCAATGACATAAATAAAATCGAGTAACGAAATAGGGAAATAGATTAAATGGGAATAGCTAATGTTTGGTGTAATTTATGCTGTGACTCATCATTGTGCTACATGCACTCTGAATCCCTGTGGATTCTGTAAGGAAGCCCACGAGCGTCAAAGATCCACGGCATATCTTTTTTTTTGTGGTAGGGAGGTGAAGGCATTTACGCCCGCCGAGTCTGGCAGTGTGGGACTCCCATGGAGGATACACTTGGACTACCCACTCAACACCTCCCCTGTCAACCTGAGAACCCAGCCTGGAACCGTTTGACACATTACTTCGGGCCAGGTCTCGTTTTGTTACGCCGTGGAGCGCCTTCAAGCTGGGGAGTCCCTTTCCTAGCGGGAGGGGAGAGGGGAAGAGGAATTGCAAGCAGAGCGATCCCCAAGCCCCAGCGCCCTCGGCTGCTGTGAGTCCCTTTTATATTTTAGGACTGCCCGAGCATAATGTGCCACCTGGTTCCATTTGTCAACCAATTCGAGCATCACCGCAATTATATTATCCGGGGTGAGCTCCCCCGTCTCCCTGTAAAGTTCCCTTCGCAGCCTGACCCATTTTGTACACGCAAAAAATGTGTGACAGGCATTGTCCTCCTCTCCTGGGCAAAACCGACAATCGGGGGACCGTGACTTACCGATTTTGTGCAGGTAAGACTGAAAACACCCGTGCCCACTCAAAAGCTGGGTCAGATAGAAGTCAGTCTCACCATGCCTTCGATTTAGCCACGGTCTCACATCCGGGATGAGGCGTGCAGTCCACCTTCCCTTCGTGCAATTCACCCAAAACTACTACCAATCGTTGAGTGAGCGCTGTCTCTCTTCGCGGACAACTATCTCCCTCGCATCCTCGTTTTGGCGCAGGTAAATAGCGCGGTGCTCTCTAGCAAGGAGGGCGACAGGTATCACGCCTGCAGTCACTCTCACGGCCGAGTCGGAGACTGTTGGATACGAAGATGCAATTCTCAGTGCTCCTCTTCTCTGCACCCGTGCCAAACGTTTCCGGTATATCTCCTTGCTGAGAGCGTCGCCCCATACCTCTGCCCCGTACAGTAGCACTGACCCTACAGCACTCATCAAGAGGCGTCTTCTTGATGGACTGGGCCCCCCTACGTTGGCCATAAGTCAACTCAGAGCCGATATGCCCGAAGCAGCCTTCTCAGCCGTTGCCCTGATTTGCTCAGAGAAACTCATATTCGAGTCGATCAGCAGCCCCAGGTACTTCACCGCTGGCTTCGATTGGATTTGTATGTCTCCAATACTGATCATCCTTACTCTAGGGATTCTCTTTTTTGTCAAGATGACCACTTCGGTTTTCTCCAGTGCTAAACTCAGCCCGCGAGCAGTCATCCAGTCCCTCACTCGGCGCATTACCATACCTAGCCTAAGTTGCGCTTGTTCAACGGTGCGTCCAGCGACCAGAGCCGCAACATCATCCACATAGCCAACCAAGTGCGACTCATCTGGCATCTCAAGTCTCAGTAGCCCGTCGTAAGACACGTTCCACAGGTCCGGACCAAGGATAGATCCCTGGGCAACATCCGATGTAATTTCCATCCTTCGTTGGCCCTGTGTCGTGTCGTAGAGCAGCCTTCGGTCCTGAAGGTAGTTCCTCAAAAGCCGCATTAGATATTCTGGAACTTGAAAAGAGTTTTCCAGCGTAACGGCATATCATTTTAGCGATAATACATAGGAACTCAGAAAGCATCATTTCAATGGTACTTATGATGGTGATCTAAAACTCCACTTAAAATGCTCAATGCATTCTGCACTTGAAATGAAACTATTCTGGTTAACTTGTCAGCAGCTCATATGCTCAGACTGCAATTTATTGCTCCATAAAGGACACAAAGTAGACACTTTTCGGAAAGTGTTCAAAAGTATCAAAAGTTGCTGAAAGAATCAATTGAGAAAACTAAACCCCTCTGTGAATATGCTAAACATTCAAAAATGAAATTGGCGGCAATTTCCAAAAAATCCAATGACAAATGTGATCAAGTGCAGTAGGGAGTGGAATTACATATGGCAGCCTTGGAATCACAACGATATACTCTTTTAAAACAAAATGGTCGCGCTCGTGAAACTAAAATGCAAATGATACTGGAGCATAAATACGATTTAGAAAAACGTCCAGCAGAAGCAAAAGCCATCGTAGAATTTAGCGAAGAACTGACAGCAATTAGAAATGAAGCTGAAATATCATTATTTGCGAATTTGATAGTGAAGAGAGTAGTATTTTGCTATAAATATAAATCATTGTTGGGTTCAAAGATCTCTTATATTCCGTTTCGATATTCAAATAAGTACGACGAGTGGGAAAGATTCAAAATAGGTTGAGAGAAATGAGAGGGAGATCGCAGTCTGTAAATGAACCTACTCAAAATACAAGTTCCGAAGAACCAAGCAAGCAACGTAAAGAAGATGAAGACGTTGCAAACTGGCCTACATGAGAGAAAATTCGAATGTGATCATTCATAATGATCCCAACGCACCTTTACATCCATATATTCCCGTTATTTTCTACAGCTTTCATGTAATGTATGAAAAATTCAAACTAGAAACGACAATATTTAATTATTAGCCATTATTAGTACAGTTTTTGTACCAATTTTCAGTGGATATGCAATTGCAAACCTATTGCCTTCATTACTTCCTTGACTTCCCTGGGCTGGTACACAAAAGTGCTAAATACAATTTCACTGAGCGCGATGCCCAGAAAATATTGAATAAAGATATACTACGAGAGCCTGCACCAAATATTTACAAGCAGATAGTCAATATTATTCCAAATAAGGAGTTGTATCAATATCCACATATTCTGAAACTGAATACTTGAGTCGTAATATAATATAGATTGTAAGCCTCATTTGTCATGGTGCAAGTAAATTAAAACCCTGGTGTAGAAACGTAGAATTTGCTCCGTCATCAACCAGCAGTAAATGCCTATAACGGATGATATCAACGAAGTTATCACGATCAGAGCAACCCGTTAAAGTAGTGATGCTAATGAATATCGATAGAAATGTTGTTTTGATTGCGCTCCGAACGTGTGGACGCTGCGCAAATTGATATTTGTGAATGGAAATCCATCGGACAACCATCGATGACGTAACCTGATGTAGTGAATGTGGGACGTAGGTGCGTACCCGATGGGGTGTCGTTGATGCGAGCCAGCACCGCAATCGAAAATTTAGTTGCCTCGAAGAGAAAAACTAACGGCTCGCCGGTTGGAACCGAGCTGGCGAAGAACCTGTGGACAAAGGACGGGTGTCTTTTGGTAGATGAAGATCGACAGCAGAGGTTCGAGAATGCGGCGAAGTATCAAGGACGAATATCCTAATTAGCAGCTCAACGGAGGAATATCGACTATTCCTCCGTTGATCTGCTGATTAGGATAGGGTGAAGTTTTCATTAGCGACGCGGAATATTGGACCAAGCGCCTTAATTCGGGGGCCCCTCAATCAGGAGGCTAAAAGTAAGGACAGATAGAGTGGATAATTTGTTCATTTGTACTATAACTAAACAGTAAATTATATTTTGCAATTTATTATCTTTCTTTTCAAACCCAGTCTATTGCATTTAAGTAAAATTATTCTTGTGTGAACTGTACACTTGGCTTGGGTTGGGGATTTTCAGTGTCTTGTGTAAACTTTCAGGGATTTTCAACCCGCTTTACGTCGAGTGAACACATATAGGGTAAAGAGTGCGAAGTGGTCGCCCCATCCTTGAAGAATTGTTCATTCTGCGTAATTCCTATGAGGATGGCTCCAATAGGTTAGGATAAAAGGTCTTAATTTCAGCTTTGTGAGAGTGTTTCGGCGGCCACGTTTCTCACTTGGCGGCTACTCGGGACCAAGGCACAAATGAGTGGTGCCTCCTATGAACCTCTCCGATGGCCAAACTGGGTCAGAAGTCCCAAGCCGAAGACTCCTCAACGTGGAGGTCAAAAATAGTTCTGATGAACACGTTCATTGTTATAATGATTTTTTTTTTGCATTAAAGAATCTCCTTTAAGAGAATTGTTAATTTTGTTTTGTCAGTCATCTATGTGAAAGTGTGGTTCTGTGCTGTTCCATTCGGAGCTCGTAGTTTCCTGTAAGTATTTAAAAGTCATTAATTATGGCAATTTGAGCGATGGTAATATTTTCTTTGTTTCTTTCTAGATTGACAGATATGACAATAAAAAGGGGCAAATCCTGTAAGAAATTGATTTTTGAGACAATTCGGGGCCCTAGCGTATCATTAATTGCCCATTTGCTAGCTTAAGGAGCACGATAAATGGATTTTTCTATTATTTTTTGTGTTTTATGTGAAGTTTTAAAAATTCCTTTATTTGACTGTGCTAGTGTACCGATAGCTCAAAAAACCTTGTTATAAAAGGAAATATTTCGAATATAAAGTATTAATCATGGGAATTAACTCTTACTTATGCTATGAAGTTTATCAAGAAAATTTTCAAAGTGATTTCAGGGAGTAGAAAGTGATTTCAATATTTTGAAACCCTTCATTGGGCATTCAGTTTGTTAATAAATAGTATAAATTCATGCATCGTTTATTACCTTTGATAAATTTTTCATGAATGTTGTGAAACCATTCATCAATCTAACGAATCCCTGAATAACAAGGATTCATTGTAACAATGAATATTTTCATCCATGCAATGTTCGTAGGAACAACGTATCCTATAATATGAGGATAAAAGATATTTTAACGTAAATTTGTGAAGGACAGTTAATATTCATTACTGAAACAAAGTGGTGCTATCTTTTAATTCAAACAAGTCCCTAACATCCACGTTCCTTTTATTCCGGACAGTTTTTAAAAGTGGGATGCTACGGAATTTTCACTTTATTGGACATTGTGTGCTTTTAATAACAATTGGCCGTCCCGTAACTGCTCGCTGCGTATTTTCAATTGATTAGCCGACATTTTAAATCGTGAATATCAACGCAATTGCCGTGTCATATTTTTATTCGTGTGTGGCCGCCATATTTCTTAGTTAAAAATGCCGGACACCATAGTTATTTTTGATTCGTATACAATTAACGAACTCAAACATGAGCCAAATTCGCGAAATTTCCCGACATGAGGCAACAAACCCGAAGTAATTTTACGTCTGACAGAATCCGTCAATGAAGACGACGTTGAAATTTTAGCCGAGAGCTCTCGTGCATCCGGCGAAGCGATAAAGTTGCAAGAAAGCGTGCAAAATCTCACAACTTTAGTTCAAGCATTAAATATTTAGGTACAGAGTATTGCTGGTGGATTTGCAAACACTGTTTCAGGCATAACCTTTGGCGTGTCGCCAAACTTGAATATGGCATCAACCTCTAGGCTTGGTTTTCCGACGGACGATAGGCAAAACGTGTCGAATGAGGCTGTTGTGATTAAATCAACATCGAATCTACATATATCGCAGACAGATGAAGATCAGCCGCTGTATCCGACGCGACAAGTAGTCCCAGTACACCAAAACATGTTCCAGAATTTGCGCGACATCATTGAAATAATCCCAGAGTTCAATCCAATGTTAAGCACATCACTGACGGTACAACAATTTGTTCATCGTGTGAAATTACTAGCATCCATATATTCATGGGATGAAACATTGTTGTGTTGCAGTGCAAACAAAAGTTCGAGGGCCAGCAAAATTGTGGTTAGATGCAAGAAGCGGTATTTTCAAAAGCATCGATGAATTTGCAAGCTCTTCGGGTCTACCGAAAATGAAGCCGAGGTACATCTTCGTTTGATGGCAAACGTTAGACGTTCATATGAGCCACATACGGATTATTATTATCGAATGAGTGTGGAAGGTAGACGTGCGGGGACTATTGACGCAGCCATTATAAGATATATGCGTGAAGGTTCAAACGACGTTCAAATGTAAACCGCTATTGCGTGCTTTACATTCAAAACAACTAAGGAGTTTTTGTGTTGCCTTAAAACTTATTTAACAAACCAAAGTAAGATAAACATACCGGTCACGCAAAAATCACATGGTAAAATAAAAAGTGTGTGCCCGATGAACGTGAACTCTATGTCAAAGAAAATATTTAATAAGTCTATGTCGGCAGCGACGACTTTTGCCGATACAAACGACGTGTCAAAGCGTGTTTGGTATAATTGTTATAAACCGGGGCACATTTCCATTAACTGTTTTTCGCCCCAACGATGACCGCGATGTGTTACATGCCGAAAGACGGGACACAGTGCGGATACATGCATAAGTCGAGATAAACCGGAATATGTGAATAACACGAATATTCGTCAGCTACATTCAAACTATTCCGTACAAAACCAAATAGTGAAAAACATTCAGATGGATGGAAAAATTTTGGAAGCGTTTCTAGATTCGGGTAGTAATCGATCTCTTGTTCGAGAATCATGCGCGTACAACTTAATAAAGTGCCCGCAAATTGAGCTGAACGGATTTGCAGGTGGATGCTTAGAAAGCAAAATGATAGTGACATTGAAAATAGACGATACCATCGTACGCGTGGACCTATATGTTGTAGCCGATCACCTCATACCAAAAAGTTTGCTTTTGGGATTGGATGCGTTGAACGGAGTTTCTTATCGAATAATTATTGAAAAGGGCGAGTGCCACGTTGAAAGTAAACGTCCTAAAAACCCCGCCATGGAAAGAAATTTAACTGCAGCCGAAGCAACCGAGCTGTGGGTACTACTTGATGATTTCCGTGATTGTTTTGCAGAGACTACGGCTGAAATGGGTCGATGCAGGACAAAATCAATGAGTACCGAGTTGACGTCCGACACGCCTATTCATGCTCGACCATATCGTATATCATTGGCTAAAAGAGATAAAATTGAGCAAATTATGAATGAATTATTAGCCACAAATGTAATTCATCCAAGTAACTCATTATACTCTTCGCCTATTGTTTTGGTTCCCAAGCAAGGTGGGAACGATCATCTAAACGCTATCACCAAGAAGAAGCCGTATCTAATGCCAACTGTTGAGAACCAGCTCTCACAACTCCCGGGAAAGCGGGAAAATCACGTCAGTACACCTGATTTGTGACTCATCTTGGTCATTTTGAGTACGACGTAATGCTTTTTGGCCTCATTAATTCGCCGATGATTTTCCACGAGGTCATGATCAACTTAATTCGTCGTATGAAATCAAGAAATATCGTAAGCTATGTGGATGAAGTCATTATCTCCAGTATGATGGCGACTGAGGTCCTCAAAACTCTAAAGGAAGTTCTGGAAATTTTACGGAAGATGGGTTTTACACTTAGACCCTCAAAGTTTGTTTTTTTTGCATCCGAGTTAACCTTCTTGGGTCATCGCATACATATCCGAAAATTTCCAACGCCTGAAAATGTGACCGATGTCAGAAGATTTCTTGAATTAGTGGGGTTCTTCCGCAAATTTATTGAAGGTTTCTCGAAAATTTCTAAGCTGCTAACGTATTTGTTAAAAAAGAAGGAACAGAAATCCTTCGTATGGGACAAGACTGCAGACATGAGCTTCAACGAGTTGAAAACTCGTCTCTGTAGCGAACCAGTTCTATCTCTTTTTGATCCACGGGCTGAACACGAGGTACATACCGAAGCCAGTTCTATTGGTCTCGCCGGAGTATTGATGCAATCTACTGAGGAGAAACCATTTCGGCCAATAATATATTTCAGAAGACATTGCACCGATGCTGAAACAAAGTACAGTAGCCACAAATTCATTATCTCCAGTATGATGGCGACTGAGGTCCTCAAAACTCTAAAGGAAGTTCTGGAAATTTTACGGAAGATGGGTTTTACACTTAGACCCTCAAAGTGTGTTTTTTTTTGCATCCGAGTTAACCTTCTTGGGTCATCGCATACATATCCGAAAATTTCCAACGCCTGAAAATGTGACCGATGTCAGAAGATTTCTTGAATTAGTGGGGTTCTTCCGCAAATTTATTGAAGGTTTCTCAAAAATTTCTAAGCTGCTAACGTATTTGTTAAAAAAGAAGGAACAGAAATCCTTCGTATGGGACAAGACTGCAGACATGAGCTTCAACGAGTTGAAAACTCGTCTCTGTAGCGAACCAGTTCTATCTCTTTTTGATCCACGGGCTGAACACGAGGTACACACCGAAGCCAGTTCTATTGGTCTCGCCGGAGTATTGATGCAATCTACTGAGGAGAAACCATTTCGGCCAATAATATATTTCAGAAGACATTGCACCGATGCTGAAACAAAGTACAGTAGCCACAAATTATTCGTTCTGGCAATCGTTGAAACGTTAGATCGATTCTGATTTTATTTGATTGGAAAACACTTCCGAGTGGTGCAGGATTGTAATGCAATATCGACGATGAAGTTGAACACTTCCCTTAACAATCGAGTTGCTCGATGGTGGCTAAAACTCCAACAATTCGACTTTGATGTGGTACATCGAGCAGGAAACAATATAAACCATGTCGATGCATTAATCCGTCGACCACACCAACAACCGCAGGAACCGACAACAATAGCAGATAATGTGTTACTGATGCAAAAAACTGATTAGGTCCACTGGTTGATATCATTACAGCGACAGAACCCAAAACTAAAGGAAATTATGGATATAATTGATGAAGTATGTAAATTAGCTCAATTTGCCCAACAAAAGTGCGATTACACTCATGAGAAACGAAGATTGGTGCGAAAATTCAATGGCGATCTTAAATTTTTATGTGCCATCAGCCGTCCGTTGGAGATTGGTAAAAAGTTGTCATGATGATGCCGGTGATTTTGGCGTTAATAAAACGGTCCATAAGATACAAGAACTGTTCTGGTTTACTCGAATGCGCAACTACGTGAAGTCGTACATTGCTTCATGTCCGCAATGTTGTCTCAATAAAGTATCAGCAGGAAAAACCGAAGGTCGCTTGTTTTACGAACAGGTTGCACCTATACCTTTTATTGTATTGCATATTGATCACTTAGGATCATTTTCTAAGAGTAACAAAGCCAATCTATACATAATCACAGTAGTGGACCCTTCCAGTTAATTCACAATGGTTCGAGCCACGAGAGCAGCCAACAAAGTAGTTAGCATGTTGAGGGATATCACGTCATACTTTGGATCACCACTCCGTATTATAAGCGATCGAGGGTCAGCATTTACATCGAAAGAATTTGAGGATTACTGTGCTGTGTATTCATTGCGTGAATTTGCCTGTGCGAACTCCACGTGCTAATGGCCAAGTTGAGCACGTTAACCAATCAATATTGTCATATCTACGATGTTCGATGACGGATTGTAAAAAATGGGACAAGCTTCTACCGAGTTTGCAATGGGTACTAAATTCTCAAACCAACTCGACAATCGGATTTACACCTTATCAGATAGTTTTTGATTTCAGTTTGAGGGATGTAACAGCGAGCCGTATCATCCAAGCACTACAGGACGATACGGGTGACAATAATCAAATGTCGATAAGCGAAATTCGGCAGGAGGCTGCACAGCGTATTATGACCAAAAAGGAACGATGGAAAATACGATTCTACGAGAAACATAAAACTCCTATTTTATACGCAGAAAGCGATTTATTGGTTATACAGAACATACCAATAGCATCCAAGGAGTCCCACAAATTGGAGCCAAAGTACCGAGGGCCATATGAAGTGGCCAAAGTTTTGAAAAACGATCGCTGTGTTATCGAAAGCCTCGATGATGATCAGAAACGAAAATTCAATTCCGTTTTCACGAGTGATAAAATGAAACCATGGTGCCGACTCAGCCCAGATTTGGATACCTACGACTATAATGACGATGACGAATACTACGAAGACTTGGCAACACCGTAGCGAGGTACTCAGTTAGTCGAGTTGAGTCGAACCAAGCAAGTAGAAACAACGTTTCCTACGATATGAGGGTAAAAGATATTTTAACGTAAATTTGTGAACGAGAGTTAATTTTCATTACTGAAACAAAGCGGTGCTATCTTTTAATGAAAGCAATTTCCTAATATCCACAGTCCTTTTATTCCTGATATGTGTAAGTGCAAAAAGAATTCTTGAAATTGATGAATAGTCGTCCATTTTTTGTTCAGAGTTAACACCAAATACATATATATTTAATTTTATAATGATAATCAAGAAAAATTGCTGACAAAAGCTCTTATTAATACATTTGATACATAAAAACATAAAATGTAATGCTAAAAACAAAAATTCTGCATAAAATCATTAAAATAATCAATTTTTCCTTATATACTGAAAATTATCTCCACGTTTTAAGCGCCAATAGTAATCGCATAGCATAGTTGCGTCCCAATGAGCTTGAAATCTCTCCACAAGCTTTATCACATCTTGATAAAAAGTTTTTCCTTGTTCATCACATGCGGCTCCATGATTTGAAGGAAACAATGAGAAATGCGAATGTAGAAAATGAATTTTTCATGTATATATTTTGTACGAGGATAGAAAGAACAATCCTACTTTTGGGGAATCATACGCCTTTCTTTCCATTAGACCCTATTAAAAGGACAAGAAAATCAAATAACAGCAAATGACGACTTTTACTCGAATTACGAATTCCGACTTTTACTCCGATTATTCCACATAACTGATCGACGCACACAAGGGTTTTGATTGTAGCGATTTCAATTGAAGGACAATATATTGGACTAAAAAGGATCGACACAGAACTGTCATTCTTTCAAGTACTCGTTAATATTAACAGTTCAATATTGATGACGAGAAATTGAATTTTAATGATCCTTCGTATGAAAAATGCCAAATATTTTGCACTTTTCAGGGATTTGGTGGAGACTCTGAGTCCTTTGGTGATGGTTGATAATGCCCTTATGACGATCGCCTGAATTTCCTTGGTCTACCTTCACTGCAGGTAAGGAGGCAATTCCTGGATCAATGCTTCTTATTTAAATTATCGAGAGGCATGTTATCGTCGAAATTATACAACGCCATTAGCATACGTCCCCCTTCTCGCACTAGGTCATCGCAATACTACGCTATACCGTTTGCCGAAACCGTAACTTACAGTCACTCACCGATGGTTTGTATGGTAAGAGACCATCTTAATCTCCAGCATGGTCCTCCTTCTGGCTCATTTGAATCATTTAAAAACATCCTGCGGAGAGTACTCTACGAGCAATAAATTCTTTTGTCGTTAATTTCAGTCACTACTTTATTGTTAACTTTAGATTAATTCTTACATGATATTTATATTTGAACCTTAACACGTAATTTATTAGTTCTATTTTATAATTGGGGTTATTAATTCTGTAAAATAGTGTTGAAATAAATAAATAACAGGTGATGGATGATAACAAATTCAATTCTCTACAAATGGTACATTTTAGTCAATCAGTTATACTGGAAACAGCCAATAAATTTACTCTATATATATATATATATATATATATATATATATATATATATATATATATATATATATATATATATATATATATATCTATATATATATATATATATATATATATATGTCGCGTGTTTTCGGTTCGCGGCCAATAATTTTAATGTTCCGGGAAAGTGAAAACGCAATGTCTTTTAATTTAAGTTAAAAGAATTTATTTAATTACAAAAATGCACAATAAACAATTTAACAATTTAACACTTTCACTAATTTTAATTTTCACTATGAAAAAAATCTAACACTTGTCCATAAATTTCTTATCGCAATTGTCTTCTAAATCACTTCGCACTCAAACAATCAATCGTCTTTACTTCGCGTTCCACTATATCGCAGTTTTCTATCGCGGTTGTAATGAATGAACCCCCCCATTCATTCAGCTCGCCTTTATATAGGGTCTCTACCTATTCACCCACTTCTCGTACGTTGGCGAATGTTCTACCGAGAGGTAGCTGGTAGATTCGAGCAAATTAATGAATGGAGTGACGTCACTTGCAGATGTTGATCATGCTTGTTGGGTTCTCGTATGTTCGAGTAAATTCATTTGTTGACGTTGATTATGAAAACAATTGCGACAGTAGCTCGCAGAATTATTTGTACATGTAATTATTTGTACATGTAACACTGCCCCCACCTCAGTTCTTTTCGCCCCGAAAAGATGTGCCGCTATTTGTAGTCAATTCTCCCTGGGTGTAATATGTGGCAAGACGGTCCAGATGCACGATTTTCATTTTAGCTCTCGGCTTACGATGTTCCTGTATTCGGTATACGACGTCGTTGACTCGCTTTGTAACTCGGTATGGTCCCTCCCAATTATGTTGCAACTTTGGAGACCTACCCTTTCGCCGTTGCGGGTTATAAAGCCACACCAAGTCATCTTGCTGGAAGCCAGTAGAATTAGCCTTGAGATCATACCTGGTCTTCATGCGGTCAGTAGCCGATTCGAGGTGTTTTCGCACTGTCCGATGTATCTGGTTCAACCGTTGTCTTAGATCACTTGCGTACTCCGAGACCGTTTGGGGTTTCTCAGGGGGTGTTCCGAACTTTATATCAGCTGGCAGACGAATAGTCTTTCCAAAAAGGACTTTGGCTGGGGCTTGGCCCGTCGATGCATGTTCGGCAGCTCTGTACGCCATCAAAAATAGTGGGATGTCGGTCCCAGTCCCTTTGGTTCTCGTCAACCATCTTGGCCAGATGTTTATTGAGCGTGCCGTTGAACCGTTCGACCATTCCATCGGATAGGGGATGCAGCGGTGTTGTCCTCGTTTTCCGTATCCCCAGTAGTTCACACATTTCGCCAAAAACTAGTGACTCAAAGTTTCGGCCTTGATCTGAATGTAATTCGCAAGGTACGCCGTACCTACTGACCCAATTTAACACTACCTGTTCAGCCACGGTAGTTGCTTCCTGGTTGGGAATGGGGTAGACCTCGGGCCACTTGCTGAAATAATCGGCTACAACCAGCGTATATCGATTTCCCCAATCGGATTCAGGAAAGGGTCCTGCGATGTCAACAGCAATCCTTTCGAATGGCACGCCTACGTTATAGGTTTGCATTTGTCCTCTCAGTCGTCGCTTTGGGCCTTTGACGGAAGCGCAAATTGTGCATCTGCGACACGAGTCCTCTACGTCTTCTCGAGCGCAGAGCCAGTAGAACCTTTCCCGCAATTTCGCTAAGGTCTTGTTAACACCTAGGTGGCCTCCCGAGGATCCTTCATGCATTTCCTTAACCACATCGTGGATTCGGCTTTTGGGAAGTATAGTTTGCATCCTATAGGAGCTACGATCCGCCGTCTCCCATTTTCGCTTGAGTACGCCACCCTCCACCTGAAGGGAGTTCCATTGTGCCCAATAGCTTTTCAGGGTTGCGCCATGCATTGAAACGTCTTTCCACTCAGGTCGCCCAGTCGTCTCCTTCCATACGAGCAATGGTCCGATGTCTTCATCGGCTAACTGGGCATTTCGAATCTCCTCCGATGACCAACCTTCATCGAATTCGGCCGTTATCAATCGCAGATCAACGGGCGGTTCCTTTTCCTCAATCCGTCGGCAATGCTTGCAGTTAGCTGGACATGGACGGCGGGATAGGGCGTCAGCATTTCCATGAACTCCGCCCTTCCGATGAACAATTTTGTAGTCGTATGACTGCAATCTTTCGATCCATCTCGCAACTTGTCCCTCGGGGTTTTTGAAGTTGAGCAACCATCTCAGTGATGCATGGTCCGTTCGAAGAACAAATTTCTGGCCATATAGATACTTGTGGAACTGCTTGGTGGCCTCTATTATAGCCAATAGCTCCTTCCTGGTCCCGCAGTAATTCCTCTCACTTTTTGAGAGAACTCGACTGTAATAAGAGAGGACTCTTTCTTCGCCATTGATCTGCTGGGAGAGTACAGCTCCAATACCGCCGTTGCTTGCATCGGTGTCAACTACAAACATTTTTCCGGGTTTCGGATACGCCAGCACGGGTGATTCACATAGCTTTTCCTTCAGGGTCTCAAAGGCTGTCTGGCATTGTTCATTCCAGACATACGGACGATTTTTCTCGGTTAGCTGATGGAGACACTTAGCTATTTTGGCAAAGTCTTTGACGAATCTTCGATAGTAGGTCGCCAGACCCAGAAAACTTCGTAGTTGGCGCTTGTTGTTTGGTGTTGGCCAACTTTTCACGGCTTCAATTTTCTCAGGGTCTGTTTTGACCCCTTCTGCTGATACGACGTGTCCCAGGTATTTTACTTCATCTGCGAAAAGAGTACACTTCTCGGGACTAAGTTTCAAATTTGCCAGTCGTAATCGGGAGAAAACCTCTTCTAAGTTCCGCACATGCTCTTCGAACGTTCTACCGATGACGATGATGTCATCTAGGTATACCAAGCAGGTTTTCCAGGTTAGACCACTTAGCACATATTCCATCAAGCGTTCGAAAGTGGCTGGAGCATTGCAAAGCCCAAACGGCATCACCACAAATTGCCACAATCCGGTCCTAACTAAAAATGCGGTCTTCTCTCGGTCCTTCTTGTCAATTTCTACCTGCCAGTAGCCACTCTTCAGATCGAGTGTAGAAAACCATTTTGTGTCGGCTAAAGTGTCCATGATGTCATCGATGCGTGGGAGCGGGTAACTATCTTTCTTAGTGACGTCGTTAAGCTGCCTATAGTCGACACAAAAACGTGTGCTACGATCCTTTTTCTTCACTAGAACTACAGGCGCGGCCCATGGACTGACAGAAGGTTCAATAACGCCTTGTTTTTCCATGTCTGAGATCAGCGCGCTCACTTCTCCTTGTTTGGCTATAGGGAGGCGTCTGGGTGCTTGTCGAATCGGCTTGGCTCCCTGTGTATCTATGACGTGAGTTACCATACTCGTTCGGCCTTGGTCATCCGGGCTTGTTGGGAAGATGTCACTGTACTTGGTGACCAGATCAGAGGCTCGTTTGAATAGCTGCACTGGCAATTTGACCTGCTTCAATATTGCAGACGTGGATTCCCGGGCTTTGTCTGTGTCTTGCCTCCTTTTCCAATGATGGTGGTGAGTAGCTTCCAAAGAGATGATGGTGGAAACAGGCTGGCAGCTGCCGATGACTTCTCCCGCTTTGATGCTCGTAGTTGAGTCTGCGGTGTTAAGGACTCTGACCGGCACATATCCGTTCCTTAAAGATCTTACAAGGCATCGTCCTACAATCAAACTGCGTAATGCGGACGTCTTAGTTGGCTCTATCAGATAAGATCGGTGGTCTCCAGAATCACCATCAAGCTTGGCCCATACAATGCTTTCGGAAGAATTCGGTACATCAGTGTCAGTACATACCACTAAATTCATCTTAGGAATTCGGACGCTGGGATCCTCCATCAGTACTTCGACATTCTGCCATTTCAATACACGTTTGCCCAAATCCAACGTGATTCCATGTGGTCGCAGAAAATCCATTCCGAGAATGCAGTCATCCATAATGTTCGCGACCAGAAAATTATGTCGGAACACAAGGTCTCCCAACTGTATCTGGAGGTTGACCTCTCCATGAACAGGTGCAGTTTCTCCCGTAGCTGTCCGTAGTGAGAAAATTCTGCCCTTGTGAAGTTGTTGCTGTCTAACTAGGTCTGGTCGGATAATCGATCGGGTTGCACCAGTGTCGATTGTTATGGTGCAGTGTTCTCCGTCAACTTGACCCGGAAGGCATAAGTCCGCTTCTCCACGATGTTATCTTGACACGGTGATGGTGGTGCTGGGGACGTCGATCCTCCTAGCCAACCTCTGCCCCACGAAGTTGGCTCTTACATGTTTCCCGACCCCTCTGTTTGAAGGGCTTCCATTCTGGGCTCCTGACTCGGTCTGGATCTCCTCCTAGCTGCACACCCTGGACAATAGCTCGGTTTTCTTCGCTTCTTGCAGTCTCTTTGCAGGTGCCCCTTCTCTCCGCAATTCCAGCATCTAGGCGCACCATTTACATGCGGATCTCGCTCAATTTCCACGCGCTCACACCTGCACTCGTCTGTCACTACCTCACGAACCCGGGCAGTGGTACGAGTCACATTTTTCGCTGCCTCAAAGCTCAGACTATAAGCCAGTGCGTCTTTAACCGTTTGCTTTTGAGCTAAACGCACGGCTTGTTGCAATTCCGGGTCCTTTAGTGCGCTGATGAATGCTTCCGTCGCTGCATCATCTCGATGTTCTGGGTCGTAGGCTGGATAAGCCAAAAGTGCCAGTCGCTCAATGTCTTGGGCTAGCTGCTGTAGGGTTTCACCAGACTTCTGCATTCGATGCCTTAGCTGTGACCGATAAATCTGCTTCAGATGATCGTCTCCATAACGCATGTCCAGCGCATTCATTATAGCAGCCGGGTTTGAATGCAGCTCAACGGGGATCGTCTGCAACAGCTCGGCAGCTGGGCCTCTTAGAGCAAGAATCAATGCAGTTGCTCGTTCCTGCTCATTCCAGTGATTTATGCGAGCGGCTGCTTCGAACTGGGTTTTGTAAATACTCCAGACCGTTTGCCCATCGAATATTGGTGCTCGCACATTTCTAGATGAGCTTTGCGATGCGGTTATAATTGGGGCTGGTGAGGCGGTTATTACTGCCTTCGCTGCTTCCAAGTCCTTTTTCACTTTTTCCATCTCATGGTTTACCTGGCTGATCTCAAGGTTGATTCTCTCCTCGACCTGGTATACCTTTTCCTCGACGCATTTAATTTGGCTGTTGAGACTACTGAGCTCCGCTTTTATTTTGGTTGACTGTTTTTCCAGCTTCTGTGCGATGTCTGCCTTGATTTCGGTCGCTTGTTGGTCCATTTTTGCTGATTGTTCATTTAGCTTCGCAGCTAAACTGGATGTCTGTTCATTTAGCTGCGCTGATTGTTCATCTAGCTTCGTGGTTAAATTGGACGACTGTTCATTGAGCTTCGTGGTTAAATTGGACGACTGTTCATTGAGCTTCGCAGTTAAATTGGATGACTGTTCATTGAGCTTCGCACTTAAATTGGATGACTGTTCATTGAGCTTCGCAGTTAAATTGGATGACTGTTGTCGCTGCTCTTGCTGCATCAGCATTAACATTTGCATCAGCGCATTTTCTGGTTCCTTTGGTTTTTTTGTTTCTGCTTCACCACCTTCTGTGCCTTTTTCTGCATCTGAGGGCTCACCCGAATCCAGATACGCGCCTTCCGATTCAATTGCGTCACGCAAGCGTGCAATCAGTGTGGCCTTTGTACCTTGCGTAGCCAGGCTTCGCTGTTCCAACTCTTCCTTAAGCTCCGACATGGTCAATTCATTAATTTTTAAGTTTAAGCTTCGTGGCATTTTTAATGTTTCTTTAAATTTTCCTATTGTGCACTATAAAAATGTTCAAATATTCACTTTCAAAATTTTTCTATCCCACTTCTGACACCACTGTCGCGTGTTTTCGGTTCGCGGCCAATAATTTTAATGTTCCGGGAAAGTGAAAACGCAATGTCTTTTAATTTAAGTTAAAAGAATTTATTTAATTACAAAAATGCACAATAAACAATTTAACAATTTAACACTTTCACTAATTTTAATTTTCACTATGAAAAAAATCTAACACTTGTCCATAAATTTCTTATCGCAATTGTCTTCTAAATCACTTCGCACTCAAACAATCAATCGTCTTTACTTCGCGTTCCACTATATCGCAGTTTTCTATCGCGGTTGTAATGAATGAACCCCCCCATTCATTCAGCTCGCCTTTATATAGGGTCTCTACCTATTCACTCACTTCTCGTACGTTGGCGAATGTTCTACCGAGAGGTACCTGGTAGATTCGAGCAAATTAATGAATGGAGTGACGTCACTTGCAGATGTTGATCATGCTTGTTGGGTTCTCGTGGGTTCGAGTAAATTCATTTGTTGACGTTGATTATGAAAAACAATTGCGACAGCAGCTCGCAGAATTATTTGTACATGTAATTATTTGTACATGGAACAATATTTATATTTATATTTATGTATATATATATATATATATATATATATATATATATATATATATTTATATTATATATATATATATATATATATATATATATATATATATATATATATATGTGTGCGTGTGTGTCTAGGATATAACTATAGTCATGCCTGGAGGTGATAAAAGACGACGAGCGTGGACGTGCCGACGGAGGGTGAAATATAGGAGCTCATTATAATAACAGGAAATCAACGAAGCGTCGGATAGAGTAATACTGCTGACGAAAAGTGAGACAAAGAAAGAGAAAATGAATGGCGTGCATCAGTGTGGACATAAATTAAGCAATAGTGAAAGTGAATGTGACAGAAATTGTGAGAAAAAAGAAGGGACTGCAGAAGACAGAAAAAAGTATGTGAATCTAGAAGAATGGATGCGTTCGAACTACATATTTCTGCATGCGTATTTTTCTACTCAGCTGGAATATTTATTTTTACAAAACAGTACAACTAGAGACGAACGACGTTGTCTTGTTATTCAATATTTGTAAGGAATATTTAAAAACTTCCCACACCATTTCGATTTTTTCGTCACCTTGGTGTCCAACCTTTGGTGTTTCAACTAAGGGATGGATGAAAAGGATTGACTGATCACGCTCCTTATTGAGCAAGTCAATCAGGCAAAGGCAATCCAAAAGCAATTGGAGGAAGTCCTCAATGAGCTGCGACAAACACATCATCAGCTCAAAGAGAACCAAAGTGAGTTGAAAGAGCAACTTCAGAAGAATGACGAGGTCGTGGTCAAGCTCAGATCAAAATCCTTCAGAAAGAGGAACGCTATGGGCTTCTCATTCCTCAGAAATCAATCGCCTTCGGAAGAAGCCACAGAGTCTGACCAGAATATGGTAGACTCAAACGAAAAATCTCAAGACTGTCTGGCTCTGCCACCTCCAAAACTAACTGTTTCATTCCTAGAAATCGCTACCAAAAAACCCTCACAAATTTTTCTCTCCACACCATCGACATCGGTCTCAACTTCTAAACAGAGTGTACTACAAAAACACTCGGATGTTCCCGATGAGACTCATCCTAAAACTGGCCCCATTATCCTCCGTGAACCGGAGAAATGGGCAAAGCTGGCTGCACTTATGAAGCATTTAAATATAAAGTACGGCTCTGCCAAACGCGTATATCTGGGCATCCACATTATAACCCAATCATCCATGGATCACATTAAAATAATAAAGTTGTTAACTGAACAAAAATGGGAGTATCACACATAATTAATTATGATAATTCGCGGTCTTCACGGACTATCAGTGGAGGAAATTAAAGAATATCTCCAGCAGCAAGGCTCCCACCCCATTGAAGTTTTTCTAAAACTTCAATCCGGCCCCGATAAACTGGTAAAAGTCCTTTTGCCGAAAGCAGAAACCGAAATCTACAACGTTAGATCTATCTGTCATCTCATGTGCCAAGTCGAGTCAATGAAACCACGTAGCGGGCAAGCTATGTGTCATAACTGCCAACAATTTGGAAGTTCATCGAGCAACTGCCACGCTCAAGCTCGCTATGTAAAGTATGACGGCCATCATCACTTTACTTACTGCAAAAAGCAATTTACTGAAAAACCCAAATGCATCAATTCTGGAGGAGAACACCCCGCCAACTACGGAGGATGTCCCAAAAACCTGCAAAATGTCAGGAAAACTTTTGCGCAAATTGCCACCCAAAACAAGCAACAACCCAGTGTGAACTCTTCAAAACCAAACACCAATAGAACCCCTACAACTCCTGCACAGCCACAAACCGCATTCACTCCACCAAATATGGAGCAATTTTTCATCAAAATACAGTCACAGATGCAACTGATGGTGCAAAAAAGGATGGTGCAGGGCGTCACAAAACATAAGTAAAAACACCCAATGACTTCCCCCATGAATCACATTTTTATACTCACGTGGAATGCAACCTCCCTGCAACAAAGGAATTGTGAGCTTAGGCAATTTATGGCTGACCATAATTTTGATAATATTCTCATCCAGGAAACCTTTTTGGAACCAGGAATCTGTCTCCGCTTCCCTAACTATTATCTATATGGAAATGATAGACTAACAGGAAGGGTAGACGGTACGGCCATTCTTGTGAGAAGAAATGTGAATCACTGCTTGATTGAAACCCCACAACTACAACGCAAAGAGGCGAAAGTAATTAAGATAAAGACTAACTCGTGTCACTGTACATCCCCCCTCGAAGTGAGACTTTCTATCAAGATCTAAGCTCCCTCTTCAAGCTGGAAGGCTCACTCTTGGTGATACGTGATTTCAACGTCTATCATAATTCCTGGGGTGCTGTGAGAAGCAATCGAGCTGGGGCTAAGCTCAACAGATTTATCACAGCCAACTACGTAAGACTGCATATGAAGTGAACCAAGGCACTATGGCAGAGTTTCTGGCAACATCCTAGACTTCGGAATCTCACGAGATTTTCACCACAATATCCCTACAACGGAAATTGAAGATCTCTCTGCCGACAAAAAACCGGTGCACTTGTTAATAGAGCAAATCTTCATAGATAAACCTCTAAAAGTAGGGAGTAGTAAAAATTGGCAAGCTTTAAGGGATACTCAGTGATGTCGATGAAAGCATAGAACAACCTACCAGAAAAATCCTTCTTACCAAGGAAAACAGTACAGCCTAAACTCCAGTAAGGGAGCACAACCCTTAGGAACTTTCTCAATGTATTAGGCTCTTGATAAGGAAGAGAAATCAACTATGGAGACGAGTTAAAAACACGGGTTGAAAGCCAATGGCTTACAAACAAAATAGGTGACCAAATTCACGCATTTCGAAACACCATTTGGGAAGGATTTTTGCAAAGCCTGGAATTTGGTGACAATAACTCCCGGCGCCTCTAAATATTTCCCCCATTCATGGACCAAATGGCCTTCAATATGACAGCACAGGAAAAGCCGAAGCCTTTGCAGACACTTTTGTATGGCAATTTCATGAGAATAATTCCCCCGAGGAGAGCCCTGAATCTGAAGATTCAATTGAGTCCTCTGTGGAAAGACTGTTAGCTTTTCAGATGAAAGGCACTAACGAAATTTTTCCAATAGAATTACCGGAATTAAAAGACATAATAAGTTCACTGAACAAACGGAAAGCCCCAGGACCTAATTCTTTGACGAACGCCATGCTAAAATGGCTACCAGGCAACTTACTGCAAGCCCTGATGGACATCGTCAACACCATCTCTTGCCTACGTGAATTCCCCAAATCGTGGAAAATGGCAATTTTAATCGTCATCTCGAAACCAGATAAAGATCTTACTTTACTGCGAAATTGGCGGCCAATAAGTCGACTGTCTTCTCTCTTAGGTCACGGAACAGGGGCTTTTAACTCGGTTGTTCGAATATATTGAGAACAAAGAGATCATACTAGATGAACGATATGGCTTTCGAGCTGAACACCCCACCAAACTCCAGCTAACAAGGGTGGTCCAACATATAAGAAATGGATTGAATCGCAGAAAGTCAACAGGCCTAGTTATGTTCGACATAGCAAAAGCCTTTGACAAAGTCTGGCATGCAGAACTAATCTTTAAAATGCATAAATGTTCCCATTCCACTACCTTGATAAAAAAAATCAACTCTTTCATGCATATTATCCAACATGCGACCAATTCAAGCTGGAGTTCCACAAGAATCACCATTCACCCCATTACTGTGCACCCTATGCACAGCAGACCTCCCGCGTCTGGCTAACAGCATTCAAATCTCCCCATATGCCGACGGCACTTGCATATATTTCACCTTGGGACAAACAGAATCCATATCTTCAAGTCTGCAACGAACCACCGAAATTCTTTTGGTGTACTTTCAAAGATGGAAGCGCTGAAAAGACACAAGCTATTTTCATCACAAGAAGATGACGACCACAATCTCCTGAATTATAAATCGACTCAAACTCAGTACCTTAGAAAGGAACAGCAAAATACCTTGGACTAAAATTTGACAATAGACTTTCATGGACTGACCACATACGTAACAAGAGACAACACTGTTTTGGTGTCTTATCCTCCTTGCACCCCATTTTAAAATCGGGAAAACTAAACGTGAAAAACAAACTCCTCATCTACAAACAAGTCATAAGACCCTCTCTTCCCTATGGCTGTATAGTCTTCTGTCAGACCGCAAAATCCAACAAAAAACTGCTTCAATCCCTGCAAAACAAGGCCCTTAGAAGAATCTTTGGAACCCCCTGGTACATTAGGAATATTGAAATTCATAAAAACCTCAAACTAGACACTATTGACAAGCCCATATAAGACCGCGCACAAAAACTGTTTGTCGGCATAGATAAACACGCTAATAGTACCTTGAATCCCTTAAGAGCAACAAATAACGAACAGAGGCGCACCTACCCTAGCCTCACGTTAATAACATTGTGATACAGGACTGACACAATCTAGATGTATTGTTTGCTATAGGCCAGTTAGGTACAAAGATACCCACAAATAGAAATAGAGCAAAAGTGCTAAATCGCACTAGCTCCACGTAACCCCACACCTCACTTTCACTAAATTTTCAGAAATTATATATTTCAGCTAGTTTTGTTAATCGTTCAAATTGGCTAAGCAAAAACAAAATAACGGCCGTTTTAGATGAAAAACCATGATTTATATACAGCTCCACTTTGCACAGAAATTGGTGTAAAGGTCAAGGGTGTGATAAAGCTCAAAATAAAAAATCCTAAGTCGAAACATCTGAAAGAAAATGGTGGCCGCTCAAAGGCCGAAAAAATAGAGCAATAGAAATAACTTCAGGGTCAGCTAAGAATATCAAAGTGATGGCTAGGCAAGGTTCGCAATTCGAAAATTTCTAAACGCTACAATTTATATTGGATTTTTTGAAACATAAAATGCAAATAGACGTTGATAAGATCTTGTACTAAAATGTATCAGAACTAAATTCGATTCCTATGAACGCTGCAGATTTTAACAGTAGTCAGTTTTGTATCGCAGTCAAAAAATTAAATTTATATTGAAGAAACTGAATTTTAAATATTTTAAATGAAAAAATTTGCCACTATATAAGGGCGAAATAAATAAACTTTTAGAAAGAAAATCGACTTCAAAATACCCTGAAAAGGATAACATAAATTAAAACAAAAGCAGTGCTAAATCAATTTCCTGATTTCAACATAAAAACTTACCATCACCATCACAAAAGAAGCAAGGAAAAACTTCTATAAAATTGATTTCATCCTTTTTAGGGAATTTTGAGGTCGGTTTTTTTTCCTAACAGTTTTCTGATTAATTTTTTGCAGCACGTTTCGGGGCTTCGCTTAAAGATGGTTGAAATATTTCATTATCTTGATCAAATGTATCGGCACTCTACAAGGTGATATGGTCAGTATCACGTCTAGACCGTGTGTCCGTCCACCCATCTGCGATACGTTCTGATTTTAAACTAGCAGGTATCATAACTGAACGGGCTTATAGTCGGTCTGAAGAATCACTCGAACTAAATCTCGTTGTCGCCAACGAGAGTTGAACCAGGGACCTTCGAGTTCGGGTTGAGCGGTCTAACCCCTACACCACGCGAACTAATAGTAGTATTATTTCTTGATTTCACATTTTCCTCAATAAAATCGTATGAATACCCTTAATGTTATGAAATTTGGTATTTAGGTAATATTCTAGAAGTTCCAAATGTTGTGCAAGTTTTTAAAAAATCGAGTCATATTCAGAGAATTTTTGGTAATTTTAATTTTCTCTGCTTACAATAACAATAGGACATGGTGTTGCTACTATATGGGCTTCCTATACAAACAGACACTAGAGCTTTAATTGGATCTTCTAAAAAGCTTCAGTTTCAGTTTAGAGGAAGAACATAAAAATCAACAAAATGATGGCCACTTAAAATCGAGAAGCAGTGATGTTTTTGATTATTATTAGTACCTTCATATCATAGCTTGAGTACAAAACTTTTCTGAAAGGAGTCTACTTTAGTCAACTTAACTTGTCTATGATTGCAGTTAGGTATAAAACAGCAATCTGTTATAAGTAATCAACATTGATTTTTTGAGAGCATCAATGTGAGTAACAAAAGATAGCTTTCGTATGGTTAGATGACGGTGAACATGGCACTGAAACTACACAATCATGCTTTTGGGAATTTTTTGGTGTACAAATATTTTTAGCTTCATTCTTTTCAGGTCGGAAGGACATTAAACATTTTTAAACTTTATCGACTTTAAATCTAGCTCCAAAATAGTACTGAACTATGATAATACTTTACTTTGTACAAAATGAGATCGAGGCGCCGCATACTACTCTCATGACATATGTTTTTTTTTTAAATATCAGCTTGCCTTATCGCTTCACTCGTTTTAATCTTCACTTTACTAAAACAGAATAAGATGTGAGCATTTTGAAATATGAAACGTACAAAGTTAGAAATTGGTTTATTTTTCTCATCGTTCTTTCAATTTTTTCGTCGGTTTTCGTGACACATCGATGTATACGCGAATACACAATTCATGTTGAAGTAAATATGAGTATCAAAGATATATTTTCCGTTATGGTGTTTTATAGAAGTTGACATTGCAATAGCAATAGAAATATAAGAAAAAGTATCAGAACCTACATCTACTTCAACTTCCACTTCTCCCATTACTGCTACGACTACTTCTCTTGTCAAGGAAAACACTTTCATGTCATGACAAACTGTTGATAGATTTTATATTAAATTTATTCTAAAGAGGGAACAACTTTGTTATTGGAAAAATATCAGGTTGGGAACAATTCACCAATTCTCCATCGAATTTCAATCTTGAAAGTATATGCGACAAGTGTATTGATAGGTACCAGGATGTTATAGGATATGAGCACAAGGAAAAGATGAGGAAAATAAAATTGTCGATATGTGTTTTGATAAAAAAATGTCAAACCGCTTATGGAAAACACTTTGGGGCCTATAGGGAGTATAACTCATATCCTTATACAAACATATAAATTGGCGTCAAAATACTCAAAGGATAAGTATTTTTTGACATTAGTTTGATGGAGTCTTGAAAGTTTTTCTTTCCATTTAATTTGATATTGGTGGTTGGATATGTTTGGGAAATTAAAAGTTTACATATTGATAGGAATTCTTGAATGTTTTGCTCGACAAGTTGCCATTAAAGAAAAAATAATTAGATTTAGGTGGCTGTGGAAAACTATGAACACTTTAGCTTTATTTAAGTATTCATTAAATGATGAGCCGTACCTGTAATTTTTCGGAAACTATTAACGCTTTTTTAGTAGATGTTTCTTGCCTTGGACCTTTCGTTAACGAATTGCCTTGTGTGCTGCACGAGCGCCTAAATTCGAAACCAAAGCATGTGCCCCATCACTCAGGTTTATACCGGGAGTAAGTAGCTGCAGCTGATTTTCCGAAGAAAATATTAAATATTTGAAACTAATAGTAATAATTTGTTTTACCTAAATCATTTTTAGCATTTAATAAACATAAAGCGAATTATACATAAATTATTAGGGAACTTAACGAATCAAAAAGAAGCTCTCTAAATTTATAAATATTTGATTGAAAAATTCTACAGTAAAAAATGATTATTTATAACTAAAAATTAGTGGAATAAATGGAGAAAAAAATTTAAACACCCATTTAATAAAAAAAAACTGACTTCAAAATGTCCTTAAAAGAATGAAATCAATTATGTACAAGCGGTTCCATATTCGTTTTTCCCTGTTTGATGAAAATCGAATGATATACACGGAAGTTATAGTCGTTTGAAATTTCTCGAATTACAACAAAAATAACACATGATTTTGGTATCTTAAGGACTTTCTATCGAATCAGCCACTGCAGCTTTGATTTGATCTTCACGAAATTTTCAGATAAGAGTAATAACATAAATATTTTTGGGAATTCATGATTCGAGTGATTTTTCTTGGTTTACAACAAACTGGCGACCGTTGAAAACAGAAAGCAATGGATTTTCTTTTAACGAGCACATCTCTTTGATATATTTATTAACTTTATTCGTTGACTGCATTCTGACGTTGAATAAAAACCCGTCTGACATGAGCGTAGGTCTGTCAACCCAACTTGTTTATTGTGAAGTACAACATATAGTACCAAATTTCATCCAAATCGGAGGCATACTGTGGTCAGAACAGAAATCATGATTTTTCGTCTGAAATGGGCGCCATTTTGTTTTTGCCCTACCGATTAAGCTTGTTAAGGAACTAAATTGTGATATTAACCGAATACACCTTTCGTAAATTTCGTGCAAATCGGAGCAAAATTGCGACCTCTAGCGTGGTCAAAAATTTCGTTATATCCCATACATATATATATATATATATATATATATATATATATATATATATATACATATATATATATATATATATATATATATATATATATGCATATATTTAGAGGATTTTGTATTAGGGACATAACGATTTCATATCTTATGAACGCACCCTTAAACTTTTTCAATGAGCCGTCAATGTCAAAACGTTGGATAAAGTCAATATTTTTACCATGGTAAAGTTCACGAACCAGCAACGTTTGGAAATCACTAGAAAAAAAATTTTAATTACTATTACAGAAAAAAGATCTTCAGCGATGAAGCTCATTTTTGCCTCAATGGCTTTGTTAATAAGCAAAATATGCATTATTGGTCAGCAACAAACCCACATGAGCTTCTTGAGGCATCATTGCATCTGTAAAAATTACTGTTTGTGCGGTTTTCATGCCGGAGGTGTGATTAGGCCGTATTTTTTCATAGATGAAAACGACCGCCATGTTACCGTAAATGGAGAGCGCTATCGTTTCTTTTTGTGTTTGGGAGGTGAATGCCATTTACGCACAGAGTATAGGACTCCCATGCTTGTATGAAGGCGACTGGACTACCCACTAAACACCTCCCCTGTCAACCTGAGAATCTAGCCTGGAACCATATGGCACATTACTTTGGGCCAGGTCCCGTTTCGTTACGCCATGAGGCGCGTTCAAGGTGGGGGATCCCTCTACTAGCGGAAGGTAGAGTGGAAAAGGAAGTGCCAGAAAAGCAGTCCCTCAGATCTAACGCCCTCAGCTGCTGTGAGTTCCTTGTAGGACTGCCCGAACATAATGTGCCACCTAGTTTATTTGTCAACTGATTCAAGCATCACCTCGACTATATTATCCGGGGTGAGCTCTCCCGTCTCCTTGTAGAGGGCCCTTCAGAGCCTGACCCATTTTGTGTACGTAAAAAATGTGTGGCAGGCATTGTCTTCCTCTCCTGGGCAATACCTACAATCGCGGGACCAATCTCGTGCAGGTAAGACTGAAAATAGAACTCAATCTCACCATGCCTTTGATTTAGCCACGGTCTCACACCCGAAATGAGGCGTGCTGTCCTGCTTCCCTTCATGCGATTCACCCAAGATTACTGCCAATCGTTGATTGAGTGCTGTCTCTCTTTGCGGACAACCATCTCCCTCGCATCCTCGTTTGCGATGCAGATAAATAGAGCGGCATTCTCTAGCAAGGAAGGCAACAGGTATCACGCCTGCAATGACTCTCACCACCGAATCAGAGACTGTCAAATACGAAGGTGCATCCTCAGCGCTTCTCTTCTCTGTGCCTGTGCCAGGCGTTTTCCGTAAGCCTCCTTGCTGAGAGCGCCACCCCATACCTCTGCTCCGTACAGTAGCATTGACCCTACAGCACTCATCAAGAGGCGTCTTCTTGATGGGCTGGGTTCCCCTACTTTGGCTATAAGTCGACTCAGAGCCGATGTAAGACACGTTCCACATGTCTGGACCAAGGATAGATCCCTGGGCAATACCAGATTTAAACGCTATCTTTCGTTTGCCCTGTGTCGTGTCGTAGAGCAGGCTTCGATCTTTTAGGTAGTCCTTCAAAAGCCGCATTAGATTTTCTAGAACTTCAAAAGGGTTTTCCAGCGTATCTAGAATATCCACTCATCTAGCGTAGTTAAAGGCGTTCCTGACGTCGAGTGTCACCAACGATCCGTCCCTTGGTGCGACTATGTGCCTCTGAGTTTTGAACCACGCTCACCATATAGCGGCATACAGACGTTGATTCGGGATTTCTCTTCCCCCTGCTGATCAGCATGAGCGTCGCCACCTTTCATCGTACCGGGCAAACCCCGTCCCGTAGGCAAGTGTTGAATATGCTGAGCGGCAAATCAGGACAATGGTGATAGACAAGCCACAGCACTTCAGCCGGAACACCATCTAGACTTGGAGCCTTCCTTGCTTTTATTGAAAGGACTTCCCTCTCCAGTTCCAGTTGTGTAAAGAGTGGACATTTGACTGCTGTTTCACCATGGACAGCGTCAACACGGACGGAATGGGCGGGGAAGAGTCTCCTATCTCGTCCATCTTTTCCGCATTATGTATGCAAGGCTTCCGGAGGGCGCCAAGCTTCCGCATAACTAGCTTGTAGCCAAGGCCCCACGGATCCTTGTTCACATTGCCCACTGGGTCTTGCCAGCAGCATGCCTAGCTGTTGTTGATCAATTTGCAAAGGCATCTCCTGGTCAACTTTTATGCTGCTACCCGGTTGCATGCCTCGTCACGGTTCCGAAGTGGTTTTTAATGGCCTTGACCAACTGTTGATGTCGTCCGCATAGGCTACTATTTAACTCGAGTTGTATAGTAATGTACCTCGTGTATCGACAGGTAGCTTTTTTTCCTTATGACATATTCTAGAGCCAAATTGAATAGCAATGGGGCCAGCCCATCTCCCTTTTTTATTCCGATATTTGTATCAAAGGCATCGGTGAGTTGGTTCTTGATGCGAGCTCATTGTCGTTTTGGTAAGACGAACTAATTTGGCTGGGATGCCAAAGCGAAGCATTACTTGGTACAGTACGTTACGATCAATACTGGCGTAAACTTGCTTAAAGTCAACGAAAATTTGGTGTACGTCTATGTTGAACTCCCAGCATTTTTTAAGTACTTGCTTGACTGTGAACAATTGGTCATTTGTGAATAATAATAGGATTTGTAAATTTAAAATTTTCGTCAGTAAAACTGTATTATTGCTAATGTTTAACAGGAATGAAAATATGTTATAAGTATCCCAACAATGCCGTGAATGTGAAGAAGGGGCCCAGTTTGATAGAAAGGACCCTTGGAGTAGTGCCAGTGTTACCAAGAAAAGGATTGAGATTTAATGGGTATCAAGCTCCATAGCAGTTCCTTTAAACATAATACGAGGAATATGAAAAATCCTTCAGTTGTTTTTTTTTTTGTTTTAATCTTTTTTCACACCAATTCAACTTGGGAATTTTTGGTTTTTAATAGATAACGTTATAAAAATATGTTACCTGAAATTGGAAATTTTTACTAGTGGTCATTATTATTATACAGATTCACATCCTGTTACACCCACTTTTTACCTCGCGAGAGCCACTATGGCCCTCAGGGAAACTGGAGTGCTCCGGCGGGGCTTATGGACCTGGTTAGCTCGTCCGAAGACGGGCGTGGGGCACCACTCGCTTGTCCCTCAAAGCTCCAGATAGCCGCCAAGCGAGAATGCGACTAACCGGATTAAACGCGACGTTATTCGGCCGAAATCCTAACTCATAACCACCCTATGATCTTCACTACAATCCTTCACCTACACCACTGTACACCTCTACTTCTTAATCACACTAATCTTCGCGTGGACCACTATACCACCCCCGAACACTCTGACTCCCGATATCACGAGTTTCATTCAATTCCACGACACTTCCACTTCGACTTGTCCTTCCAAGCCGCACTCGTCACAACCCGTAATCTGAAAACAAAGATTCCTCTAATCTTGTCCTAAAGACAAAAATTTCTTCCTCCAAGCATTAATATATCACAAAGAAACTACGAATATTTAAAACTTTCCAACACTTGTACTCCAAATCGGAACTTCCATATAATCTTAACCTATGATACACTATAATCCATAAAAAATAAACTTACTTCTATTATATACCTACAAAGGGGCCCCTTCGACGATCGTATTCGCAGTTGTACTCTGTAGCCTTTTCTCCAATGTCGGAGCTTGCTCGTCGCTTTGATACGAATTTTCCCTTCGCTTGGATCTCAGTTTGCTGATTCCGCTGTCCTCCACTTGAAGATTGCCGCTGCGCTTCGAATTACTTTCTCCCTGGTTGCTCTTGTTCCGCTGCTTCGTCGCACACGATGGAAAAGATCAAAGAGGAGGCGCATCATTCTTCGCGTGCTTTTATAGCCTCCTCCTAACGGCTATGGTTCCGCTCGTCGGTCATCCACCTCTTCAGCGGGGTAATTCCTTTCTGGCGCCACTTGGTCTCCGCTCCCCTCTGGTGGCGAGCACTCCAAATGCGGCTGAATCAGCTGAACATAATTCACTGACAGTTTGGCCTGTCAGTGATGTTTGATGTTGTTCAGGTTAGATTAGACTTTGATAATTTCTCAAATTGAATTAGATCCGGGCTGTGTTTATGGATGATAGTATTAAATGCAAGATCATCTCTCCAAGAGGTCGTGAAATTACGTACGTTAACATTATGATATCCAGCTGTTTTCATTTGACATCACAACAATAAAGCATCCTTTGCAGATTTCGTCTCCTTATTATCTACTTCCTCAATAGTAGTATCTTGGATTTGGAATCTTAGAATAATTTTCCAGGTAAGATCATGTGAACCGATGTGTTCTAAATGTACTCGTTGCTCCCGGAGAAACTGTAGCGCTTTATCGACATTTTCAAGACAGTGAATTCTCATCTTACCCTTTGTCGGCTTTGGCAGTCGCTCGCCTAATAAAGCTTCTAGCAATCGTATCAAATTCTTGCCATCTCACATATCCACATATAAATCCTGTATGCGACAATTTACCCGAACCAAATGTGAATTTACCCATTTTGCGAATGTTTTCTTCTATACTGATTCACGCTCCTCGGCTAGCGCTTTAATACGCGATCGTTCGAACAGTCGAGAGCTTGAATTACCTCCATCGTATTCGTATTCGTCAATATATTCGGCACCGGGCCCTTGAGTTGGGTCCCAACGCACCACGGAAATATCTGTCGTCATCCTGTCACCTTAGTTGGGCTTAGCTTCGTTGTGAATATTGTCTATCGTGCGCGTTTCGTCGTTTTCGATAACAAAAAAAAAAATACAAGTTGTGATATTTTGGTTGGCGCTCGTCAATACTTCCTCCGTTGCTGGAAGATGATGAGAATGGATTGGGCAGTCACCTTTTGGAAAATGTACTGCTTATCCGTCGAAGAATGTATTTTTTTTTTTCTCATTAATCATCTTCTCGTTCTCCATTGCGATTCCGACCACTTTGCCAATACGTTTGCCTTGCACTGTTTCCTGCTTCATTTTGTTGAAGTAGTGATAATGGGTTACATCATATGTGATAATGGACTACTCATCGGAATGCTCAACAAACACATCCTCTGCATCGAGCAGCTTCGTCAGCCCGAGCCGATCTTCGGCAATGTTAAATGCATTTACAGTCGGAATTGGTAAATCTTTCTTCAAAGCAGCATATGTCAAATTTGCTTCAGTTTTCTTTTTAACTTTAGTTTGTTTGTTTTGAGCTTTTGGTGAATCAACCTGCTTCGCCAATTTCTCATCGGGTTGTTAAGTTTCTTTACTTTGCAAGACTGGCGTGTTTTCAATAGGAGGAGTCTCAATCTTTGCAACAACTTCCTTAATCACAGCTATCGGCGCTTCTCTTTTCGACTGTTTTGCTCTCTTTTGCTCTTTTGACGGATTCTTAGGAGTTTGAGGCCTTACAAGTTCAACTGCTTCGTTTTTCACTTCCTTCACTTCCTTCACTTCTTTCACATGCCTTTTGCTAACAAAAACCTCTTGAACAATCTTTTCTTGGACGTCTTCTACTGGGCTAAGCGATTCATCATCTGAATCTTCCTTGGCAACATCTGGCTCGATCTTGTTAGGTTTTGATTTTACCGAAATATTTCTGGGGAACATTCCAACTTCAAACATGCGCTGATTCTGACCTCCGCTCAATGACAATTATGTTTGCTTAAAACTACCAATAATCGTATTTAAACTACTAATATGATTACAATTTGGAATGGCAAACAAACCCTAGTCGAGTGCGGCTTAGCTTTCTGACTATACATAGTCACGCGAATGTTACGATAGTGTTCAGGGTGAGGTAATCCTGGTACCCTTCGGTTTTATCCGTAACAATCCAGTAGTCAAGTGCTAATTGGAATAGTTGAAATTTTTGGTACCTTTTCTATTAACAATTTAAACGTGCAAAGTTAGAAATCCAATATCGGTGTGCCTAGCAATTTGTTTAAAGAAACTGAGAAAGTTGTACATTCTTTGTATTCTGTTAGAAGGAACTGATATGAAACGGGAACCTGTGGAACTCAATTCTTTTCTTGGCAGCACTGAAATTACTCCGAGAGACCTTTCTACCTAACACGGGGCCCCGTTTTCACATTTACGGTACTATTGGGATACTTATAACATATTTTCATACCTGCTAAACACTAACGGTACATTTAACTAATAACTATCGTGAAATCAAAACACAAAAATAATTTAAATGAATTACTTACTAATACCTTTTTTAGAGGCCTGTAAAAGAACTTTTGGAAAGACCTACTAGTATCGCATCCTGTCTGCCCATCTGTCCGTGCCAAACAACAAGTTTCCTTAGAAACTATGGGTACAAACCACGAAGCTGAAACTTGTTGGTAAGGTCAAAAGTAGTGGTCTCTAAAGAGTTTAGGTTATCGAAAATTTCAAATGTTTTAAGAGGGTCCCCGTAAAGCGACCCTTAAAAATTTTTTGATCACAGGTAATCGAGTGGAGTACCAAATGCAGTCTTGATTAAACTCTTTGAATTAGAGGCAAAAAAAGTCAGTTTTCGCGCTAGAGGGTCCAGAGGAGGCAAAACATACGGAAAATGTAATGCACACAAAACAAATACATGTTGTTTATCTTTCAGTTAGGCAAGTTTTTGAGCAGAGCATCTAATCATTTCATTTTGAGCATCAAACGAGGCCAGTTGGGTCTCAAGCGACGACGGCGGATGTACACAGAACGTACACGTAATACGCTGAGCACAGTAGTGTTACGAGAACCGCAGTCCAAATATTGCTCGGTTCGTGTTCCGTCGTTCCTCTCTGTGTACTGTAAATGACAACATTCATATACGAAATGCTGCGGATTGTAATCAATGCATCTGTGGGCGCGGTGTCGTATCATGGATTAGCAGAAGTGGGTGTGTATCCATACTCGTATTTAGTATCAAACATATACACACAAGACTTCGCAATCGAACGTACCCCCAACGGAACGAATTGGTTACATGCATTGCAAATCCAGCGAAAGCTTTAGATTTGTGGTTGCACCAGTCACAAAGAGATGGCACTTAATACATTAAACTGTTTTCGTTGTTGAACTTTGATCTTTTTAAATGGTAAATTGTCTTCATTATTTTAGTTGGTAAGCAATAAAGTCAGCATAATTATAGTATAAAAGAAAATTATAGAAGTAAGAAAATCGAGAAGTATTTCTCCATTCACTGGCTCAAGGCGTGCGCCCGAGCTTATTTTATCCCAAGGCACTTAGCCCGGGATAAGTGAATTAAGGATACATTCAACTGCGTACTCAAGGCATCCGCCCGAGTATCAGCGCCCCAAGGCAGTTATGCCTGGGGCCTGCAGTTGAACTAGTAATTGATTGATTATAATCCAACTGGCTAGCCCCGGGCACAAAGCCTTGGGACGCTAATACTCGGGCTGATGCCTTGAGTACGCAGTTGATGTGCTACGCACATAAGAACAGACTGGGTGAACTATGGGTGCATGTAATGATAAGAGCGTCGGTAGAGAACAGGTCTCACGACTCACGTATAAAAAAGCCAATTGTCCAGTATAAATTCTACTTTTTAGGGCATTTTGAAGTCGGTTTTCTACTTTTTCTAAAAGTTTTTTGGAAAAAAATGTATAATAGGATTCACTTGTTGTGGGTATTTTTTGAAGAACATGCAAATCAAATAACTGTAAAGGAAATTTACCGCTAAAGCAAGAAAATTTCCAACCTTCAGATTTGCATAACTGATCGACGCACATGAGGATTTGCATTATTGGGGTTTCAGACGAAAAACAACATATTAGACTAAAATGCACCGACATAAAACTGTAATTCTTTGAAGGACGCTGCAGATATTAACAAATATTTGATGATGGACACAGATTCTTTTCTCAATAACCGGTACAATTTCGTAGCTCAGATGCTATAATTTAATATGATTTAGATCAATATTTTTGGCCAAAATTTCATGATCGCTTTTCCCCTCAGCACTCGTCCTCCAGCTGATAATTCAGTTATGATAATACAGGGTGGGCCAGAAAGAATTGCGAATTTGAAAAAATCATTAAAAAAAAACTGAGTACAATTCACATACAAATTCTTATTTCTATAAAAATTGACATCTGGGAAATTCATTTCTTAAAAATAACGTCATCCAGGTGTGCACCATCCCGCTGCAAACATTCTTCGAATCTGACCCTCAAATTGGTAAAAACTCGCTGGCACATTGGACGGGGAATAGCTGCCATTTCTTCCCGGATATTGGTCTTCAACTGGTTAATCGTGGCTGGGTTATTGGTGTAGACTCTACTTTATAGGTATCCCCACAAAAAAAAGTCCGGTGGTGTCAGATCCGGACTTCTAGGAGGCCATGCAATGTCACCTCGGCGCGATATCAGTTTCCCAGCAAACATCTCGTTTACGACCGCCAAAGAGGCATTAGCTGTATGTCATGTCGCGCCATCTTGTTGAAACCATGTCACACGATTATAGGCTTCAAATTGTTGCAGTTGTGGAAAGAAAAAATCCCTTAACATGGCTATGTATCGGTCAGAATTTACAGTGACAGATTGGCCTTGTTTTTTCGAAGAAGTAGGGTCCGATAATTCCGTTCTTGTTGACCTTGGGCGTCCTGCAGGCTTCTGTTTGAGAGTCGAACCAGTCTCTTCGAATTTTCTGACCCACGATCGACTCACACTTTCTTTCGGACACTGATTTAGGTCATGTAATCCAAACTCACGCCGAAATAAACGCCGAACAATAGCGCACGAATTGTGATTTTTAATAATGTTTAACGCAGAATGCACGTTGCGCTCCGGTGAAGTGATCCATCGTGACTAAATTTCCGAGAACCGAGCTACTTAACCCCACCACCCGCGCAGTCCCCTCTCTAAAGCTTCAAACGCAAGAGTGTTTTTAAAATCGTACGCCTTGCTGGCCCACCTTGTACTTAGGTGAAAATGTTATACGTAAGATATCATAAATTCTCCCAAGAAATAATAAGGATTGAATGACTGCAAATCATAAAATTAAAAGCTTTTCGGATAAACGTTAAGGCGCGTCACGGTTAAGTAGTACCTTTTCCTTACTTGGTGATGTCATTGCGTAACAACGACGTTGATTTCAATTATTGAGGTTATATATGAGAATTACCATATTGGAATGATATGCATAAGAACGGAATAGTGATGCAAATATAGCATAACAGAAAATAACTGATTCAAAATACTGAGGCTTAATGTATTCTTATCAAATTGTTGTGCTGTTATAAGTTCAAGTATGTTTTTTTTGCACATATTTTGGACTTCAGAAAATTTAGATACATTAAAACATATAAATTATTGATTCAGCTATGCTTCATCAGTTTAGCTATAGTAATAATGAACGTATATTCAGCTCTCCTAATAAGTTACTCTCTACAATTATTATATGAAATATTGAATAAAGAGTATTTTTATTGTTATTATTTTTATTATTTTTGCTATTATTAATATTATTGTTATTATTATTAGTATTATTATTACTGTTATTGATATTATTATTGCTATATTTTTTTACTATTGGGTACTATCGAATCTTTAGATAAGAGGTGGATTCATGATTTTCACAGTTTCTATGAATGGATTTGGCAGAATGCTTTGAATCCGTGTCTTTATCCACATCCTCCTTGGACAGATAATGAGAATTAAGCTAGAAAACATTCTTACAAATATAAAAACAGTTTTTAAGAAGCGTGGAATAAAATTCTTTTAGAAGAAAAACTAAAAACCGACTTCAAGATGCCCTAAATAGGGTGAAATATGTAAATTTTATGAAAAGAGTGTCACCAAATCAATTTCCCTGTTTAGTATATCACTATCAGTATGCTCAATAAAATAACTACGATTTGTTTCACCGTTTTTTGAACATTTCAAAGTTGTTTTTTATTTTTCTACGTTATCGAGCAACAAAGTAAATAAGTAATGGCTCGTGTTGTCAATTTTAATTCATTTTCGAATAAATTTCTATAGGTTTCATTAAATCCGCCAAAATCTTTAATAGAACGTAAATTTTTCATTTCCTGTAAGTTTTAATTTTTATAAGTATTTTCACTGTAAATCGGTTATTCTTTAAAGTCATTCATCCCGGAAATTATTTGCTTATGTACTACATATTAAAGAGCTATAATGCATAGGCGACACATATTGATTAAAATCTCTTCAGAAAGCTTTAATTATTAAGCAGATGCTGATAATACCATTGAACTTGATAAATGGTTCAATGTAGCAACTGAAATGTTAGTATGTTAATGAGTGGTATATAGTTTAAACGAAGTGACAGAAAGTTTAAAATTCCTTGGAGAAATATGCAATATTTTAAGGAGTATAAATTTTTTTCGGGATGTTTAGTTATTTTTATATTAAATACAATCTTTACAACATGCACCGGACTTCAATGGAGTCGAATCATTGAAACAAAATGGACAAATCGCACTGTTTACGAATTTCGAGATATTGAGTATGGCGTGTGTTTTAAGGACGAAAGGAAGTTTTTGGTAAATGTTAATTATTATTCACCAAATATCCGAACTAATTGTTTTCTTGAAACATATTGCGTTAAAACTATTAATTATAGCCTCCCGTGGAGAGACAATCGTTGAGAAATTCGATACAAGAAAACCCCGCCACTCTAAAGGTTCTCCGATCTCTTCAACTTACTATTCATACAACCAAAGTATATACTTATCACTCGTACCTAAAGTAACTTTACGTCAAGGTTTTCTTTCCGATAGCTCGATATCGAACAACCAGTTATGGTACATATTGGTGCATATGATCTAGTAAATCCACCGGAAAAGATATCACCAGCATTTTTGCTGGAGAAAGACGTCGTTCTAGTGAGTGTGAAGTACAGAACTGGGCCGACTGGATTCCTTTCTATGCGCAATTCACATATCCCTGGAAACGCTGCATTATTTGATATTCTCCTGGCTTTAAGGTGGATACAGAATAATATTTGGAAATACGGTGGTGATGCCAGTCGTGTAACATTGTTCGGTCAGTACAAAGCAGCTGGTCTCATTCACGTTCTAATGCTTAGCGATCTTGGGGTAAAGTATCCACTGTTTAGTGAATGATTGTTTCTAACTTTTGTTTTTACTTAGCAAAACTTTTTCCACCAAGCAATTCTTCAATCTGGATCAGCATTATTTAGTAACTTTACAACTAAGCATCCAGTGAAATATAGTCGAGAAGTTGGAATTGCTCTTGGGTGCAAAGATGTCATTGATAAAGTTCGGTTGACAAAATGTTTGACTGAAGCATGCAATAAGGACTTAACTGATGCGTACAAACAAGTTTGGGTATGTAGGTAATAAGAGATTAAACTCACATTTATATACTTTCCCTGGCTGTTATATCTTTGATGAATTCTACAAGAACATTTAAATTGTTGTGATATTCAAAAATTTTGATTCCTTATAGACATCTTGATTGTATTTTGTCTGATTTTTTAAAACCATGTAGTCGTATGTGGTGAATTTTCACTCATTTAAAAGGATGGTATCAGCAAAAACTATTCATACAAGTTTAGATGAAATCCTAGTGCTAAGAAATACTTGCGGAGACTATGTAATACAATAAAAGTGATTGGAAGACACTTTTTTCAATCCTCGATTCTCAATGGACATTTTTCCCAAAGTACGATTTTCCTAATTGACGTTTTTCTCAAAGCACGATTTTCCCAACGTATATTTTTCTCAAAATAAATTATTCTAGATACATAATAGCACGTTTTGCATATATATATATATATATATATATATATATATATATATATATATATATATATATATATATATATATATATATATATATATATATATATTCTCGCGTGTTATTGGTTCGCGGCCTATAATTTTAACGTTCCGGGAAAGTGAAAACGCAATGTCTTTTAATTTAAGTTAAAAGAGTTTATTTAACTCAAGAAAGTGCACAATAATCAGTTTAACACTTTCACTAATTTTAATTTTCACTATTAAAATAAAATCTAACACTTGTCCATAAATTTCTTATCGCAATTGTCTTCTAAATCACTTCACTATTACGAAACACACTTCCTACACACTTTCGCAGTTCTTATCGCGGTCGAATGAATGATCATTCCCCCATTCATTCAGCTCGCCTTTATATAGGGTCTCTACCTATTCACCCATTTCTCGTTTATTGGCGAATGTTCTAGCTGGTAGATTCGAGAAAATTAATGAATGGAGTGACGTCACTTGCAGATGTTGATCATGCTCGTTGGGTTCTCGGGGTTACGAGTGAATTCGTGTTCTTCATTGTTGTGAAAACAATTGCGACAGTAGCTCGCAGAATTATTTGTACATGTAACACTGCCCCCACCTCAGTTCTTTTCGCCCCGAAAAGATGTGTCGCCAGTTGTAGTCAATTCTCCCTGGGTGTAATATGGGGCAAGACGGTCCAGATGCACGATTTTCATTTTAGCTCTTGGCTTACGATGTTCCTGTATTCGGTATACGACGTCGTTGATTCGCTTTGTAACTCGGTATGGTCCCTCCCAATTATGTTGCAACTTTGGAGACCTACCCTTTCGCCGTTGCGGGTTATAAAGCCACACCAAGTCATCTTGCTGGAAGCCAGTAGAATTAGCCTTTAGATCATACCTGGTCTTCATGCGGTCAGTAGCCGATTCGAGGTGTTTTCGCACTGTCCGATGTATCTGGTTCAACCGTTGTCTTAGATCACTTGCGTACTCCGAGACCGTTTGGGGTTTTTCAGGGGGTGTTCCGAACTTTATATCGGCTGGCAGACGAATAGTCTTTCCAAAAATGACTTTGGCTGGGGCTTGGCCCGTCGATGCATGTTCGGCAGCTCTGTACGCCATCAAAAATAGTGGGATATGTCGGTCCCAGTCCCTTTGGTTCTCGTCAACCATCTTGGCAAGGTGCTTATTGAGCGTGCCGTTGAAACGTTCGACCATTCCATCGGATTGGGGATGCAGCGGTGTTGTCCTCGTTTTCCGTATTCCGAGCAGCTCGCACATTTCGCCAAAAACTAGTGACTCAAAGTTTCGGCCTTGATCCGAATGTAATTCGCAAGGTACGCCGTACCTACTGACCCAATTTAACACTAGCTGTTCAGCTACGGTAGTTGCTTCCTGGTTGGGAATGGGGTAGACCTCGGGCCACTTGCTGAAATAATCGGCTACAACCAGCGTATATCGATTTCCCCAATCGGTTTCAGGAAAGGGTCCTGCGATGTCAACAGCAATCCTTTCGAATGGCACGCCTACGTTATAGGCTTGCATTTGTCCTCTCAGTCGTCGCTTTGGGCCTTTGACGGAAGCGCAAATTGTGCATCTGCGACACCAGTCCTCTACGTCTTCTCGAGCGTGGAGCCAGTAGAACCGTTCCCGCAATTTCGCTAAGGTCTTGTTAACACCAAGGTGGCCTCCCGAGGATCCTTCATGCATTTCCTTAACCACATCGTGGATTCGGCTTTTGGGTAGTATAGTTTGCATCCTATAGGAGCTGCCATCCGCCGTTTCCCATTTCCGCTTGAGTACACCACCCTCCACCTGAAGGGAGTTCCATTGTGCCCAATAGCTTTTCAGGGTTGCGCCATGCGTTGAAACGTCCTTCCACTCAGGTCGCCCAGTCGTCTCCTTCCATACGAGCAATGGTCCGATGTCTTCATCGGCTAGCTGGGCATTTCGAATCTCCTCCGATGACCAACCTTCATCGAATTCAGCCGTTATCAGTCACAGATCAACGGGCGGCTCCTTTTCCTCAATCCGTCGAAAATGCTTGCAGTTAGCTGGACAGGGATGACGAGATAGAGCGTCAGCAATTCCATGAACTCTGCCCTTGTGAAGCAGTTGGGGCCTCACTAGGTCTGGTCGGATCGTTGATCGGGTTGCACTAGTGTCGTTTGTTAGGGTACAATGTTCTTCATCAACTTGACCAGGAAGGCATCTGTCTGCTTCTCCACGATGTTGCCTTGGCACGGTGCTGGGGATGTCGATACTCCTAGCCAACGTTCGCCCCACGAAGTTGGCCCTTGCAGTTTGATGGGCCTCCATTCTAGGCTCCTGACATGGTCTGGATCTCCACCACCCTGGACAATAGCTCGGTCTTCTTCCCTTCTTGCAGTCTCTTTGCAGGTGCCCTTTTTCCCCGCAATTCCAGCATCTAGGCGCACCATTCACCTGCAGCTCTCGCTCAATTCCCACGCGCTCACACCTGCAATTATCTGCCACTACCTCGCGAACCCGGGCAGTGGTACGGGTCACATTTTTGGCTGCCTCAAAATTTAAACTATAAGCCAATGCATCCTTGACTGTTTGCTTTTGAGCTAACCGCACGGCTTGTTGCAATTCCTTGTCCTTTAAGGCGCTGATGAATGCTTCTGCTGCTACGTCATCTCGATGTTCTGGGTCGTACGCTGGGTAAGCCAAGAGTGCCAGTCGCTCAATGTCTTGTGCTAGCTGCTGCAAGTTTTCGCCAGACTTCTGCATCCGATGCCGTAGCTGTGCCCGGTAAATCTGCTTCAGATGATCGTCTCCATAACGCATGTCCAGCGCATTCATTATAGCAGCCGGGTTTGAATGCAGCTCAACGGGGATAGTCTGCAAAAGCTCGGCAGCTGGGCCTCTTAGAGCAAGAATTAACGCAGTTGCTCGTTCCTGCTCATTCCAGTGATTTATCCTAGCGGCTGCTTCAAACTGGATTTTGTAAATACTCCAGACCGTTTGCCCATCGAATATTGGTGCTTGCACATTTCTAGATGAGCTTTGCGCTGCGGTTATAATTGGGGCTGGTGAGGTGGTTACTACTGCCTTTGTTGCTTCGAATTCCTTTTTCATTTTTCCCATCTCATGGTTGATTCGCTCCTCTACCTGGCTGATATCATGGTTTATTCTCTCCTCGACCTGGCTGATCTCATGGTTAATTCTCTCCTCGACCTGGTAAACCTTTTCCTCGACCTGGTCAACCTTTTCCTCGACGCCTTTAATTTGTTTGTTCAGATGACCGAGCTCCGCTTTTATTTCGGTTGACTGTTTCTCCAGCTTCTGTGCGATGTCTGCCTTGATTTCGATCGCTTGTTGGTCCAGCTTCGCTGATTGTTCGTTTAGCTTCGCAGCTAAACTGGATGTCTGTTCATTTAGCTGCGCTGATTGTTCGCTTAGCTTCGTTGATTGTTCGTTTAGCTTCGTTGATTGTTCATTTAACTTCGCAGCTAAACTGGATGTCTGTTCATTTAGCTGCGCTGATTGTTCGCTTAGCTTCGCTGATTGTTCATTTAACTTCGCTGTTAAATTGGATGACTGTTGTCGCTGCTCTTGCTGCATCAGCATCAACATCTGCATCAGCGCATTTTCTGGTTCCTTTGGTTTTGGTGTTCCGGCTTCACCACCTTCTGCGCCTTTTTCTGCATCTGAGAGCTCACCCAAATCCAGATTCACGCCTTCTGACTCGATCGCATCACGCAAGCGTGCAATCAGTATGGCCTTTGTACCTTGCGTAGCCAGATTTCGCTGTTCTAACTCTTCCTTGAGCTCCGACATGGTCAATTCATTGATTCTTAGATGCAAGTTTCGTGGCATTTTTAATGTTTCTTTAAATTTTACTATTGTGCACTATAAAATGTTCAAATTTCCACTTTCAAAATTTTTCTTTCGCACTTCTTGACACCATTCTCGCGTGTTATTGGTTCGCGGCCTATAATTTTAACGTTCCGGGAAAGTGAAAACGCAATGTCTTTTAATTTAAGTTAGAAGAGTTTATTTAACTCAAGAAAGTGCACAATAATCAGTTTAACACTTTCACTAATTTTAATTTTCACTATTAAAATAAAATCTAACACTTGTCCATAAATTTCTTATCGCAATTGTCTTCTAAATCACTTCACTATTACGAAACACACTTCCTACACACTTTCGCAGTTCTTATCGCGGTCGAATGAATGATCATTCCCCCATTCATTCAGCTCGCCTTTATATAGGGTCTCTACCTATTCACCCATTTCTCGTTTATTGGCGAATGTTCTAGCTGGTAGATTCGAGAAAATTAATGAATGGAGTGACGTCACTTGCAGATGTTGATCATGCTCGTTGGGTTCTCGGGGTTACGAGTGAATTCGTGTTCTTCATTGTTGTGAAAACAATTGCGACAGTAGCTCGCAGAATTATTTGTACATGTAACAATATATATATATATATATATATATATATATATATATATATATATATATATATATATATATATATATATATATATATATATATATATGTATATATACACACATATATATATATATATATATATATGTATATATATATATATATATATATATATATATATATATATATATATATATGTGTATGTATATGCATACGTGTATACATCCCTATATATATATATATATATATATATATATATATATATATATATATATATATATATATATATACATATATATGCGGTACAGAGGTCTTATATCATACTTTGTGTATTGACATAGTCATTTCACCATCGTTTTAACATTACTTGAAACTATGTCTGCTATCTTATAGTTTTAAGCATCCCCTTTTGCATATATACAAGGTCTGAATAATAAGCAACCGGACTGACCTCAGAAAATTTTTTATTGGCAAAATATGTACAATTTTTCTTTAGAAATCTTCAAAGTAGTCCCCATTGCAGTCGATAACACGCTGATACCGGATTTTCCAATCCCCGAACGCTCCCTGGAAGTCGGCAACCTCGATGCTGTCTAAAGCCCTCGTCGTAGCACGTTGAACGTTTTCCAGAGTCCCGAACCGCGTCCCCTTAAGGTGTCTCTTGATCTTGGGGAACAGAAAAAAGTCCGCTAGTGCCATATTCGGGCTGTAAGGAGGCTGTTGCAACGTTGCCTTCGACTGTTTGGCTAACTGCTCGGTGACGAGCAGGCAGGTATGCGACAGAACATTGTCATGATTAAGAATACACGAATCGGCAATCTCCGGACGGACTCGGCGAACCGGGGCGGTTAGTCGACGGAGCACCTGTCTGTAGTACTGGCCGTTTACAGTTTGGCCGGGTGGCACAAACTCTTTGTGAACAATGCCTTTAACGTCAAAGAAAGCAATGAGCATCGACTTCACCTTCGATTTGCTTATGCGCGCTTTTTTCGGTCGTGGCGACGCCGGTGTGTGCCACTCCGAACCCTGCCGCTTCGTCTCAGGATCGTATTCGAAAACCCACGTCTCGTCTCCTGTAATAACGTGGTTAAAAAACTCTGGTTCGGTTGCTCGATCGTACGCTCCATTTTCACTCCAACAACGTAACTGAACACGCACTCCACTCTCGCTCAATGCTATCTCTCTAAGCGCTTGGAGGCAACTGCTGCAGCCCGGTTTCCTTTGCCTAGACCCCACCACCATTACAGCACCAGATACCGGTAACAGACGCTTTGACGGGGTGGGGCAGGCGTAGTCTGGTTACTTATTATAAAGACCCTGTAGATATAGATATGATCACGTTCATAAAGCATAGCTGTAGCCGTTAGTAGAAAAATTAAATATTCTGTATTGCCAAAAAGTCCAACATCGGTTATTGAAAATTTTAGCGTTATCATCGAAGAACTTACTATCAAATTATACTGTGTTTACTTCCCTGAGACAAAATTAAGCAAGGAAGAAGTCGCACTTTTCAGAAAAGATTTGAAATCGTTTACCAACTCTGACCAAAGGTATCTACGAGTACTTTGCGGAGATCTGAACAGTGGACATCAGCATTAGAATTGAACGCGAAATAACAAAATGGGGCACTAGTTCTACTCTCACGGAATTGTTTCCACTCTGAATCTGGTTCTTATTGACCAAAAAATTACCCCATCTGAGCTGAGTGTTTTGCAAGCCCTTTCATCTTCTCATTTACCTGTAATATTTTTTAGAAATGACGAAAGTTAATTGCAATGTTCCAAAGACAAACTACTGTTAAAAATTCCAATGTGTTCAGACTTCCGCTGATTTATTAATGTTAGAATGAGTTTAACATCCAAGACCATAGAATCGCACAATACTCCCTCAGTATGTGAGGAGCAAATAGAAGAGTTCGCAAACACTATCTGGCAAGCTGTTGCATGTAGTGTCCCAAAACTATGGAAAGCTTCTTGTAACTTAGAATTTGATGAAGAAACTTACAACCCCATAAGGAAACTAAACTCTTTGTGGGTAAATGACAAAAAACCGCATTAAATCTTTTGAAATTGGTGTTAATAGCCTCATTCTACCAATAAGGAACAGAATTAAGGAGCTTCGGAATCTTCGATGGATCAACATGCTAACAAATCAGGACTACAATTTGTGGAAAGTCTGGTTTACAAATAATTTTTAAACGAAAGTATCATATTCATTAATAAATAATAACAAAGAGCATATTTACTCCAATCAAGGAAAAGCAGATATACTTGTAGATAAATCTAATGAGTTCCATAATATTTCCTATAGGTTCTGCAACAATCTAGCAGAAATGATGGTGGCTAAATCTTTGGAACAGCCTTCGAGCCAAACATCTTTACCTCCTGGTGCATTAATAAAAACCAGAGAGTTAATAAGCTTACTCAAAAAAGTTGAAAACAGCAAAGCTCCAGGTATCGATGGCCTGCTGGATATAGTACTTAAAAATTTTCCCAAAGAAGGAATTGTCTTTATATGCCTCCTGTTTAACGCTTGCCTTAGGCTGTCATTCTTTCCATCCATCTGGAAACAAGCTCTAGTTATACCTATCCTGAAGCCTGGAAGAGATCCGCACCCTCCCGATAACTACAGGCCCATAAGCCTACTACCAGATTTCGGTAAGCTGTTTCAAAGAAAAGCGCTAAAAAGATTAAACGATTTAATGTCTAACAATAATATCTTCGTAATTGATTTCATTTTTGCAAAATAATTCTGAAAAATAAAAAATAAAGAAAACACCTTCCTTTTAATTTTGCGTGTTTAATTTTATTTTTGTAGTCGCTTTCCGATCGATATCGTTCGATCTTCTTCAGTGATTGTTTCACTTAACCTAAAGATCCCACTTATATACTAGTCCTTAATGTAATTAACTTTCCATTCTCTTGCATCTCTTGCTTCTCGTACTGGTATTGCGTGTCCTTGAGTTATGATATGCTCCGCTACTGCTGATCTAAAGTTACTCTTCTTTCTTTTTTTCCTCGCTGCACTTGCTTTGCTTGCCTGGTGTTGATTAATCTTTTTGTTTGTCTAATGTAAACTTCGTGACAGTCGGAGCGTTCGATCCGATAGATGCCTGATTTCTCGTGTGGTTGCCGTTTATCCTTCGTGGACCCGGAGATGTTTTAAGCTGATTTTTGCTAGTTGATTCGATTATTCGTATGGATTCATGATGTTTTAGCCTCCTTTTTAATTGATCTGTGACACCTTCGTAGTAGGTAACTTCCTTCCAGTACAACTTTTCAGAATCCGGGTTGAGGACTGTTGACCGTTTTTTCTTTTGCCGAGTTTTCCTGGTTTTGTCCTCAATTCTCTTGATCTTTGAGGGCTTGAATCCATTCAACTTCGTACTGTTGAGAATATACTGCATTTCCTTTTCCCTGGCTGCCGTATTGAGTGGTATATCATACATCCTGTGAATCATGGCTCGACAAGGTGAAACTTTCACTTGTTGCGTGTGGTTTGATACATTTGGAATCGTCCGTTGTGTATGTGTTGCCTTCCTGCAAATTTCAAAACAGTTGTCGCCACTAGTTCTTGATACCAATGTGTGCAGCAAAGCCAATTTTCCATCCTTTTCTTCCTCTACCGTGAAATTGATATTTTTGTGCGCATTGTTCAGTTCCATCAATATATTTTGCAGGTCTCCTTTATTGACGTAAGCGAAAATATCATCCACATACCTGATCCAGCATTTTGGTGATTGGTTCTTCGTTTTGAGTCCATCCTCAAGTCGTGTCACAAACATATCACTAAAAAACGGTGATAGTAGATTTCCCATTTAATAATATGTTATCTGATTTCCAATTAGGCTTCAGAAACAGATATTCGAAAGAGCATCAGATGTTCCGTGTTACAAAGGACGTTAAAGCAGCGGTGCACAATAAACTGTCTGTAGGTTTAATGACGCTGGATATAGAAAAGGCCTTCAATACAGCCTGACATGATGCTCTTGTCTATAAACTTCAGAAATATAACATACCCCTATACTTGTTGAACCTCATACAAGCATTTTTAACTGACAGAAAGCTCCAGGTCAAAGTAGAGGAAAGCACTTCACCAGTGAAAAGTATTACTGGCGGCGTTCCACAAGGCTCCTGCCTAAGCCCATCGCTATATAACGTCTATACGTCTAACTTGCAGCTTTCGCAGATGACATTTGCATATACAGGATAAGTACATACCCAAATTCTATTATTGCTAGCCTTGAAACGGAGCTAGAACTTACATATAAATACTACCATGGATGAAAAATTAAAATTAATGTTGCAAAAACAAAGCCAATTTTCTTCATAAGGAAACGTAAGCCTGTTCACCTACCCAAGTGACCAGTTAATTTTTTAAGGCAAAATATTCCCTGCAGTGAGAATCTGAATTATTTTGGGCTTATATTTGACAAAAAACTAACCTTCAGAAGTCATATTGAGCATATCAGCTCCAAAGCGTTTAAGGCTACGCTGTCGTTTTACCCCCTTCTTAATCGTAATTCGCGTCTCAGTACCAGAAACAAAGTTCTCATCGTCAAAATGGCAATCCAACTGATCGTCCTATATGGCTCACCTACCTGGATCCACTGTGCTAAATATCTAGTAACCAAGCTTCAGATCACGCAAATATATACCTGAAAATGCTACTTAATAAACTGTTTTACTTTTCTTGTAAAATCTTCGTTAGTCCAATTTATAACCTATGTTAGCTGCATTGCGCCGTGATAACTTAATCGCAGAAGCCCTTTCGAACTGAACCCATCTCTTTGGCCGTAACCTAGCCTCATCGATTTTAACTAGTTATACGTAGTTAGTTCTAAGTTATTTTAAGCTAATAATAAGCTCAGTAGATGAGAGAAAATACGAGGTACTAAACAAGAACACTGTTTGAGAGGGAGTGCTCCTAGCTGTGGTATCAAAGGCAGCCGAAAAATGGCCAAAAAGCTGCTCTTGCTGGAGGCTCATGTTGAGTCTTCCTAGCAGGAAATAACCAGGGATATGGGGGAAAAATAAAAAGAGGCGCAAACACCCATGAGAGTCATTGCTTGTTAAATCAAACGATGTTAAAACTTATTTAGAGGTACTGCTTAAAATTAAAGATGTCTTTAAACCAGATGACATCCAAACTACCATAGGAGCAGTACGGATAACTTAGTCCGGTGAACTTCTAGTTGCGTTTGGATCAGAGGCAACGTAAAAGGAGAGGGGCAACTCTCCCCTCACTTGAGCCCCTGGCAATTCTTTAAAAAAAGTCAGAGACCTTGATTGTGTCAGGGATTTGGCTGAAGTAGAACAGGCAATTAGAAGGGAATTCCCTTATTTGAATGGAGTCAAAGTAAAACTGGCTCAGGTAAACAATAAGGAACAGCGTATGGCCATCATTGACCTGGCCGAAAAAGATGCCAAACATATTTTAACAAATGTGAAGACTCAAAACAGGATAGGTAATCTGCAGGATACGGTGAAAAGTGATTCCACTACGCTGCTACCTGTACTTCGGTTATGGCCACACCTTGCAGGAGCCCAAGGAAACTGATCAGGGTTCCCTTTGTTATAATCACGGCAAAACAGGTGAAAAACATAAAGATTGGATTAACGAGCTGGTTTATATTCTTTGTAAGATGAGGATCTGAATTTCGATACTTACAAACAAGCCCTAGGGAGTGGCAAGTGATGGGCCTTAAAGAAGCCCTAGCTGAGGCCAAAGCAAAACTGCAATGATATATACCCTGCAAGTCAACTTACACCAAAGCGTAAACATTCAAGATCTACTTGAACAACATTCAAGGGACATGGAAGCCGACCTGCTGTTTCTCAGTGAGCATCAACATAACAGAAGCTCGCCAGCCTGATGTCCTGATGAATCTAGCAGCTCCACCATCTAGGTTCAGAACACAGCTAACCTTCCGGTGCAGAGCCATGGGCTTATAGGTCTTGTGTAAAAACGATGCTCAGGAACAATATTTTTTTAGTGTCTACCTAGCTTCAGATGACCCAGTGGCATTTTTTCGAGCCAAAATCAATGCCTAAATGGCATTCAACTCACAACCACAAAAAACCCAATGCCTTGGAGGACAGCAGTACGCCTACTGTGAGTACATCAATGAACTTTTTTCTTTAAAAGCCGTCGGGTCTTGCTTTGTTGTGTGGGCAGACGCTTTTCGACTACTTCGAGTCATCTTCAGTGTCTCCAAATAAAATGAACAAAATTATTGACTACATCAATGAACTTTCCCGCCCTAATTTACCTAGTATTCGACCCAAAAGTGGAAGTCTGGGAATGTGTACGCCGAAAAGTACCGTCGCGACTTTTGAGCGCAAAGCACTGGAGGTTACCGGCTAAATAGTCTTCTAATACTCGCCAATTGAGTACTCTTGGAACTAAAGATTCCGATGTGAATATCAATCACGTATGTTTTCTATACAACTCCAGTGGCGGAAAGTAGGCCTGCTCCAAATACAATATAAGTAACAGTCTTTAATTTGAAAATATCAAACTGTCTGAGCATTTAGAAAAATTATTCAAGCTGGAACAAAATGGCAGCTGTTATGCATCTTTTAGATAAATTTGAATGATTTCTTATGCAAATCTTGGATGAATTATTCAAGTCATCGATTCATGCCATTAGAAAACTTGTTTTGAACACTAGGATGGTTACAAAGCCCTTCTGGTAGGAGCTCTCTCCTATTTACTCGACTTATTCCACCTCTCATCTTCAGCCGTTCAGTAATAAATTCAATCAAGCGTTACCTTAAATGTTGAAGCTGGGGAAAAGTAACTCAAATTTATTCAGGCTTCTCAATTAAAACAGTCACCATTTTGTTTTACGATTACTGATGTCACTAGTTGAACAAATCCTCAAAGATATTTATGATACCTATCATTCCTGAAACTTCTATGCAAATCCTAGCAAACCTGTAGTGTCTAAGTCCATAGTAATACATCGCATAATTTTCCATAGTAATATATGAAGATTCAAACCGTTATAGCTTCATAAAATACTATTCGATCTTTTTGAAACTTTCAGGGTTGGTTTGTGTATTCGATTTTATTGAATTAAAAGGTACGGTGACGGTTTTATTCAAAAAAATGTAAAATTGATTGATTGATTACTATTACTCACAAAATTGAGTGAATTTCGTCATCTCACCTATTTCTTGTTATTGCACTCATAATGGTTTACATTTATGCTTTTTTCAGATTTTTTAGATGAGAGATGTCAAATCGCGTGGGGGTACGTGAAAATTTTGCACATTTCCCCTTTCCGTGCCCCCCTCGGTACTAAGAAGATAATTTTAAGATTTGCTCTGAAAAGATCTGATCAATATCTTTTCAATAACGCTCTACTTGACTACCAATGGTGAAATTTTTTTTCATGGGTCACCTCCCCATATTGGGAGACTCCTTTAAAACTCTCTGAAAAAATTTGCACTCCAAAACTTGCAAGAAGTCACTACTTCCCACCTTTCCACAAAGTTGCATTGTTATAGCTTCAATAGTTTCGGAGAAAAACTGATGTGACATACAGACGGGCGGATTTCACTAGAGTTTTGTATTTTAGTATTGTACAATACCTTAAAAAGCAATTTTTCGTTTTTTGCTTTAGCGCTACAGCGATTTCGGCCCTATGCTTAGAAAAAGTTAGAGTATCTCATTATCTTGATCGAATGTATCGGCATTCGAGAACGTGATATGGCCAGCATCACGATTTGGCCGCTGACCCGTCCATCCAGCTGCAATACATTCTGATTTTCAACCTACGAATCATAACTGAACTGGCTTATAGTCCGTGCAAAGAATCACTCAAAACAAATCTTGTTGTCACCAACGTGGTTCGAACCAGGGGCCTTCAACTTACGAACCAAGCACTCATACTACTACCCTCCGCAGAAAAAGCAATTCACGGCTGATAAATTATGCCTGTGAAAATTTTGAAGGCGTAATGGCTGATAAAGGTTTATTTCTTTTATAAAATACATTGTTGTATATAATCACTAGACCTAAATATTAGAATTATGTATGTATTATTCGTGGTTTTTGTATTTACAGTGGAAGCATAAAGGAAACATACCATTTATCACAATTGGTGGACCTAGCAATGTTCTACATCAAGAACCACTGAAAATTCAACAAAATGGGGAATTCCGCATCTATCCCACAATAATTGGATTTGTTGATCAACCATCGGCCTACTTCTTTGACTGTAAGTATTGTTCTATGAATTATTTTTTCAGGTATTTATGCTATGGGAATAACGTGCAGGTGGATAATTTTGTAGTTTTTCTTGTTCTGTATATAATTGCAGAGTATTACAAATATAATTTGCATGTTCATATACAGGCAACTATTTTCTCATTACTTTATTTTCTTTCAACAAATAAAAAAAATGATAATGGTCATAATACTAATTATCGCTTAAGGAGAGTTTTAAGAAAAGTGCATTGGGAAGATGTACTAGCAAATTTTATTATTTGGTGTTGTCGTCCAATTAACACATAAAGCATTCAACTCAAATATAAAACCTCACTTTGTCCATTAACGCATTACAGTCTTAGAAGCCGAGCTTCCAGGGTTTGAGAATAACACTGGTTCAAAGCTAGTAACAAAAGTTTTTTTTTTCAAAAAGAATATTTTTTATTCAGCAATTAATGAAATAAATTAAACAAGTTTCGCTAGTTAAATACATAAGTATTAATTGAAAAGTTACATCAAATAGCTCACCCAAACTTTTTTATCTTCTCTTTATGAAAGACTTTGATAGTGATCAAAACAAACCAAACTTTTTCTCACTGAAACGTTTCAAAGAAGATGCTCCTAGTATGATTGAATATGCAATTAAACTGTTTGGAGAGAGTCCTTTGAAATCTGCTTTGCCAAATGCTTCATCACTGGGAAAAATAAAAAATGACGACCCTCAAACGCTCAAAAACACTTTTGATTTGGTTATAACTTCAATATTGGATGTAAGTTTCAGAGTTCACTCACTTCAGTGTTATATATAATCTGGATTTTATTTTAGTGGGCTAATTTTTACATCAAATCGGCAATCTATTATGCAGGCTTCTTGAACAAAACTCCAAAAACATATGCTTATACTTTCAAGTACTCCGGAAACCATCATACCTTGCCAAATAATATGAGTCTGGATGCTGCTATTATTAAGGATGAGGATTTGTATTTGTTTGACCAAGGATGCGAGCTAAATCCTACTGAAACTGGGATTGCTAAATTATTGGTCGACTACTGGACGTCGTTCGCATGGACTGGAACTCCTCAATCATCGGGAGCTACTGAATGGCCAGAAGTGAAACCAGGATCTGATGACTATTTAATCATTGATGAGGTACAAAATGTCGGAACTGAATATTTAATGGAGCTTCAGAGTGCTGTTAAAACTTATTTAGGCAAATCAGAGGAAATGTTTTATAAAAAATTTAGTAATTAATTTCAAAAAGCAAATAATAAAACCTCTTTTGCTAGTTAGATTTTATAAATAATTTAGTAATTAATTTACAAAAGCAAATAGAAAAAACCTCTTTCGCTTGTTAGATATTAATGTAAGGTTTTCCAATAAGAGGTGTGATTTTGATATTAAAACAAAAATGCTTTTTTTTAATATAAATGATCGGATGTTTATTTCATTATAAAGAGAAAAGTATGCCGTTAATAGTGAAAAATAACATCAGGCAAATGACCCCCACGACCATGTTTACAGGACCATATCCTTTTTATGAAAATTTCCATAATGAAATCCAATAAGAGGTGTTATTTTGATATTAAAAGAAAAATGCCATTTCTTAATATATACATATATGATCGAATCTTTATTTCATTATAATGCCATGCCGTTAATAGTGGAAAATAACATCAGGCAAATGACCACCACGACCACGCTTACAGGACCATATCCTTTTCATGAAATTTTCCATAACCAAATCGCAAAGTAGCTGCCCTATGTCCTCGATAGCCGCACGAATTTCATCTTTGAGGTGTTGAATCGACGCTGGGCTGTTGGCGTAGACCTTCTCTTTCACGTGGCCTCCAAGGAAGAAGTCGCAAGGTGTTAAATCATAAGATCTATTCAAAATAACACCTCTTATTGGAAAAGCCTATATTATTAATTTGTTCATCTTTCAGCGTAGGGTTTCATCCAGGATGTGTGATCCGTTATGATAACAAACCTTTCAGATCTATTCATTGTTAAATCACAGGAAAATACACGAAGATTAAAGATTTACCAAATGTAAGTATAAAGAAAGAACATGGTTTACCTAGATTCCCGCCATTGAAAGGCCTAACCTCACTGTCACCAATGACAAGAATTGGTATAATGAGCAAATCTGTACCCCGTATCTAACGGATAGGGTCACAGTTTACTCCCATACAGGAAATCTTCAGCACTGCTGGTATGTAGTAAACCTTCCTATCTCCTATCCAAAATTTTAATGGCAGATTTAGAAAAAATGTTTAATTACTTCCATTCATAATCGTAATTTGTAAAATAGTTTTCTTTCTTATTATTATTATTAAATGTAATTTTATGTCAATTTTCCTTCATATTAATTCTAAACATTTCCCTTTAATTATGTTTCTCATGAGATTTAGCCTTTATTACTATTTGGAATCTTTTTCAGTTTTCTTTACTTCTGTTAATTTTTCTTGAAAAATTTTAAGTCTGCCAATCAAAATGTTGAACATGGGAACACTGCTTTAGTGCACCCCCAATGGTGTTTTACATTAACGAAGGCAAGCAAACTAAGCTGAGCGAGCAGCTGATGGATTTACCGTGTACACGGGAATCGAAAGAAATACAAGTTTGGGACGGATCGTGCAGTTTTACTTGGACGGCGACGCGGCTCGGACGCAAATAACGACTGCCATATTTTCTTGGCCGCGTTTGAAAAGTCTGGAATATTTGGGAAATTGGATCCCAAAATCCTTTTCAAGGTTACCGTAAAAAAATTGATTTGCTTACTGCTTGAAGTGTTCAGGAGCACCTTTCGAAAGTGAAAATTTGCGGCCTCATTTGTCTTCCGTTCCGCATATGGGTAACGACGAAGACCTTTTAAGTCCGCCTGTCTTCCTCTGGCCCAGTTTGCAATTTGAGTCAGCAATTTCCTTTGATCCTTAGTAGGTTACCTCCTTTTTGACTTCGGTCGACATTTCTTTGACCCCATAATTCGAGAATGCGAATTTTTTTGTAGTGGGTCCATATGCTAGAGGCAAAGAACCTGCCCCATGATACCGCAACGCTAGCCTGCCAGCCCATTCATGCGTCCCCAAGATAAGGTCAATCTCAACGGATCCCAACATGCACTTTCGCTGAGGCAGCAGACCATCGCTAGAGTACTCAACGGGCATTTACCTATACCTAATTCACTACATGTATGTGCTGAAAAATTACTTTCTAGTTCTTTTTAAAACCGCAGACACCTGTACTCTTCATACACCTTCATAACACTTATCCGAAATTTTAATTGCAGATTTGAAAAAAATTTTATTTTTTCCATTCGTAGTTATAAATCATGAAATATTTTTTTTATTTTTATTAAACGTAAATTTTGTATCATTTTTCTTCTATATTAAATTTAAACTTTTATTTCTAATTATATTCTTTATGATATTTATCTTTTTATTATTATTTAAAATTATTCATTTTTTTACTTCTGTTAATTTTAAAATTCAAATCGGCAAATTAAACTTTCGGACATGAGGACACTGAAATTATGCAGCCATCCACGGATTGTATCGCGAATGCAATCGAACTTGGCTGAGCTAGAAGCTTGGGACAAGATAAATCTTACAGTTGCTCGAATATAGTGGATTATGCACGGCAAGTTGTTATTGACAGTAAATTAACAGACTTGAAAGCTGTTATCAAAGGAGAAGTCAAGGACGTGGAAATGCCAGATGGGATTGACGGGTTGACGTCATAATATCTGAATGAATGGGATATTGTTTATTTTATGAATCAATGTCGGAGACGGTGTGTTCGCAAGAGATAAGTGGCTAAAAGGAAATGAGATGATGTTTCCGAATAGTGGAGCGATGTTTATGGGCTTGATATGGGTTGCATTCGAAAAGTGGCTGTAATGGAACCACTTGTTGGATAAGTTGACCCAAAACAACTTGCCTCGACATCAAATATGATCAAGGAAGTTGATTTACATACAGTCTAAAGCGTGGTTTGAGATTTTCCTCCCCATTCAAATTAAGTGTCAATTTTAATAATTTTATGTAAGCACTCGTAACGTACTGCAAATAAAATATTGGAAAAATTTTTCAGGCACCACCATCTCACCAGCGGGCGCCCAGCGAGAATGATGGGTGAGTATCCAAATTCGATATTATTTATTAAATTATTATTAAATTTATTAATTAAATTATAATGTTTTAAAAACAAAAAAAGATATTGGGTGTTTTCTCATTTTTTTTAGATTTCCTATTTTGTTTATGTACGTTACGTGCTTTATCATTTTTATTTAAATTTTCTGTCTTTTCGAAAGTTTGTTTTTCGGCATTGTTAAATTGAAATGAAAGTTCTTGTTTTTTTTGCATTTTTTGAATTTCCTGTATTTTTTAACGAGAGCTCAATTTCCTGAGTTTAAGATTTTTCTTTTTGGTGAAATATTTGTTTGCTTTTTCTCAAAGCACATGTGTAAAAGTATGAAAGTTATAGAAATAAAAATGATTAGATAAAGAGAAAGAGAACGTTCGGTCTTTCTATTTCGCTGAACCTGACCGAGTATGGGACCCACCACGTTGGCCGACCCCTCCACTATACTGAGCTATCCATCGGGCGAGCTCACCCTTTTCATGCGTTAGAGGTGTTCTTGCCCGGGTAGAGTGGCCTTCCGCTCGCGTACCTTTTTATGATATAGTGTTATGTGGTTCCATCGCATAATACCATAATATAAATTGGCCCCATTTACATAAGACATAATAATATAAATTGGCCCCATTTACATAAGGCACAAAAGGAAGGAGTGCACGAACGAGGCAAAATGCATTCTTTGCAAGGATGCTAAGCTAGCACCCGGCGACCTCAAACATGAGCCGGGGACAGGGAGATGCTGGGTTTTCAAGGAGGCCCTAACTAAAGCCAAATTGATACTCAAATGATCCGTATCCTGCAGGTGAATTTGCACCGAAGCGCAAACGCCCAGGACCTACTTGAGCAGTTTGCGAGGGATAAGAAAGCTGACCTCCTGTTGCTGAGCGAGCAACATCATAACAAGGACTCGCAAGCGTGGTACCCTGACAAATCTGGTACCTCGGCCATCTGGGTTCGAGACAGCGCCCGCCTTCAGGTGCAGGGCCATGGACGCGGGGATGGTTTTGTGTGGGTGCGGTGTTCAGGAATAACATATTTCAGTGTTTATCTGACGCCTAACGAGGCAATGCGATCCTTTCGAACCAAACTCAACGCCCTGGAGGACGCTGTCTCGAACACAGAGGGCCACATGCTGGTCGGGGGAGACTTCAACGCTAGAGCCATCGAATGGGGTATGCCACAATCCGACCCAAGGGGAAAGCAAATCTTGGACATGGCGGCCAGAACAGCGCTTTTTGTCCTAAATACTGGTAACACCCCTACTTTCCGCCGCTGGGGTTGCGTAGGAACAATACCCGATGTGACACTCGCTTCGCAGTCCCTGGTACCTAGAGTACACAACTGGCGAGTACTAGAGGACTACTCGGCTAGTGATCACCAGTATATAGCTGTTGAGATTCACGACGGTGCCACTCTGCGTGCATATGCCCAAACTTCAATCCTCGGATGGAGGACTGGGAGGATGGACGTCGAGAGGTTCACTGACGCGCTTACGGCAGGCGCACCGTTGCTGGGAGCTACGCCAGGGAGTGGAGGGCCTACAGCCAAGGACTTGGTGAACTCAACTATGAGTACCATCATAGCTGCTTGCGAGTCTTCCATGCCCCGTCGGAGACCCCGACATGGTAAGCCTCCAGTATACTGGTGGTCAAACGAGATCGCCGAACAAAGAAGCGAGTGTCACAAACTTCGGCGAGAGGCCCAGCGGGCGCGAACACGGGAGGAGGCAGACACTAGGCTAGCAGCATACAGGTCCGGCAGGAAATATCTTCGCAGGCTTATTAACAAGAGCAAGGCCCGATGCTGGCAAGACCTCGTGGACGATGTAAATAGGGATCCGTGGGGCCTTGGCTACAAGCTGGTCATGGGGAAACTTGGTGCCCTACGGAAGCCTTGTATACATGACGCGGAAAAGATGGACGCGATAGTGCGGGGACTCTTCCCCGCCCATCCCGTCCGTGTTGACGCTGTCCATGGTGAAACAGCAGTCGAGTGCCCACTCTTCACACAGCTGGAACTGGAGGAGGCAGTCCTCTCCCTGAAAGCGAGGAAGGCTCCAGGTCCAGATGGTGTTCCAGCTGAGGTTTTGCGGCTCGTCTATCACCATTGTCCTGACTTGCTGCTCAGCACATTCAACGCTTGCCTACGGGACGGGGTGTTCCCGGTACGATGGAAGGTGGCGAGGCTCGTGCTGGTCAGCAAGGGGAAGGGAAATCCCGAATCGGCGTCTGCATACCGCCCGTTATGCATGCTAGACACGGCTTGGAAAGTGCTAGAGAAACTCATCAAGGGAAGACTCACTGACGCGATTCGTGCTGCTGGGGACCTATCTCCTCGGCAGTACGGCTTTAGAGCAGGACGTTCTACCATTGATGCGATTGCAGAGGTGGTGAACTCGGTCCAAAAGGCAGAGGCATGTAGTCGCACCAAGCGACGGATCGTCCTGTTGGTGACACTCGACGTCAGGAATGCCTTCAACTCCGCTAGATGGGTGGATATTCTGGACACGCTGGAAAACTCTTTTCAAGTTCCAGAATATCTAGACCGAAGCCTGCTCTACGACACGACACAGGGCCAACGAAGGATGGAAATTACATCGGGTGTTGCCCAGGGATCTATCCTTGGTCCGGACCTGTGGAACGTGTCTTACGACGGGCTACTGAGACTTGAGATGCCACATGAGTCGAGCTTGGTCGGCTATGCGGATGATGTTGTGGCTCTGGTCGCCGGACGCACCGTTGAACAAGTGCAACTTAGGCTAGGTATGCTAATGCGCCGAGTGAGGGACTGGATGACTGCTCGCGGGCTCAGTTTAGCACTGGAGAAAACCGAAGTGGTCATCTTGACAAAAAAGAGAATCCCTAGAGTAAGGATGATCAGTATTGGAGATATACAGATCGAATCGAAGCCAGCGGTGAAGTAACTGGGGCTACTGATCGACTCGAAGATGAGTTTCTCTGAGAAAATCAGGGCAACGGCTGAGAAGGCTGCTTCGGGAATATCGGCCCTGAGTCGACTTATGGCCAACGTAGGGGGACCCAGCCCATCAAGAAGACGCCTCTTGATGAGTGCTGTAGGGTCAGTGCTACTGTACGGAGCAGAGGTATGGGGCGACGCTCTCAGCAAGGAGGTATACCGAAAACGATTGGCACAGGTACAGAGAAGAGGAGCACTGAGAATTGCATCTTCGTATCGTATGACAGGGGAAGTGTTTAGTGGGTAGTCCAAAGGTATCCTCCATGGGAGTCCCACACTGCCAGACTCGGCGGGCATAAATGCCTTCACCTCCCTACCACAAAAAAAAAAAAAAAGATCCCTCGTTCAAATACCGTTGGTGACAATGAGATTTATTTCGAGTTATCCTACGAACAGACTATAAGCCCGTTCGATTTTGATATGTGCTGTTTTAAAATCAAGGCGTATCGCAGTGTGGGTGGACGGATTTGGCCAAACCTGGTACTCCTTCTCGAGTGCTGATACGATCAAGATAAGGAGATACTTTAAATATCTTGAAACGAAGGCCCGAAAGGGACTATAGTGCTAAAAATAAAAATAAACGAGCAATAACTGCCTGAAATCCTTTCTTCAACGTGGTATGTTTCTTGAAGATGTCTTCCTTCCTCGCTTCACTATATTTTGGCTGTCTAAGTTAAAATGCGTGGTATAGTGGTTAGAGTGCTCACGTTATAAGCCAAAGATCCCTCGTTCAAATACCGTTGGTGACAATGAGATTTATTTCTAGTTATCCTACGAACGGGCTATAAGCCCGTTCAGTTGTGATATGTACCGTTTTAAAATCAAGGCATATCGCAGCTTGGGTGGACGGATATGGCCAAACCTGGTACTCCTCCTCAAGTGCTGATACGATCAAGATAATAAGATACTGTAAATATCTCGAAACGAACGCCCGAAAGGGGCTATAGTGCTAAAAATAAAAATTAGGTAAAAAAGTAAAAACTGCTTAAAATCCTTTCTTCAACGTGGTATGTTCCTTGAAGATCTCTTCCTTCCTCGCTTCACTATATCTATTCAATTGGCCACCCCTTTCCTGAAAGTGGGGTGGAATGGCTCTTTGCCAAGTGGTTCAACCTTATATTTCTTATCTGCTCTTAGCCAACATATGTAGTGTCGAATTCATTTGAGGAGCTCTTCTAACTCAAAGAACCATCCATTGCGCTCTTGATTATACTCTTTTGGACGCTTTATTTTTTCAGGACCATTCCCATCTTCCAGATGTGTCACTCTTGAGTTAGCTACCTAGTGACTCTCCTGGAGGGGGGCTCTGCACATTTGCATCCCACGTATGAGCCACCCAACTTTGGGCTAATCTATTTTTTTAATTATCTACATCTATTCGTTCTGTTGGTACGGAAAGTTTCGTTTGCTGAGCCCTTCATACAATTGCAGCAAGTATGCCTAGCTTGCCCTTTTTTTCTCTTATTAGGGTTTTGTACTAAATCTCAAAACCCTATTGCAATCGCGACCTGTGTCCGTCTGTCCGTCCGTCCGTCTGTATGTTACAGCACGTTTTCTCCAAAACTGTAGAGGCTACAGCCATGAAACTTTGTCGAAAGGTCAAAAGCGGTGACTACTTGAAAGTTCATGGGTGGAAAATTGTTTCAAAGGGGTTTAAGGGGGGCCTCCCCATATAGGAAGGCGACCCCCCAAAAAAATGTTCACCATTTGTAGTCGAATAGGGTGTCATCGGAAAGGTCTCAATGAGATCTTTTCAAAACAAGTCTTTAAATTGCCTTTTCTGTACCGAGGGGGGCAGGTGAACGGGAAATGTACGAACTTTTCGCGTACCCCCCTCGCGATTGGACACCTTCCATCCGAAAAATCTGAAAAAAATAATGAATGTAGGCCTCTATGAGTATAATAACAACAAATACGTGAGAAGTCGAAATTCACTCAACTTTGTTAGTAATAGTATGGTTTATCGATTTTATGTCTTCTTGAATAAAATCTAAACGGTACCCTTAAATTCAATAAAAGTCAGCACCCAAATGACTATTTATAAGATTGATTTTTTTTTTTGAAATTTTCATAAAGATCGAATGGTACTTAAGGAAGTTATAGCGATTTGAATTTTCATGTATTACTATGGAACAATATGCGCTGTATTACTATGGAAACATATGGCTATGGAACCATATGCGCTTTTCACCGACTTAGACACTACAGCTTTGCTAGGATTTGCATGAAAATTTCAGGAACGATAGGTATCATGAATATCTTTGAGAATCGGTTGAGCTAGTGGTATCAGTAATCGCAAAACAAAATGGTAGCTGTTTTAAATGCAAAGATTGAATAATTTTGAGTTATTTTTCCCAACTTCAACGTTTAAGGTGCATGCTTTGAACACTTGATTCAATTTAATGAATGGCTGAAGATGAGCACCTACAACTAGTACTCATACGTGAAACAAGTCAAGGAGGCAGGAGAGAGCTCCTAGCAAAAGGGCTTTGTAACCATTCTAGGATTCGAAAAAATTGGTCATGAATCGATGATTACAGTACAGGGAGTGGCCCCTGAAAGTATCAAATGAAAGATCTTTATGAGAGCTTTTCAAAACAGTATCTTAACTGACAGTTTTTGCTTCAATGGGGGCATAGGGGGGAAATACATGAAAAATGTGTTTCCTCCCACTAAAAAATTTGAAAAAATTATCAAGGGAGATATTTATGGGTATGACAATAACAAATAACCCAGAAGCCAAAATTCGTTCAACTTTTTTAATAATAGTATGATCTTTGAATTTCATATTTTCTCCAATAAAATCGTCTTTGGAATATTTCTTGATTTAATTCGTTGCTGGATACTGCATTTTGCAAGTTGACTACAAAACCCTTCTGACATGAGCGTGGGTCTGTCCACCCAACTTTTTAATTATACTATATGTATAAATATGAAATTATATTTGTATGGTGGCAAAAATACCTTCCAAGTTATTGGTAGTTTCTATTATAATTGAACATTGCGATAGAGTCTTTTAGTTGTTTAATTTCATTGACTGGAATATTGTGCTTTTACTTGTTATTCCGCAGTAATTTTGGCAAACGGTTTCCTTACCTTTTTAAGGTTCCTTTGAGAATCTCTATAGTTAATTAAGTGTGTACTGCCACAGTTTACGCACTTTAGTTTTTTCTCTTATTTCTTTATATTGTACATTTCGAGAAATTGTGGGGTCTATCACATTTCACGCATCTAGCCTGGGCATGATAGTAAATGACCATATTCCTGGCAATTATGATACCTGGCTTTTAGATGCTTCTTGATTTCTTCGCAGTATAACGTTCAGGTTTTGGTCTTCTGGTAAGTGTACGTATGGTATTGTATATGTTAGTATGTTTTTGTTCGATAAAGTTTTTGTTAAGCTCCTGTGGTCATTTGTCGTTTTTCGATTGATTTGTATCTTTAGGCAAACTTGCTTTGAATTAGTTATCTACAACACTGCAGCTTCGTTTATAAATAATCTTCCAAACACAAAGAATCAAAGGCGAAAGCATATATTTAATCGATACGATGTGAGTTCAATCTCCCTCAAGCATAACTTGCTGAATTAAGGCTGATTATTGGAGATATAAGTTCGATCTAGTAACCTTCAGGCAAGGATTAGTTAACAATGACTACCTATAAACTTGTAAAAATTTAATTATACACCAAGATTAGGATATGATAACTATATAGGGAAGCATATATACCAGTTTATGAAGTACGAGTTCCAATGGCAGTCAACAAGGTTAGAATAATAAACAATATAAGAACTTAATTTTTTTTTCTTTTTGCTTTGTTTAAACCCTTCTTGGTCTTCTCTACTGTACGATTTTCTTTAGAAAACGAACAAATCAAAATCAAATAAAAACATCAAAATCCCAGTATTCCACTCAACACCACATTTCCAATCCAATTTCCTACTAATTTCTATCAAAATTCAATTTAATTCCGGTCGAACATAATTATCGCATAAGATTGCCCACTCATTGCTATTCGTTAAATTTCCAATACTGAAAGGAGCCAAGAGACAGAAAAATAGACCAAGAATGAATAAAAAAATCGAATGTCTAGGAATTGCTTGTGCAATTTCCTTGTCAGAATATTTCGCAGTATATTCCCAACGAGATCTTTTCGATTTCTGCCTTCTAACGTGGCTTAATTCAGCAAGCAACAATGCAACCAGGAATCGTTTGCTTCCTTAAAGGATTTATTACCTTGCCGCTCCACACAAAAAAAAAATGAATTCGCAAAGGAGGCACCAAGCGAAAGCGGATTAGCTGTATTAAAGCACATTTTTGTCTCTTCTAATGTGTAATAGAACGAGGCGCCATCACCAAAGCTGGTAGAGAATTATCTTGTTTCAGATCCTTGGCAGGATTTAAGCGGCAGCAAAATGTTCAGAGAGGAAAATGAGACCAGAAAAAAGAAGGAACGATTCCTATATGCATTTAAATGAAAGATCAACAAGCAAGAAAATATTGAACTCAAACTCGGAAATGAAAATTGTTCTCTGGTTATCCTTTATACACTGGTTTAAATAAGTGTTTTTACTGTTGAAGTTGAAAAGAGGAAAGGCTATGTAAATGTAAGGTAGAACTTTTTAGCTTTTACACTTTTTAACATTTTTTATAAAAAATTTTCTGCAAAATTGTCTTTTCCATACTAACCCTTTAAAATTGAATACCTTTTGATTGTCGTATTTATCATTCAATTACATTGTCATTTCTTTAATATTACACAATTTAAAAAAAAATCCCCTAATAAAATATGTAAACTTGATAAGCTGTTTAACTCCTCAGTCTAGTCTGAAAGGAGACATATTTTTCTTCGATACTATAAACACCATGAAAGTGTTTTTCCTTGAATGCTAAGGTCCTTCCTTAAATGGATTCGAAGGATTACAACTTTGTTACGATTGAAAGTTGATATGGAAGTCACTGGTATAAGGCTAAAGAGAAAATCTCTAGATGCAAGGACGAAGCAATATCAGATCGACCGACCAATTATTGACCTAAATACTTATGTATACCAAGCATTTCCCTGTGAGTCCAACCTGGTTCTAGCGTGGTGAATGTTAACCGTTTAGGATACGGATTGAGTTGTCTCTTTAGTTTCCTTGGAAAAGAATATTTTAGGTGTTCGATTGGAATCAGACGGTGTGAAGATTAAAGGTGATGGTTTGTGGTTTTATAGATTGGGGACTTTAGTATAATATTGCACTTTTAGTATAATATAAGGAGAAAAATTGATGACCGGCAAACAGAACAGAACGTTCAATCTCACGTAATTTCATCATCAGTCATAACTATAACATAATGTTTTTAAACACATTATAACTTTAATTAAGCTTGGTGAAATTTTTTTCTCAATCTAAAGCTCTGTTTAATATTTCAAGAGCTTGCAATTTCAAGAAATTGCAAATAACACGCATAATATTTCATTATTCATCAAAATAACAGAGAGCCAAATCTGGTAAATACGGCGGTTGATCGATGGTATTTATTACGTTTTTGGCTTTAAATTCGGTCACAATAAAAAAATCGCAACGCATTACTGAGGTGTACCCACATAAGCAGCTGCTGTAAACAAACTGGTCGACAGATCGCCCACATATTTGGCATAGTAATTAAGGACAGTCCTACCAACTTAACAAAAAACATTATTTTCAAATATCCTTTACCCGGGGAATTTAAATTACAATTTCCAGGTACTTCGTTGTCATGCGTATATGCGAAAATTTCTGTCGATCACCATCCTTGTATATCCTGCGCCAATTTCAAAAATTTATCAGCTCAAATCAGGCCACAGATCGCAAGAATATTCTTCTCGTACCATCACAGTTCTACAAGCTCATTCTCAGGTTTACGACTCCTACCAACAAATAATGCTGCCGGCTTAGACTGACTCTGCATTTTCCCATGTTTTTTTTTTTACTTGGCGCTCCTCTTGTGGGCTCCCCTAAACTGTTTCATTCACGACGCACAATATATTTGACATTGGTTTCCCCTTCTTGTTTCATCTGCTTATTTTATGTTTTCTGGAATATCACTTGTCACTTTGCTTAGCAGCCTGAAAATTTAACCACATGCGAAGATCAAAAATTCATTTGAGAATGTTTACTTGTGTGCATTATTTCTTTAAAGCAAATTATGAGGCAATTAAAACCAATCTGGACTCGGTCAACTGGTGTACCTTCTTCACTCGTCTTGACTGCGATAGTTCCTTGAACAAATTCTATGATTACCTGAATAATCTGATTGCTCTTTACACTCCGCTCCAAGCTCCTCGCAATGCGAAAATGAAGCCTTGGCTTGCCCGAAGTGTTCTTCGTGCCTTAAGAGCCAAAGATAAGGGGCAAAGGCACTATAAATTGACCGGAAGTGATGATGCTAGGCAAAATTTCTGTAGATTGCGCTCTTTGGCTAAAACAGAGATCAAAACGGCCATGAAAAACTACTTTAGCAGCTTAGAGAGTTCTCTCCTGACAAATAACCCTAAACCCTTTTGGTCATACATCCGATCCCTTAAATCTTCCTCTTCCATCCCGCATACTGTCAAGTAGAATAACACTGAAGCCTCCTCCCCTCAGGATATTTCTAACCTATTTGCCGAATATTTTTCCTCTACTTTTTCCTCTTCTGACATACTACACTCCCCCATAAATTCAATTCAAACTTATCCAGCATCAAGTACATCCTATTCCACTGATCCTTCTGAGGTTGAATCCCTTATTAACTTGCTCGGTCCGAATATTAGCCCTGGTCCTGATGGATTACCTAATATATTTGTAAAGTCACTTTGTTCCTCTTTGTGTTTTCCTCTTTCCCTTATATTCAATCTCAGTCTTAGTACTGGCACCTTTCCAACGTACTGGAAAGATGCAAATGTTGTTCCTATCTTTAAAAACGGCGACCCATCATCTGCCTCAAACTATCGTCCCATATCACTCCTCTCCTGTTTCTCTAAGCTGCTGGAACGACTTGTGCACAACAGGCTTCTTGAGTCCATGAGTTCATTTGTCGCACCACAGCAACATGGATTCTTAAAGGGTCGTTCAACTTCTACGAACTTGGCTGAGTTCGAAGATTATATTGCAAGAGCTTTAGATAAACAGCTTCAAGTAGATGCAATATTCACGGACTTCTCTAAAGCTTTTGACTCCGTGAACCATGTTCTGCTCTGTCAAAAGTTAGCTTTGCTTGGCATATCCGGCTCCCTTCATCCTTGGATTTCATCAAATTTATCCTCCCCTTCATGTCGTGTCAATCTCTATGGCACATTTTCCTTTCCATTCAATCCTACATCTGGTGTGCCTCAAGGGTCAATCCTTGGACCTCTTCTTTTCGTACTGTTTATCAATGATCTTCCTTCTGTAATTTCCTCTTCTTGTCTCCTGTATGCTGATGATTTCAAGGTATTCCGGACAATTAGATCCCTTGAAGATTGTCAGCAACTCCAAATTGATCTTTTTAACCTGTATAACTGGTGTAATGTAAACTCCCTTCGTATTAATGTTTCCAAATGTTTTAAAATGACTTTTACTTTGAAAATTGTCCCTTTAATTTTTAATTACACCTTATGTGATGTTGTTCTCTCCTCTGCAGACTCATGTAAAGATCTTGGTGTAATATTTGACCCCAAGCTTAAATTTGATGTCCACATTTTTAGCCTAATTACCAAGGCATCAAAAGTTTCGGGTTTTCTTATGCGGCATTTGCATAAGTTTGCAAATATTGCTACCGCTGTTCGCTTGTTCACGTGTCTTGTCCGCCCGCTCCTTGAGTACTGCTCAGTAGTGTGGTCTCCTAGACATTTATATCTTATAAACTCACTAGAAGCTGTTCAGCGTAAGTTTACCCATATTGTGTTTTTCAAATTCAACGTAGCTTATGAGTCTTATGAGCGTCGTCTATCCATACTTCGTCTCCCTTCTCTGTCGTCCCGTAGAACCTTCTTAGATCAATGTTTCCTTTTTAAGTTGTACCACCAACAAATTGCCTCCACCCTAAGCGCAGACTTGCAATACAGACTGTATGCACGCCCTAGTCGGTCTAATCACATTCTTGAGGTTCCGTACTCCCGAACAGATTTATACTTTCACTCAATTATGCCACGAATCATCAGAATGCATAACAGCCTCGAGCTTGGCTCTCTATCCACGTCCTACTTTATTTTTAAAATTAAATTAAAGATGTTACTTTTTGCGAATAGTGATTAATGTTCCTTAGCACTAAATTTTACAAACTTTGATCTTGACTCTATCTTCATTTCTTACATGTTTTTGATTAACTCTTTTCTGCTTGATTTGTTGTATTGATTTGTCTTACTCTAACCTATACTTAACTATATTTAATTATATAAGTCTATTTTGTAATTGGATTTCTGTCTGTTAAATGGACTTGAATAAATAAATAAATAAATAAATGACATCATCTTTCGTGAACTAACAGTTTCGTAAATTTGATTAGGTGTTTTTCAATTGAAATTTCAGTAAGTGAATGTTGTCCGTTAAGCTTTTTGATTTTTTGTATGTTTTTCATGTGTTTCTTTTATCTTATAAAGTTAGATGATATTGCTTTTACTGCTATGCTGTTAAAAAGTTCTGTTCAATATATTGAACATGACTACTTAACGGTCGCGAAAAAATCATGAGCGTGTCTGCCAGTAGCGTAGACCCAGGGTTCAGTAACCCAGTGGTAATTTCACTGCCTCTGGATCTACTGTACGCGGGTTTGATTCCCGGCTGAAGCTTCTGGGTATAGTCTGTTAAGCTAACAAACAAAACAAAAAACAAAAAAAATGTTTTTTCTTCAGTGACACTGAAGATGACTCAAAGTAGTCGAAACGCGTCTGCTCACACAACTAAGCAAGGCCCGACGGCTTTTAAAGAAAAAAGAGGATTGGCCTGCGGATATCAAATAAACAAAGTTATTGAAAAAAAATGTTACCTAAAACCGATCGTGTTTTCAGTTATTTCTAAGTCAAAATGAATCACTGCTGAGGCCTCAGCGAAGAAGAAATTATTAGTGAGCTCGACAGACTGTCTCCCATCGACCATGAATGCGGATGGGCAGGTGATGAGCAGGAACCAAACGTGGCGGACATTCCTACACCAGATCAGTTGGGTTAAGCATCTCACGGACGTTGCTATGCCACTGACCGTCCGAGTCCGTGGAAGGACAATTCGAAGTGCCGGCTTTCGATTTGGAACAGATTGGTGTCGATTTGAATGAGATTCTTGACACTGTCCCACCGCAAGCAGATTCTCAACTCTATTGCACAAAAAAGACAGACGTCAAGTGGCGTAAGCAACCAACTGCAGCTATGCAACCTGACGGATTTGCTTACGTTGGTGCTGACGAGGAGCCGATTGAGAGCACCAGTTTTTTTTTGCTAAAATATCTTTCTTCCTCCACTTATATGCTGTTAAGCAAGGTTTGTTCATTATGTCTATTTTGCTTTTCATTGTTATAAGTACTAAAGGGTTTTCCACTAAGAGGTGTTATTTTGAATTACCTGCTATTCCGGTAGATGTCACTCTTGAAGCTGTCATTTTTTGACATTTGACAAGTAAAAACTACGCCATTGATAAATATAGAATGATACACGCTTCAACAACGCATTGAAATTATTAAAATTTACTATAAAAATGGTGAAAATTCGGCAGAGACGGTTCGTAAAACTCGAACATTTTTGGGTCGTCGTGAAGCACCTTGTCGGACTGCAATACAGAAATTGGTGGAAAAATTCGAGCTGTTGGGACAACTTAGTGGTGTGAAGAATAAAACCCGTGCACGTCCTCAAGAACAGCCGAGAATATTGCTGCTGTAGCCGAAAGTGTTGAAGAAAACCCAACTTTTCCATTCCTCGTCGTTCCTTGGAATTAGGCATTCCACAAACGTCATTATACCGTATTTTGCAAAAAGATTTGGGTCTTAAGGCTTATAAAGTTCAGTTAACACAAGAACTCAAGCCGATCGATCATCAACAATTTTGTGTCTTTGCTGATTGGGTCCTTGAAATGCATGAAAATGATCCGGAATTCCATCGAAAAATCATCTTGAGTGATGAGGCCCGTTTTCACCTCGGTGGCCTCGTCAACAAGCAAAATTGTCGCACCTGGGGCTCAGAAAACCCAAGAGTTATTGGTGAAAAGCCTCTCTATCCTCAACGCGTGATTGTTTGGTGCGGGTTATGGTCCGGCGGAGTCATTGGACCTTACTTTTTTGAAAATGAGGCTGGAGCAACAGTTACGGTGAATGGATTGTGCTATCGAGAGATGATTTATAATTTTTTATGGCCGAAATTGGACAGCGCTACGTGCCACACAAGCAACGAAACCATTGATCTTTTACGGGAAAAGTTTTCGGACCGTGTTATCTCTCGATGAGGTGTGTAATGTGACGCCTACGCCCGGGAATCGAAGTGATTCCGATCCCGAACCCTTGCAACCGGCCAGATGGATATGTCCTCGAAGTGCCAGCGGACTTCATCTGTCGTGCGGATATCGTTGCGCAGAAAATATTTTTTTTTCTGTCCAAATATTTAGATCTGTGGATATAAATATTCGAAATATAGAATTAATCCAAACCCCGGCACATTTCGAGACATAGCCATCTGGGAATGCCCCTCCACCGTGGCCATCGAGAAAACTATGCCACTGGCGACAACTGGAGAGGCACATTGCCGCCATATGGCGTGCCATTCCACACACCTCTGTTTTGTCCGAGGTGACAACCGGTTGAGCTTGACAGCCACATGGCGAAAAAGGTCATGGTGTGGTGTCGGCAGCGACTTGGTGCGGTCCTAGGGGTGATGAAAAACTAGTAAGAGGTTTTACAGATTTTCAATTTTTTTATGCAATTAAATGTATTGTTGCTTACAGATTTTCAAAGTTTAAGCAAGGATTTCAATTTAGACGACAACATTGGAGGCGAAATTACGTAAAGAATGCAAAACAAAGTGGAATCTATACAACTGACTTTCAGTTACTTCCTTTTATTACTCATCAATTAGAGCAATTGGGCGTGATTAGAGCAAGTAAGGAGTAAGGCCAATGACACCTACGAGGGAATATACTTACGTATGTATGTACGCATGAATAGTGAGTTGTGTCGTCAAATTTAAAACTATCACGTATATTTGGCAAAAGGGTAATAAGTTACGCGTAATTCGCTAATACGTGAAGGTGATTGCAATGACCGCCAAGTACTTGCGCAATCCATATTGGCGATCCAGTGCATAGTGCTCAGAGCAAAATTGCAGCACGTAGAATTTTATTTAATTGATCTCAATTGTCACCAATTTTCGGTCATCACATAACAAAGGGCTCGAATTAGGATGAAATGCTAATTAGACTGTGGAAGGAGGAAGTGAATCTCAAATCGAGAAACGCGGAATATCAAGCTGCTTCAACCCTTGCCATAATCTCATCAAATCGATTTCCAGATGTTACATTTTATTTGTATTCGAGTTTTTATAGAGAGTTTTCTCAAAAGTTTTGTCGCGCTGCTTGAAATCCACCAAGCCACTTACCATGTGAGTGCATATCTTTGACATTTATGTGCTGTAGATTCAATTTTTCCACATTTAGTAGTATACAACCCTTCTTGTGAAATAATTTACTTTAGATCGTTCAAATAAGTTTAACTGATTCCCGTCTCTATATCTAATTGTTTTCCTAAAGTTGCAAGGGATTGTTTTTGACTTCTTGGCCCCGTAGTCTGAGTCGCTAATTTTCTTTCTTCATATAAATTTCGCGTTTTACTTCTCGCTACAATTTTGCATTGACACACAACATCGACTGAAATTTGATTCGACGGATGTTTTCTCCTCTTTTTTTTTTGCGCTACGTTTCATTTTAATGTGCTTCTGATCGTTTAAATCTAAATCGAATGACATTTTTAAAGACGTAAAAATCCATACCACACAATTCAGTAAAATTGATCGCATCTTCTAAAACCGCTAAAATTATTTTTATTTTCGTTTGTAAGGATCAAACCGTGAAAAAGTAAAGTAGAAATATAAATATTATATAGTATGTCGGTTTTTAGACAATTAAATAAATGTACTCTCACAACAAGTAGATAAGCTTAAGCATAAGTAATTCAAAGGCTAGGCACTGATAAAGGCATACTTATGTTATCTATTTTATATAAATTCAAAGAATTATATAGGATTTGAAGTGTTTTTATGTGTATTTGTCTACCCATATTTTCATTTCCCTTTTTATATTCTATCAATATGAAGAAACAAATTTTAAAGTAATATGGCTGCAAGATATAATCTGGAAATGCGAAAATTTAATGTTTACTATACATACACCTAGATAATTTAAATGAACTAAGAATAACTAAACAACATGTAATATTAGTCATCAATAATTGATAGATCTAACTTTTGAGTCTCATACCTTGGACTTGTGTTTAACCCTTATTATTATTCAAAACAATCCTCAATGACCATGGATCTCTTAGGACATGAATTTGATGTTTATTTAGTTGATAAATTAGATAAAGATGCGAACAATCTACATACAGACGATAACATTTGGCTTGTCTCGAAATGATGGTTTTTAAACGATTACACTTCTAAAATCAGCAATAAAATTTTTACAGAATATTATATTAATCGTTTATTAAGTTGTAACATAAAAAAAAGGTGATCACAAGCGAAATTTAATCGGAATATTTTACAACGAAATTAAATAAGAACCAAGTGAAATCATAATTTTATTTTCATGCTGATCTGTTAACTCGGATGAAATATCAGTTTAATCAAATATATCAGCCATCTCATGTTGGAAACATATTATGCCCGCTATGATGTAAAATCCTTCCCTTTCGACTTATGAATTGTCGCGATCTAATTACGAGTATGTGAATGAGATAGATAAGAGAAGATTATTTGACATTTATATATAAGAAATATTCAAAACGATATCTACGAGTATGTTAGTTTAAAACACCTTTACACAAGAAGCAAAAACAAAACATAATTTACATAACTTTTCTTAATTTAGTTGAATTATCTTTCACTTCAAATTTACACTAATTTTTTATTAAATCTTCAATCGTTCTTATTCCATATTTTCTTTTTGATTGTGTTTCTATGAAAAAAGAAACGAAATATTTCTCGACTGTCATGAATATGTATAATTATAAGATGAAAGTTTAATCTTAAATTGTTAATAGTGTTTTCACCATTATAGTATCGTTTAAAAATTGTAGTATTAAAGATGAATTGCTAAAAAGATAACTAACGACTTTCCTTTTCAGTGGCTCGTTCTTTTTCAGGGGGAACAGAGAGTGTAGGGTAGGTATGCCGTTGCGAGGGTAGGGTTTCGGCAAATCCGCTGAGGTCGGTTTCGCGTCGCGCGCGGTACGCGGTACCTTTGATTGTTTCGTCATTTCCTTAGAGTAGTTTTAGTCGGTTTAATTTCGAGTAGCATATTTTTCGGTACCGCGTCGGTGATTCGGTAACGCGCCTATAGGATTTTGTAGAGTTTTGATTTGAGATCTGTGGAGAGATCACATCCAGAACTAAAGTAACGTAGGTTTCCCGTTCTGGATGAGTAGTTATTGACGCGTTTGGAAAACGAGCATGTCCAGGTGACTGAAATATTGTAATTGAGCGTAACCCATTCGGAGACCCGCGACCGAAATCCTCTCCGAACTAGCTGGCCGACAAGCAGTCACCACGTGAATGGGTTACGGTGCACGGATTGGTTGACCTGTTGGTACCATCCGTTGGCACTACTCAGACTTAACGTCTAGAACCGATGAGAGGTCGGTTCCGCGTTCGATCTGAAAAGGAGAAAATCATTACAGGTGATCACAATTGGCCACCGAGATCTTGTAATTTAACACCTTGCAACTTCTTCCTTTGGGACCACGTGAAAGAGAAGGTCTATGCCGATAGCTCAGCGTCGATTCAAGACCTCAAAGATGGAACCCGTGAGGCTATCGAGGACATAGGGCAGCCATTTTGCGATTTGGTTATGGGAAATTTCATGAAAAGGATATGGTCTTGTTAGCGTGGTCGTGGTGGTCATTTGCCTGATGTTATTTTTCACTATGAACGGCATACCTTTTTCTTGATGATGAAATAAACATTTAATCATTTATATTAAAATATGGTATTTTTCTTTTAATATTAAAATAACACATCTTATTGGAAAACCCTGTATTCTCTGATCAACTTTATAGGTGACAATAAAGTCACACTATGTGGTATTAATGAGTTCAGAATGTTCTTCGCTCTGCACATGATGATTAGTGTATACAAATTTCCGCGATTCAGAATGTTTTTTAGTCGATGATATTGACTTCCTATTTTCTACAAAAACAAAGCAGCCAATCGACTTTTTGCTCCGCATCAACGCTTACACGTTGCCAACAATAAAACTCGGCCTCCAACATACAAAAAGAGGTCGTATAAAGTTCGACCAATCATGGACCAAATTTGAAGACGACTGCTTGAGTTAGATCTTGAAGAGAATCTCTGTGTTGATGAACAGATCATTCTCTTCGAAGGAAAGTTCGTTGCAAAGCAATGTGTCAAAGCGAAACCTTGCCCCTGGAGAAGCAAGGTGTATTTCCTTTGCAGAAGCAGTGGAATGCCATATAATTCTTAAGCCACCAAGGCTCAATAACTCCAACGAACGAAACCCTGGCGAAAATAATCGACAGTGGGTCACAATCGTTCTTGAATTGGCGAAACCGATTCTGAAGGAAAAAGCGGGGGGACAAGTTGTTGTTTGAAATTTTTTTTTCCATCGCTTCAATTGTTTGAAATTTTAAGAAATCGACAAATCAATGCAGCTAGAATAGTCATGCCAATTGATTCGCCAATCCTCCTCTCTTAGATGCTAAAATGATGACTGCCCGTGGGTGCGGCTCCAGCGAACAGTGTTTCAGCTCTGACGGCAAAGTCATTTTCACTCGTTAGTTTGACTACAAGGTCGTCAATTTGGTTGGAATTGGCGGCGAAGATAAAATACAACGATGGGACAAACAGACGCATGGAAACATAAAAGTCAATCATCCTGAGGTAGTTCGTATGCACAACGGAAGTATGGGTGGTTCGATTTACTCGATAAAATGATCCATAATATCAAATCAACATACAAACTTTTAAATGGACTGTGCGAGTGATTATCCATTTCCTCGGTCTGATTTTCATTGTCACTAAGATAGAGTACAAAAATTACTGGATGAAATCATCTTTACCCAGCAAACACATTTTGGATTCAATGGCATTCCTCATGGAAGTGACATTTCCTCATCAAGCGGAAAACCAACACACGCAGCAAAGGCGAACTACAGATGCGCCACCATGGTCGGCCAACATCCGCATCAAATTCTTCACCGAATACCTCGCCAAATACTAGCGCCAACGCCATGTCGGAAGAGGACTCAGGTGAGTCCAATGATTCTTCATGCATCTCAGCTGTTGGAAAAAAAAGTGAATCAAAGTATGCCAGAGCAAGAGATGCGAAAAGACAAAATTTTGAGCCTTCCCATATTTTAAAAAAAATCGTTCATTACCTGGAAGAAACACAAGGTCCCTTTGTTTTCCAGTGATTTCAGTTGCACCTTGGGGGCTTGCCGTGCCGGGGTTTTCAACAAGGCATAGAAGCGTTGAAAGCAGTCATAATGATGCTCATAGTTGAGTTTACCATGTCTTGAGCGGTCTGACCATAGGCAAGGCATTTGAAAGATTAAAGAGGTGCTGCTCTTCGCCGTATCCTACAGACAATCTACCCTATTCTTATTTTACCCTTATTTGGAAATCGTTCGACGTCCTTTTCGGTTAAATCAATTATGGCCATGTGTTGTCCCCTTTGGTTTTCTGGTTTCAGCCTCGCTTTGATCCTGCACACACTAGGGAACTCCCTTTTGATGGCCTCTTCTACCTCGGCCAGATCCATCACGCAGTCAATGTCTTTTATTTCGATCGTTGCCATTGGCTCGAACGAGGCTGTAGTTGCGCTTTTGCCGAGGGTTTTCTTTACTGCGTCGCGGAGTGCTTCCCTTTTGTCAGCCTCTGCTCCGGACTCGACTAGTATGTGGCCCGACTGCGTTGGTCGTACTGCTTTAATGGCATTGTTGATGTCTTTGGGCCTTAAGTTTCCCCTGATATCCCGCAGCACCTCCGGGTAGGATCGACTATCTTGCGGTTTCACGAGCAGCTTCTTTCCCTCCTGTTTCACATCAGGTCTTTTCTGTTAGGTGTCCATGCACACTTTTTTTTATGGCACTTTTTGAAGAAGTTTCTTTGCGGCTTTCTGCGCTCCTTTTGAAAGCACTATCCTAAACCCCTGATCTGGCGTTCCGCGCCCATCAAGGGTCTCTTTCTTTCTTCTTCTATCCCTATCTCCTTTGGTTGGGCTAGTCGCCATTCTTTCATTGATTTTTGATGGTGGAGCTATTTGCACGTACCCTTTAGATTTAGCCCCCAGCAATTCTTTAGCCTTCTTCTCTTCTTCTGCCTTCTGGTCCTCTTTGGCCTTTTACCAGCTCCTCCGATAATACCCTATGCGGTCTAGGAGCTCCTCTTGTTCAAGGAGACCTTTCTTTACTGCTTTGTTGATTTTTGGTGAGTCGCATGCAGAATGTATTCTTTTCAGAACATCTCCCGCTTTTCGGAATAGCCTTTCTTCTTGATGTTGCAGGGCGGCAATTATACTTTGCGACCATCGCTCTTGGGAGAAATTATTGGCCGCTGTTACCGAGTACTGTACTCCCGCCACATTTTTGACGTTGGTGATGAACTCACACAACGTCCCGTTATTTGTCTGGTCAATCCTGTCCTTTCTTGCCGTAATCTCTTCGTGGACTTCATGATGGTTCGTTGTTATACCGAGATGCATGACCCTTGCTTCAGTCGCTTCGGTAGCGACCGCAACAGTGACCATCGAATTCTCGTTGTTCTTTATGCATTCCTCGACAACTCGAACATCTGACGCATCCTGCAGCGTTTCCCGTTGAAGATTTTGAATTTTATGAGCAATCATTGCCTTTAAATAGATTCCACCATCATCTTACATATGATACAATTTAAAGTTTGTCTATTCAATTTTCTACTTAATTATCAATTTTTACGACTGGGATCATTTTGAAATGCAGTGTCTACTTTGAATCTTTTACATATCGTTATTGAATGGAAAATAGAAAAACTTTGTTTTTGGAGGAAAAAACCATTCAAAAAAATAAAGTTTAGAGTTTAAATCACGTCGGGGTCCGTTAATTTAGCAATGTGATCTAGTGGGCTTTATATGGATGCCAACAGTGGCTTTACTAGCGTTTATCTTGATTTGAAAAAAAAAATTTAACGTTTCGAAAAAGACTTCACTCATTGTTGATTTATCTGTTGTTCCTCTCTTGATTAAGTGTGCATTCTTGTATGTGTACAGTTATATTCTTATGTGGTTAAGGAAGTAAGTTTTAATAAACAAAATAATATTTTTTTATATGCCTTGGAATCAAAGTGAAACATTTTAAAAACTTAAAATTTGTGCCACGATAAATTTGATTGAATAATTTGCATACAAGGGGCATATTTTCTTTTAATCACCTCCGGGCCAAAGAAGTAAGCAATAAAGACAATTTACATGATTAATCCAAGGGAAAATCTCCTCTATTTTGCGGCCAGTTTTATTGAAAATGTCTCACAATATGTAAAAATATGCAAATTTTCTAGACTGCAGTACTTTCACTGCAAACTGAGGCATCGTTTTTTTGAATTGTTTGTTGTTGTTGAATACAAGAGTACCTCAATTGGAGTAAAACTGGAGCAGTTTTAGCGAAAACCCCTAAAAATAGGTTAGAGTATTTAAAAAAAGTAAATATAAATAACAATAGCGTCGACGCACCCAGAAAAAATATCTGATGCGAAACAGGAGAGAAAGAAGCCACAAAGAAGACCCCGGCACTAGGCACTGCTCATAAAATCCCAAGATAGCAAATCTTGCGCAGAATTGCTACAGGAAATATAAGCCCCAAAAACACCAACACTGCTATTAAAGTAGTACGAACAACGCAGTCGGGCCACATACTGCTCAAATTTGAAGCAGAGGCCGAGATAAAAGGCAATTTGCGACCCAGTAAAGAAAGTCCTCGGGGAAACCGCAACTGTCGCCCCATTCCAGCCAATGTCATCGATCCAAATAAGAGACATAGACTGCGTCACAGACCTGAACGAAGTAGAAGAGGCCGTCAAAAGGGAGTTTAAATCGAGGCTGTCACCAGGAAACCATAGGGGATAAAGCAGCATCAAAGTAAGAGAAGGGTCGTTTGCAGGAAACAAGTGAAGAGAAGCACCTCGTCAATGTTTTAAATGCCTTGGCTATGGTCACACTGCACAAGTATGCAAAGGACCCGATAGGAGTCTCCTATGTTACAAATGCGGATGACACATAAAATTAAGAGTGTACAAAGGAGGCACACTATATCTTTTGCAAGAATGCTGATTTAAGACCGGATCTTGGGCACATCTTGAGATTAGGAAAATGTCCAGGATACCCTAGTGAAGGCAAAATCAGAACCTGTATGACCCGTATCCTCCAGCTGAACCTACACCACAGTTCAACTGCCCAAAGCCTGCTTGAGCAATTTGCGAAGGATATGAAAGCAGGCTATATGCTGCTGAGTGAGTAATACCAGGATAAAAGTTCTGCATCATAATATCCTGACGAAACTGGTACTGCCGCAATCTGGGCTCAAAACAATGATTTCCAGGTAGAGAGCTGTGGACGGAGTGATGTTTGTATGTGGATTTGATGCTCAAGGTTCACCTTCTTTAGTGTGTACTTAACGCCGAACGAATCGATATCTTTCCAAGGCGAACTCAATACTTTGGAGGGCACTGTCTCGCCCACAGAGGGCAACGTGGGGGGAGACTTCAACGCTAAACCAATCGAATAGGACATGCCTCAAACAGATCCGTGGAGAAAATGAATCCTAGGGCAGGACGGCACTCGTCATACTCAACACCAGTAATATCACGACATCCCACCGTTTTGGCGGCGAAGGAGCCATACCGGACGCGCCATTCACCTCGTAGTCGTTACCCTGGAGGATATACAATTGGAAAGTATTAGAGGACTACTCAGCCAGTGATCATCAGTGCATTCTGCTTGAAATCCGTGATGTTGTCTCCCAACGTCCGTGCTCTCGACCTTTCGCAATTGGTTGGAACATCGGAAGGATGGGCATCAAAAGGCGCGTCATGGTGCTCATTTGCATGATGATTTGCAGGAGACAGAAGAACTGGCTGCTCAAGACGTGGTGGAATCAACTATGAGCATCATCACGACTGCTTGCAATGCTTTCATTCCCCATCGAAAACCCTGACACAACAAGCCGCCTGTGTACTGGTGGTCGCCTAATATCACTGAAAAGCAAAGAGAGTGTGAGGTTTAACGGACGCGGAACTATGACAAGGCATGGAACCGAGTAGTAGCATATAAGTTGGCCAGGAAATGCCTTCGCAAATCGATCAACAACAACAAGATTCGCTGCTGGCAAGATCTAGTGGACATGAGAACAAGGATCTATGGCGCCTTGGCTACAAGCTAGTTATGCGGAAGCCTTGTACCATACGGACGCCTTGTATATATAAAGTGGAAAAGATGGGCAAGATAGTGCGGGCATTCTTCCCCGCACATCCTGTCTATGTTGACGCTGTCCACAGTGAAATAACAATTGAGTTTAGGTACACTCTTCACACAGCCGGACCTGGAAGAGGCAGTCCTTTCATTGAAAGCGAAGAAGGCTCCAGGCCCACATGGTGTTCCAGCTGAGGTATTGCAACTTATCTATCACCATTGTCCTGACTTGCTGCTCAGCATATTCAACGCTTGCCCACGGGGTGGGGCTTCCCGGTACGATGGAAGGTTGTGAGGCTCGTGCTGATCCCGGATCGTCGTCTGCATACCAATCGTTATGCATGCCAGATACGGTAGGATAAGTACTCGCGAAACTCATCAAGGGAAGACTCACTGGCGCGATTCGTGCTGCTGGGGACCTATCTCCTCGGTAAAATGGCTTTGGAAGAGGGCGTTCCACCATTTATGCAATTACAGCGAGTCTCATAACGGGCTGCTAAAACCGGAGATTCCACATGAGTCACGCTTTATCGGCTATGTGGATGATTTTGTGGCTCTAGGCACTGCACGCACAGTTGAACAAGCACAGCTTCGACTAGGTATGCTAATGCGCCAGGTAAAAGACTGAATGACTGCTCATGGGTTCAGTATAGCACTGGAGAAAACCGGAGTGGTCATCCTGATAAGAAGAGAATCCCTAGAGTAAGGATGATCAGTATTGGAGACATACTAATCGAATCGAAGCCAGCGGTAAAGTACCTGGGGCTACTAATCGACTAGAAGATGAGTTTCTCTGAGCAAATTAGGACAACGGCTGAGGAAGCTACCTCGAGAATACCGGTTCTGAGTTGACTTAGGTCAACGTAGGGGGACTCAGCTCATCAAAAAGACTCTTCTTGATGAGTGGTGTAGGGTCAGTGCTACTGTACGGAGGAGTAATATGGGGCGACGCTCTCAGTAACAGGGTATATCGAAGAGAAGAGGAGCACTGAGGATTGCATCTTCATATCCGTCCGTCTCTGATTCGGCGGTGAGAGTTATCACTGGTATAATACCTGTTGCGCTCCTTGCTAGAGAACGCCGCGCTATTTACTTGCGCCGAAGTGAAGACGCGTGGGAGATGGTTGCCTGCAAGTAGAGGCAGTGCTCACTCAACGATTGGCAGTGGTTTTGGGTGAATCGCACGAAGGGAAGGTGGAAGATGTGAAACCGGGGCGAAATCGAAGGCATGGTGAAACTGACTTCTATCAAGCCCAACTTTTGAGCCGGCATGGGTGTTTTCAGTCTTACCTGCACAAGATTGATAACTCACAGCACCTTGATGCCTGCCATATAGTTTTTGCACCCAAAAACTGGGACGGGCTGAGACGAGACTTCTACAGGTAGGCGGCAAAGCTCACTCCGAATACTTTAGTCTCGGTGATGCTTGGATCGGTTGACAAATGGAATCATATGGCAAATTATGTTCGGGCAGTCCTAAAAGATAAAAGGGACTCACAGCAGCCGGGGGCCTCGGGGCTGTGGGATCACTTGCCTGGCGATCCCTCTTTCCGCTAGAAGAGGGATCCCCCAGCTCGAAGGTGCCTCATGTCGTAACAAAACGAAACCTGGCCCTAAGCAATGTGTCAAATGGTTCCAGGGTAGGGGAGGTGTTTAGTGGATAGCCCAGTCGCTTGACTTCATGGGAGTCCGACATTCAATGCATAAATGGCATTCAACTCCCAACCACAAAAAGAACTGGCGTTTAATTTGAGAATGGATTTTCCGCTCAAAAACAAATTTGGACAGCAGATCTCAAGAGTGGCAACGAGGGTCAACGCGAGTGACGTAAAGGGTTTAATATTGTTTCGAATTGCGGCAAAGGAACAAAAATTTTGAAAGAGGTAGAAAATATGTAGTCATCGTACTTACAGACACCCCACAAGCAGTAAAAATTACACTTCTACATATAGCGGAACTTGAAGCAGAGGATGAGCACCCTTCAATACTTCTATAGTACATGCACACCATCGACAATTGGTCGACGTATACAACTAGAAAATAACCACCGTTTGTGGTCAGCTAATTCCAACCAGCATGCGAATACTCAGCAATATAATGCACAGCAGCAACCGCCAGCCCCATGTAATTGGTGAGGTGGAATGCATTGGCACAAAGAATGTCAAGATAAATGACTGTGCATCTACCCATGATCCCCGAATACCCACCGATTGCCGTCCGTCGTCACCATTTTAAAATGTTATACATCGGTGGCATCGGCACAAGGATTAAGCACGGCTACTGCCGAATCACCATGTATTCGCCCAAGATCCCCAAACACCCACCAATGGCCATCAGTCGCGCCACTTCAATAAATTTCACATCGACGGCATCGGTACTAGGACCAAACACACCTTGCGCCGAACCACCTGACACTCGCGCATGGCCCATAAATACCCAGCAACGACCATCCTTTATCGCCATTTCAATACATTTCACATCGGCAGCACTTGTGCTAGGGCCAAGCACAGCTACCGCCCCATGATCCCAAAATACCCACCATCATGACTGCTTTAATACGTGGCACATCGGTGGCATCCACAAAACGACTAAGCACGGCTACCGCTGAACCATCATGCATTCGCCCATGAGCCCCAAATACCTTCCAATGACCATCCATCGTTGCCACTTCAATACATTGCACATCAGAGGCATTAGTGCTGGGACCAAGCACTTCTACCGTCGAACCACCATATACTCCCTAATGATCCCCAAATACCCGCCAATAGACATCCATCGTCACAACTTTAATACACTGCACATTTGTGGCATTGGCACTTGGACCAAGCACGCCTACCATCAAACACTATGCATTCGCCCATGATCCCCAAATACCTACCAATGGCTAGGATCAAGCACTTCTATCGCCGATGATCCCAAAATACCCAGCAATGGGCATACGTTGATACGTTGCACATCTGCGGCATCGGTGCTAGGATAAGGACGAATGTGCAAATCACCCACAACGACCCACTATCACCAATCACATTCATTGTAAATCGGCGGAATTAGTTCCAGCACCTACCAACGTAGTGAACTCCTTCTCAACCCTCATGCATTCTCTTCTCATCACAATCCGTCACATAGCCACCATCCACCGCCACCAAACATGCATACTGTGTTAGGAAACCACCACTGCAAATTTCACAACAAACTGCCTTACTATTCCCATTACGGATTCGGGCAGAATGTGATAATTTAGTTGAAAATTTATATGGCCGCTTGAGTAAACTTCTACTCAAAACAGATTATCGTGCAAATGTCGTTTTACAGTCCGTCCCGAGTGTAAACGGCTCTGCGTTTTCATTGCATCTGAAAACGTTTACCCTCCAGTAAAGATCACTTCAAAAATACGTGAGCTGATCGCATTCCGATCGATCACATTCTGAAAACCGCGAATCGGATGACAGCAATTTAAAGAAATAGAAGAATGTCGAAAATATCCAACATCTGTCTCCAGCCCCACTGTGGTCAGTTACATTACTTAATGCCATGTATACAACTTGACTTAAAGATGGTACGAACAGCGACAGCGAAGAAATGCACATGTGAATTTCATCACAAGCATCTCGTGATTCGTCATTTTGGCCCGGACGCGTTCGTCCGTATCAATAATTAATTTCTAAAGGGTAGTTTATCTATCTAACTTTAGTTTCAATAAATGTTCTTTTTGTGTAGCTTACTCATTATTTCAATAGATATTTCGAATTCTCGAGTGGTGACCCCGACGTAATGTGGACACGCAGCCTTCATTAAATAGCTTGAATCCGCGTCACCATAATGATATGCACCGCGACACAATCTCATGCTATGGTTGCATGTTCGATCGCTTCACTGTAGTGGAAACCACGCAACATAATTTCAAGCAAACTCACATTTTCAATCGCTTCGTTATAGTGTAGATCCCGCGTAGAACATTTTCCCTGTGAATGCGCATGCTATTTTGTTGAAATCTGCTATATTCGCCACAACGATCTCAACGTTACGATTGCAATTCTCAGGATCCACAGCATCACAACAGAGTAAACGCCATGCACGTCAACGCCCTCCAGAAATGCCCAACAAGTCGACACACACATGTTCATCACCGCATTCATGACAACTCGTCACATGTACCGCGGCAACAGCTCCTACAGCGGCAAACAGTACGCACCGCAGTAACAGCCCCACCAGCAAAAGCTAAGAACGTTCATTTCGCTCCAAACTTAAAATTTCAATGTTTGTCACTCGGGGGGAAGACTGTAGCGATCACAACTTGGCATAAATATGACGCGGACAGCGACAAAGACCAAATGCACACCTGGATTTCGTAACAACCAACTCGTGATTCGTCATCTGGGCCCGGACGAATTCAGACGCGTTCATCCCTATCAATAATCAATCTCTTACATATTGTGTATCTGTCTCATTGCAGTTTCAAACAAGTTGAGTAAGCAGGAGAGTGCTCCTACCAGAAGGTCTTTGTTAACATCCTAGGGTTAAAAATAAGTTTTCTAATAGCGTGAATCGATAACTTGAATTATTCATCCAATACTTGGATATGCAATCGTTCAAATTTATGCAAAAGATGCACAGTTTCTTTCATAAACACAGTGCAGCCGCCATTTAGATCAAGCTTAAATGATTTTTCTGAATGCTCGGCCGATTAAACATGTTCAAGTTAAACACTATTCCTTAAATTTTCATGAAAATTGAAAGAAAAAGAAGTCCCTAGGTCAATTTGAAATATGTATCAACCATAAACACGTGTTATTGTTGTTGTAAATCCATACAATTGAAATGGCTATAACGCACTTGATTATGATTTGATCACAATTAAATACATCTATACATCTTGTATTAGTCTATATAATTGCAAAATTTCAAGAAGTTTAAAGGTACCGTTTTGATTTTATGGGCGAAAATGTAAAATCTACAAATCATACTAACAACAAAGTTCAGTGAGTTTCGATTTCAGAATTGCTTGTTGCCCTTGTACTCATAAAGGCGCATAATTGTGAAAATTTTCAGATTTTTCGGCTTAAAGGTGTCCAATCGCGAAGGGGGACACCAATTTTTGGTACATTTTGCCTTCCCCTGGATCACCTAATTCATAAAATGATTTTTTTAGATTCAGATTCTAAAAGATCTAATCAAGACCTTTCATTTGATACCCCATTCGACTACCTTTGATTAAAAAAGTGTTTAAGGGCTAATTCGTTATAAGGGGGGACCCCCCTTAAACATTTTTTAAATTTTTGGTGAGACATTAACTTTTGAGAGACCATCACTTCGGTTTGAGCATTCTAGCTTCGATAGTTTCTGAGTAAATCAGCTGTGACGCACGGACAGACAGGTCGCGAAACTAGTAGGTCCTAAAAATTGTCCTTTTGTGTAACTCATTGCGTTACTCATTATTTCAATACATAGTTTGAATCGGATTTGCTACGATTTCGCCACTACAATGCCATCTAGTAGTATAGGAAAATTGAGCATTTTAGTCTAGACACAAACCAATTTTCAATGAAAATGTTAGCAATTGCCTATTCTAAGGATTGTTTTAGGAGAGAGCAAAACCTTTCTGTTCACTAAATATAAGGATACTTTAATATATCCTGTTTATACAGATGATTAGGATCACAAAAATACAGTTTTTATTTTCCTAGATTTTAAAGTTAAAAAGTTGTAAAAATTCAATGTCAACGTTATACTGCCATCTACATTCGAGAATTGTGGAAAATTTTTATCTTAGACACATTTTCGATCCGAACGAAAAGATCTATCTATGATTGCATATTTCTAGGAATTAAAAAAATTTCTCGGAACTTGCTTGCTGAAATTTCCCATTTCTGGGCGCCTAGTACTTCGACCGATTTCTATTTTATGATTTTAATTTGCCCTGCCTGGTTCTTAGTACAAGCCAATGGCGGATGGACGGTAGGTGATTACGAGCGAATGGAAGATTGTTAGATTGAAGTGTTTATGATGCTACCATTATTTTCCGGACCTGCTACTTTACACAGTTTTGCTATTTGAATGTCTCATGTATTTTTCAGTGGATGGATTTGTTTTGAAGATGGAAGAATTCGTCTTAAGAATAAGGATAACATTTTTTGTGGAAGGTTGAGTTTAACTGGACTGTTAAAGTAATAATTTTTAAAGAATAAGATGTTTAAATTAAGAAAACGTTTTTGTATGATTTTTTGAGATAATTGGTGGTTGGTTTTAGTTTAGGGGTTGCTCTAATGACAGCAGATTTAAATTGTCGTTTAACTAATTGCAGGTAAATTATTACACAAGATACGAATAAGGTATCGAATTAAAGATGGAACAGTATGTTTTTGTGATTAGATGCCATATTATCAGGGGGTTTTTTTGTTGAATCAATATGGTTTTGAAGTTTACAGCGGGAAATTTTTTTCAGTTAACCATTCGCTAATTTGGAATGTTTTGAGGTCTTGTGTATGTTTAACGGATGTTTAGGATTAATGTTTAGATAAAGTTTTGAAGAAGAAGCTAAGAACTTTTTAAAATTGATTATTTTGTTTATTAAGGAGCTGTGAAGTTTTTAGAATATACACTTTTGAAATTAAAAAATTACTTATGTTTTATGACAAACTCTTTATTCTTATTTCGCACATTGGTTAAACACTAGTGATATCAATGTTTCTAGGCTTCCAAAACCAGCATCATTGCAATTGATTTTCTGTTGAATAAGTTTACTGGATGCCGATGAAAACTAAATATCCGACTTTCGAAGTGAAGTTGAATGTCCCTAACAAGCGGCTCCTTTATTTCAATGATGAAACGAATCGACCTGTAAAAATATAAGATATGAGTTAATTATGTATTGCAAAATTTAGATAAATAAGAGAAATCATAAATTTGGGAATAATATTAAAATGTTTCTAATGCAAGGATTCTGATCAGCTTGGAGAAGGTGCTGAATTTGCTTTAGTAGCATCAAGAATTTTTGATCAACGTAAAATTTTTAAGATGTTGTAGTAATCCAGGAGCTATGGCTCTAAAAGCAGCGCTGACACAGGAACACCGCACAAACTCAATTTAACAAGGAGTAACCATTCAGTCACCTTCCCCATCGCAACACTCGCTCTTTATTTTTTTTCTTCTTCGCATGAAAAAATAAGTGAAAAAAAAGAAAAAAAAATTCCTCTTGTACTTAACACCCGGGAAACAAAATTCTAAAACTGTTTAATATTTTAATGTGTAGTGATTTTATTTCAATATCTTTTGAATATAATTTAACTAATTGCGGTGTAACGCGGTATCCAAATGCTTAGAACAAAACGGTTAACCCCTTAAATTATAGGAACGATAAAATCATTGTATCATTTAAACCCCACAAAATTTGTCAAATTTTACCCATTCCAACCATAATATTAATTAAAAATTGTTTTGTTTGTCGGTAATTAACGCGTGCCTGTCGTATTCTTTCGATTTATTTCCCCCTTAATTACGCCTAATAATTATAAACATAAATTGCTTTCAATTGAAAACTTAATCGAATCTACAAAAAGACGATTTTTAATTTTAAAAACCGCCGAAACGAGTGTGCATTATCACCATCACGGGTTCACTCATAGATGGCACAATTCAACGAAACTTTGCGCGATTTTCCATTGTTGTGTCGTTGCTCGATGGCTCGGCCCCGCCAATTTGGCAACTTGGGAAAGACGACAGAAAGAGAGACAATCTATAAAACACCGTTAACTGAAGTTAGAAAGCGGCAAGCGCCTTGGAATACCTTGGGCCACCAATTTCCACGAACAGCGTGATGAATTAATCAGTTGTCAACAGGTTTCGAATCCGCAATTCGCTAATCACTTCCTGGTTGGAATTGCGTGCAGAAGTGAAATTAATCAGCCTGAAATTGTACAGCATCCGGTTTTGATCTTTCCCGGAAAACTTTAGTCGAGTTTATTGGAGTTAATATATTTGTGGGAAATATAGCTGTACATGGTAGTGGTGGCGCAAACAACGTGATTCGTGGACCCATGTTAATAAATGGTTCTTGACAAAAGTGCTGGTAAGCAGTCGGCATCGTTGGTATTGTTTTTGCTGAATGAAGTGAAATAATTTCCTCGTTTTAGGACTGTGCTTTCGTAGTGAAAGTTTGAAGAAGCTGCAGTGCAAAGGCCCCGAAGGAAATTGACGCGAATAAATCTGTGAAGGGGGAAATGTGGAAAAAATTATCATCGTTCTCATGGCATTCTTCTGAGTTTCGTGAATCGAAGTGAATCTGTTTGGCGTAGAATCGTAGCGGGTGTACGCAACTTTAAAGAGGGTGAAATCGTGGGTGAAAGCGAAAGTAGGTTGAGTTTATTGTCTCTTGACTGTTGATGTTTTGGTGTCTAGTTTTCGAATTCGATTTCCGATTGAAGTCGTTTAAAATTTAAACAACGTGAGAGAGTTTGGATCCAAAGCATGTCAACATTATTTAAAAAAACACAATGAATGAATTGGAACGCGTGAGGCTAGGGTCCATTATTTCGACGCTTGCGAACGTGCAACGCTTGATTCTTGTTTGCTCGAAAGCAAGAAGTATTTATTTTTGGACGAATATCAATCGTTCCGTGCTTCCTTCACGCGTGTTGATGATTTAAATTATTGTTTGTATTACATTGTTTGCGCGGTGTCGTCTATGCACCGCATCTCTACTGTTTGAGAAATTGTTTCGCAATTCAACGTCTCATTTGGAGGAATGTTAATGTATGGCTAAAGCTGGGGTGGCGGGAAAAACTAATTTGGCTGAACCAAAACAAAAACTTCGGATTACAATATCGGGTCGTAAGGCAGAGTATAAAAATCCTCCGTCTCCGAAGGCTGCTGACGTTGGCAATCACGAAGGACTTGGCAGACTCAACATTACTCGCAGTGGAAAATGTACGCCACCTACAGGACGAGCTCCTGACTTTTCATATCAAGAATCCTCATCAGACTTGGCCTACACAGTGGCTACCAAAGACTATTTGCAGTCGGAGTTTGCTGCCCAAGGGAAGGGGTCAGTGCAAAAGAGCTCTTCATCAGCACGGCTGGAAAGGCAGTCATCTCGAGAAGAGTTCCTTGAAGAAGATAAAGTGCAGTTTCGACATCATGACCTTTTCCTGGAGCGTGGAAGCCGTTTTCCTCGCCCCGCAAGCCATGCACCCCTGAAAGTGCCAACAATTGATGAGAGGCTGAGTCGGGTTCTAGATTATGTGAACGAAACCTATTCCCAGAATAACCTTAACACACCTAACGCTATTGAATATGAGGCTTCTACTGAAACACCTGCTCAAACCATAAGCAAAGTATCCGATACTCCACCACCCCGGGATATTCAAAAGGACAAAAACTCATCCATTTTCCATTCAGCAACTAGTAATGACTCAGACGATAGTCCTTTAAGTGATGCTGGACGTAAAAGAATCAAATATGTAGGACAGCCGACGCTATACACAGCTGAAGAAAAAGAGATCCTTGAGGAAAGACGTGAAGGATTCCGGAACCTTGCGGGAGTAAGTGAACATTCCTTGGAATCAGATTCCCTGAACGAAAGTCAAATGCCAGCTTTTAGTGATTCAGTGGTGACTCCTGAGGAGGCGATAAGCATTCTATACAAGTTATACAATGTCGCATCTGTTTATTTTGCGGGACATAACAAGTTCACTAAGTTCTTGACCAATTGTTAATATATTAAACTTTTAATAGCTCAAACGCAACCCTATCTAAAGTTAAATTAAAATTATCATTCGAAACTAAAATATTGCACACTAGTAGTTAAAACAAGGCATGTGTATGAAATCATTTTTATAAAGTGCAAACACTTCAAATGACGATTCAACATAAACTTAATCCAAGACTATTTGGAACTATAAAATAAAATTATCCGGAGGTGCGAAGAACAAATTACCGGTTTATCCGCGTGCGCGATAGTTTTAAAAATAAGAGAGCGTGTTTACGAACTTATTGGTGAGTCGAAACAGGCAACAATTAAAATTTGCGGGGAATACTCTGTTGAGGTGAACTATTTTGCTAAGGAATTATTACCAGTCGCCGTGCACCTAGAGCTGACCAAAACTTTCTCAATGCAATCACGGTGTTGATAGTGCAAGGATAAATACGGGTACCCCATGCCATTTGAATTGAGGACAAGCCGCAATCACTCCATGGCCTGCCGTGATTACAGTGATTGATAACTACTCGTACACATACAATACCCAAGCCCCATTTCGATAACGATTTCAAATTCGTCCGAAGAACCAGCACTGGAGCAGTACTAATTAGCTGATGCCGCGTTTGATTCGCTTTCAAGGTCTCGGCAACCGTTTGTTCGGATGATCGAACATATGTCGCCTCGTTGCCAATCAACGAGCAAGAACGATTCTAGCGGGAAGAAACGAAAGGATTATGCGGAAGACAGAAAGAGCACCTCTACAAACGTGGACAAATATCGAAAGAGCTCGTATAGCTCCCGTAACCGATCATATTCATCACTAAGAAACCTCCGCTCAACCATACGTGAATCAGGGAATAAGCGACAGCGACAGCCATTCAGTTGGTCGTCTACGAATAATTGTATAGCACCACAACAACTGAAGGCCGGCTGCAGAGAATGGTGTGGAATTGCTTAAACGTATCATTGAAGTCGGAAATGAAACTAAGCCAAATCAAACCTATCTTTGAGCGTCATGCAGGCGAATTTCTGCACTTTAGGTAACCGGTGATAAGGCCAACGAGAACTATGCAGTCCTTACTCCTGACATGGAATTTCCCAAAACCTTAGTGCAGGAGCAGCATTTATGTCGTGAAAATATCTCAAAACGTCGCATTAAGTTAGATTTAGATGCGTTGATGGAAAAAATATGATATTTATCGTTCTAAGGGGTTAGATAAGTTAGTCTAGGAAAGAAAAGGGATCAAGTAGCCCACGATATCAAGGGATTGCAGAAATCAAAAGCAGATACGTCGGAGTTGCAGGGACTCCCAACGAATAAAGGAACCGGCAATAACATCAATCATTGGAATCGCAAAGACCTGATCGACTACAGAGATCCAACCCGTTATTACCGTATGGAGGAAGCTGCACGATTTGAATTCGATACACCTATAAATTGTAACGCTAATGCTAGAAGCTGCTGTGATCGATCTAAACCGGATTGGCATCGTTGATGAGGAAGATACTAAAGCGTCAAAAGTCAATTTACTTCATTTAACAGGCGGTGGTTCCATAGCGAGTTTCCTCAGTTTTATTGCTAAACTGACCATTTTTCCGACATTCTTACCTCTGCGGTTCATTGCCCGCGGACGAGAAAATATCTTACCAAGTGATTTTGTTACTCAATTTTGTATGGCATTCGCCCAAAGAACCTCTATAGTGATAAGTGAGACTAATACTAATAGCAACGATGCTAACAACCTTAAGAATTTACAGGACACCTCCAGCCCCATCGAGCGCTCGACGGAACAGCGGTGAGTCCTTTTAATTAATAAAAATCTATGCTCAATATTTTATATTCATTATTTATATTATTTATAATAAGTTATAAAATTTGTTTTATATATATACAAAATATGCAGATACATATATATACAAAATATGCAGATGCATATATTAGATTTCGACCATAGAGTTCGGTTTCAAATTAATTGGAAGCCTAGAAATTTAGTTGACGCGTTCTCATTAGCTGAACGTGATTAAAATTAAACCTTTTTACTTTGCCTGTTGAAAAGCAACTCGGTTATTTCAAAACCTTACGAAATATTTAAGAAAACTGGATGGAATCTTAAGTTAAGAAGAAAAAAAAAGGAAAACTAACTTGAAAAGCATAGTATAAATATGCAACATTTGGTATTTATATGCTATAAGTAATATGAGCTCATGGTCTTGACTCGGAACAGAATACTTAACGATCTATTAAGCAATCGATTTTTGGCGGTCCTATGCTTTAATTTATATTTTGTTCATTGCAGATTTTGAAGTCTTTGCATTTTGAAGAGAATCATTTTACAATAAGTGATAGGTTAACATTCTTGAAAACCATGCGGTTTGTAAATAAAATGAAGAATTAAACAAAAAAATTGGTCTTTTCCCTTCCGGTTTTTCTGACCGAGTATAGGACCCGGTACGGTGGCAGGCTTCCACCTCAAAATATGAGCCAGCCACCGGGTACAATTTAATCCTTTTTGTTTCAGGTCATTTTATGGGTTGAGTGGCCCAAGCCAAGTGCCTTTTTATGGCATAGAGTTATGCAATTCAATTGTATAATTCTATGACATAAATTGGTCACCGGGGTACTCCCCTTCTGATGGGAAAGTTCATATAATTCAAGTTGTATGAGTTTTCCACTCAGAAGAGGAATACCTGGCCACTTCAACAATTTAACATTGGATTTATTCCGGTTGGGTGGGCATGAAGGGGCTCCACCACCACCCGGTTGCCCCTCTTTCATTTGTGGGCCCTGAATGTATTTGGGTAAAGACGAGGTCACCCCAAATTAGCCTTTCTTGTCAGGTTGCACTTGTTCTCGTAACAGGTCATAATTCCTTCGTGGAGGTTATCTACAAATTTGCGACTTCGGTCGTCCTCTTGTGATCTCTGCAAGCAATTCGTGAATGCGAAATGTTTTGTAGTGAGTCCTCGTGCCGGGGAAATGAACCCGCCCCACGACACCGCAATGCTAGCCTGCCAGCGCATTCACGCGTCTCCGGACGAGGGCATTCTCGGCAGGAACCAACACCTTCCTCTGCCGAGGCAGCAGAACATCGCTGCAGTCCTTCACGGACTTTTTTATGGAAACTCTTATTTACAACAAATGGCGCCCAACGTGGGGCCCGAAACGCCCGGCTGTATCATCAGTCGTGAGCACGAGACAGTCCATCGTCTCTAGGTGTCCCCACTAGGTGTAAGAATTTTGGCGGGTAGATAACTCCCGAGGGTTTTTGCACTAGTCGTGCCCCAGCAGCTTAATAACTTTCGGACGTGTGTTGTCTTTGGACATCAATATCGTTTGGTCCTGCTTTTGATTTATACTTTGGTGGTTTACCACCATTGTATAACTAGTAAGGCCAAATGATATTAGAGTCCCTTTTTGTGTTCGGAAGTTATTATCCCAACAACATTTTGCGGAGGATTCTGATCCGCTCCCCAAACCAGCGGTGCTTAGGGGTCTTAAATTGCATGGATCTTGATTTCATGAGATTGGCTGATTAGCAAATCCATGACTATCCATGACAAGACACGCGCTGCTTGTGGATTAGAATCCCACCCTGGGCTGACAAGTTGTAACTTGAGAAGTTTGCTAATGAGGGATCACTTCTGAACCCTGATTTTCATGGTGCCACAAGAGAGTGTCCCTGGAACGCTAGAGAAGGATTGTGCCATGGTGTCCGTACTTGGGAGGAAGGATGGAAAGGAGAGACCGATTATTTTTTTTTTGATAACTTAAAACTTTTTTGAACTTTATCATACATTTTTTTTTTTTGTGAGGATTAAGAATAGCTCGCCACTTTCGGCCACTTGTGATTGTATTGTCTTGTTAATATTTAATTTATTTCTAGCATCATTTTAGCCTCTAATTCTTTATTTAGTAGAGTCCTAACTTTTAGATAGAATAATTATGGACATCCAAAATGCATGCCGACTTTGTCTACGACTTGGCGAGGAAATGTATCCGCTGGGTGATAGTTTGGTCGACGAAGTGAGGAGGATTGCTGTTGTCGACGTTCTGAAGGAGTCCATCCACGTTCACACCACATTTGAAGATGGCTCACCAGATCACATCTGTGGTGATTGTTACACTGAAGTGGAACGTATATACGCCTTCATACGGCGCTGTAAACAAACTGAGACGACGCTACAACGTTTCCGATCGGCACGACGTCCTCAGGAACCAGTTATCAACCAGCGGAACAAGATTCGAAGAGCAGACTACCATCCGTCTGAGGATCCGGATCCACCATCTCGATACCAGCCTTGGACCGCCTGGGATCTTCCGCCACGACTCAACCAAGTACCACCACCGACTCTAGGTCCAGTGGCTCCGCAGGAACAACCCTATATGCTGAAACCGAAGCATATCCCCAGCATTGTACAGGGTTGGAACCTTCATTTTAGCGGGGAGCCAAACGCCCTGAACGTGGAAGTCTTCATTGGTCGCGTGGAGTCCTTAGTCGAAGAGATGTTGGCCGGCGACTACACGGTGCTGGCAGGATATTTACCGATGCTGTTCAGGGGAGCAGCACTCGAGACGTACTGGCGGATTCATTCGGCCCCACCATCAATACGCTGGACACGGCTGAAGGAGGTACTCCGCATGGAATACTCGACGGTCAACATGGATGAGAGTGTCCTGGACAAGATCCATGCCAGACGGCAACGTCCGGACGAGCCCTTTCATCAATATCGAGCCGATATCCTTAGGTTGAATGACCAGTTGTCAGAGCCTATGTCTCCCACTCAACTGCTGTGGGTGTTGAAACGGAATCTAAAGCCGGAACTTCGTTGCCATGTTGTAAACTCGGACCCGCAGAACATGGAAGCACTACTGAAGGTCGTGAGTCGATTGGAGAGGCTTGAAGAAGACCTCCAAGAACGGCCTTACCTACATGCGGGGACGGGTCCGCGACGTGGAATTGCCGAAGTGGCACTAAATTGCAACAACCCAGATCGGGAAGAAGGCATGGAGTCAAACACCTGTGTTCCGGACTACCCAGATGATGCCACACCAAAAAACGGACGAACGAGTACCCTACCACCTCAGTGGTACTCGAAAACCTCGCAGTAGCTCCTCAGCCAGCTGCTAACCCCAAAAAACCTGACGTTAACCCACCAGCCATGACCACTGCGACTGCGGATGTTCACTCTCTTCCGGAGACCTCGCCAATAACAATCTTGAAGCGACCATCGCAGTTACTGCCAGAAGAACCGCGGCAGCCTCAAATACGCACTCTAAAACCTTATCATGTTAGACTGCAGGAATATCGGGTGGCTCGAGAGCGAATATTTGCTTCCGAAGTAGTCACTTCCCGCCCGCGCACGACAAAATGGTCAACCCGTCGTTGGCGGGATTTCCGCAAGAGAGTGCGCATCTGCCGTCAAACCGTAAACTCTTGTAACATCTCGGAGGTTGCTGAGAATGAGATCAGACCTTATCATCCAATTAAAGTGTTGGGCGAGACCGTGTTTGCATTGATCGACACGGGTGCCAGTATCAGTTGTCTTGCCGCGAGCTTTGGCTCGAAGGTGCTCCAAGACTATCCGAACCTGATTAAATCCTGGCGCACTGAAATCAGTACAGCTGATGGCACCAAACACCCTATACGAGGTAAACTAACCACGCCCGTGACGTTCAGGGGTCAGACGAAGGATATTACGTTCTACATTATTCCGTCTTTGACTCAGAATGTATACCTTGGTGTCGATTTCGTCCTTCGCTTTGGACTGGCCTCCGATTTATTCACCGGTTTGTCTTTAAAAACCAGAAATGTCAACGAAATCACTTCTACACCCGATAGGCATGACCTGACGCCTAACCAACGACAACGCCTGGAAGCATCCGTTGCTGCTTTCCCATCTTACGCCACCCAAGGCCTTGGCCGCACCACTCTAGTCTCACACGCCATCGACGTTGGCGATAGTAAACCGATTAAACAGAGACACTACGCCATCTCACCGGCCATGGAGAAATTGGTGTATGCGGAGCTAGATAGGATGCTCGAGTTGGGGGTCATAGAAGAGTCCCAAAGTGCCTGGTCATCACCGGTAACCTTGGTGGTGAAGCCAGGTAAAGTCCGCCTCTGTCTTGATGCCCGTAAGGTAAACGCGGTCACCATCAAGGACGCGTACCCTCTTCCACTCATCGATGGAATACTAGGGAGACTGCCGAAAGCCAATTATATCACCAGTCTCGACCTAAAAGACGCCTTCTGGCAAATTCTACTCGATGAGGGCTCGAGGGACAAGACCGCCTTCACAGTGCCTGGACGACCATTATATCAGTTCGTCACAATGCCCTTTGGCCTGTGTAACGCGCCGCAAACGATGACTCGGTTGATGGACAAGGTCATCTCACCTCACCTAAAACACCAAGTGTTCGTGTACCTCGATGATCTGTTACTCATCACGGAAACGTTCGATCAACACCTCCTACTTCTACAAGAAGTAGCCCTGCACATCAGTAAGGCGGGACTCACCATCAACGTACAGAAAAGTAAGTTTGTCATGAAAGAAGTCCGATACCTAGGACATGTCATAGGACATGGCACTATCAAAACGGATCCAGACAAAACTCGTGCGATTGATGAGTTCCCCTTACCAAAAACTGTGAAGCAGCTACGACGTTTCCTTGGTGTGTGCGGTTGGTACCGAAGGTTTGTTCGGAATTATGCAACAGTTTCCGCGCTCCTGTCAGACATGTTGCGGAAGGGGAAGTTCGTTTGGACCGAACTCAGCCGAAAGGCATTTGAAGAGCTTAAACAAGCCCTCACATCAGCTCCTGTCTTGCACAGCCCCGACTTCACGAAGCCCTTCTCCATTCATTGTGACGCAAGTCAACATGGAGTAGGAGCCGTGCTGGTGCAATTGACCGACGAAGGAGAGGAAGCTCCCATCGCCTTCATGTCTAATAAGCTGAATTCGGCCCAAAGAAACTATACTGTTTCCGAGCAAGAATGTTTGGCAGCGGTAATGGCTGTGAAGAAATTCCGAGCTTATATCGAGGGCCACCAATTCGAGATCATCACGGACCACGCGTCACTACAATGGTTGATGAACCAGGCAGATTTAAGTGGACGCCTAGCCAGATGGGCTCTTACACTGCAAGGGTTCAAGTTCTCCATCAAACACCGGAAAGGAACCCAGAACATCGTACCCGACACTCTCTCACGGATGTTTTCCCCAGAAGGAGCCGAATTGACAATAAATGACGAGGACCCCATCGAAATAGATTTGGACAGCTCACATTTCGAATCAGATAGTTACAAAGAGTTGAGGCAAACCATAGCGACCCAACAAACACAGCTGCCTGATTTGAAGGTAATAGACGGCTATGTGTATAGACGAAATGAATACGCCACTGGTGATCCATGGCAGGAAGAAGAGTCTTGGAAACTCTGGGTACCGGAGGAAATGACACAACATCTGATCCTCCGCGCACATGACCATCCTTTAAGTGCCCACGGAGGTTACGGTCGGACGTTACGGCGACTCAAGAAATACTTCTTTTGGCCTAAAATGGCATCCCAGGTCAAAGACTACGTGAGCGCCTGTGAGACCTGTAAAGGCACCAAAGCGCCCAACCAGCCTCTTCGACCTCCTATGGGCCAACTCAACGTTCCAGAACGCGTGTTCCAGCGTCTATACATCGATCTACTCGGTCCATATCCTCGGTCTTCAATGGGACACATCGGAGCCATAGTCGTTCTAGATCAGCTCTCAAAATTCCCAATGGTGGAACCTATCCGTAAGTTTACAACTCCATCGATCGTGAAATTCTTAGAGAACCGGGTATTCCATGTGTTCGGTGTTCCAGAGAGTGTGTACTCAGATAATGGAGTACAGTTCCGGTCTCGGCAGTTTAAAAGCCTACTTGGGCGGTATGGCGTTGAACACCAACTGACGCCCATATACTCTCCTCAGTCCCACGCATCAGAACGGTTGAACCGCACCCTATTGGCCGCGATCCGTTCCTACGTCCACCCATCTCAAAAGGATTGGGATCGGCGATTGTCTGCCATCACATGCGCCCTGCGATCCTCGTATCATTCTGTCACCGGTGTCGCCCCTTACTTTGCCGCCTTTGGACAGCACCTGATTTGCCACGGTAAATCATACCGACTGTTACGGCAATTAAAGTGTTTGGGAGACCCCGTCGTTGCGCTGGAGCCCCACGAACGGTTAGGAGACCTCCGCCAACAAATCGGACGGAAGATTAAGGCCGCAGGTAGTGCAAATGAAGCGCAGTACAATCTCCGGTCACGCTCCGCTAATTTCAAAGAAGGAGATGAGGTTTTCCGGCGAAATTTCCGCCAAAGTGACGCCGCGGGGCATTACAACGCCAAGCTGGACAGGCGATTTTTGAAAAGCCGCATAAAACAGGTAATGGGACCTAACCGTAACTTGATAACGGATCCATCGGGAAAAGAAGTGGGGATATACCACGCGAAAGACCTGCGCCGATAGATAGTTAGTCACTTCTGTTTGTCCGTCCGCATATATTTTCAAAAACGCGCAAAGGTTGTATACTTCCAGGCAAACATAGACATAAGTCAGTCCGTCCGTCTGTCAATTGTGTTTTTCTTTTATTGTCCGTCATCTCTAGTCCCGAAGCCGAAGCCAACCCATGATACACAGAAATATCCTTCAGCTCCTTTTTCGCAATCCGCATTGCCTTGGGATCACGAGAAAATTAGCTGCCCTGTAGTAATCTAGGAGCTATGGCTCTAAAAGCAGCGCTGACACAGGCACACCGCACAAACTCAATTTAACAAGGAGTAACCATTCAGTCACCTTCCCCATCGCAACACTCGCTCTTTTTTTTTTTTCTTCTTCGCATGAAAAAATAAGCGAAAAAAAAGGAAAAAAAAAATCCTCTTGTACTTAACACCCGGGAAACAAAATTCTAAAACTGTTTAATATTTTAATGTGTAGTGATTTTATTTCAATATCTTTTGAATATAATTTAACTAATTGCGGTGTAACGCGGTATCCAAATGCTTAGAACAAAACGGTTAACCCCTTAAATTATAGGAACGATAAAATCATTGTATCATTTAAACCCCACAAAATTTGTCAAATTTTACCCATTCCAACCATAATATTAATTAAAAATTGTTTTGTTTGTCGGTAATTAACGCGTGCCTGTCGTATTCTTTCGATTTATTTCCCCCTTAATTACGCCTAATAATTATAAACATAAATTGCTTTCAATTGAAAACTTAATCGAATCTACAAAAAGACGATTTTTAATTTTAAAAACCACCGAAACGAGTGTGCATTATCACCATCACGGGTTCACTCATAGATGGCACTATTCAACGAAACTTTGCGCGATTTTCCATTGTTGTGTCGTTGCTCGATGGCTCGGCCCCGCCAATTTGGCAACTTGGGAAAGACGACAGAAAGAGAGACAATCTATAAAACACCGTTAACTGAAGTTAGAAAGCGGCAAGCGCCTTGGAATACCTTGGGCCACCAATTTCCACGAACAGCGTGATGAATTAATCAGTTGTCAACAGGTTTCGAATCCGCAATTCGCTAATCACTTCCTGGTTGGAATTGCGTGCAGAAGTGAAATTAATCAGCCTGAAATTGTACAGCATCCGGTTTTGATCTTTCCCGGAAAACTTTAGTCGAGTTTATTGGAGTTAATATATTTGTGGGAAATATAGCTGTACATGGTAGTGGTGGCGCAAACAACGTGATTCGTGGACCCATGTTAATAAATGGTTCTTGACAAAAGTGCTGGTAAGCAGTCGGCATCGTTGGTATTGTTTTTGCTGAATGAAGTGAAATAATTTCCTCGTTTTAGGACTGTGCTTTCGTAGTGAAAGTTTGAAGAAGCTGCAGTGCAAAGGCCCCGAAGGAAATTGACGCGAATAAATCTGTGAAGGGGGCAAATGTGGAAAAAATTATCATCGTTCTCATGGCATTCTTCTGAGTTTCGTGAATCGAAGTGAATCTGTTTGGCGTAGAATCGTAGCGGGTGTACGCAACTTTAAAGAGGGTGAAATCGTGGGTGAAAGCGAAAGTAGGTTGAGTTTATTGTCTCTTGACTGTTGATGTTTTGGTGTCTAGTTTTGGAATTCGATTTCCGATTGAAGTCGTTTAAAATTTAAACAACGTGAGAGAGTTTGGATCCAAAGCATGTCAACATTATTTAAAAAAACACAATGAATGAATTGGAACGCGTGAGGCTAGGGTCCATTATTTCGACGCTTGCGAACGTGCAACGCTTGATTCTTGTTTGCTCGAAAGCAAGAAGTATTTATTTTTGGACGAATATCAATCGTTCCGTGCTTCCTTCACGCGTGTTGATGATTTAAATTATTGTTTGTATTACATTGTTTGCGCGGTGTCGTCTATGCACCGCATCTCTACTGTTTGAGAAATTGTTTCGCAATTCAACGTCTCATTTGGAGGAATGTTAATGTATGGCTAAAGCTGGGGTGGCGGGAAAAACTAATTTGGCTGAACCAAAACAAAAACTTCGGATTACAATATCGGGTCGTAAGGCAGAGTATAAAAATCCTCCGTCTCCGAAGGCTGCTGACGTTGGCAATCACGAAGGACTTGGCAGACTCAACATTACTCGCAGTGGAAAATGTACGCCACCTACAGGACGAGCTCCTGACTTTTCATATCAAGAATCCTCATCAGACTTGGCCTACACAGTGGCTACCAAAGACTATTTGCAGTCGGAGTTTGCTGCCCAAGGGAAGGGGTCAGTGCAAAAGAGCTCTTCATCAGCACGGCTGGAAAGGCAGTCATCTCGAGAAGAGTTCCTTGAAGAAGATAAAGTGCAGTTTCGACATCATGACCTTTTCCTGGAGCGTGGAAGCCGTTTTCCTCGCCCCGCAAGCCATGCACCCCTGAAAGTGCCAACAATTGATGAGAGGCTGAGTCGGGTTCTAGATTATGTGAACGAAACCTATTCCCAGAATAACCTTAACACACCTAACGCTATTGAATATGAGGCTTCTACTGAAACACCTGCTCAAACCATAAGCAAAGTATCCGATACTCCACCACCCCGGGATATTCAAAAGGACAAAAACTCATCCATTTTCCATTCAGCAACTAGTAATGACTCAGACGATAGTCCTTTAAGTGATGCTGGACGTAAAAGAATCAAATATGTAGGACAGCCGACGCTATACACAGCTGAAGAAAAAGAGATCCTTGAGGAAAGACGTGAAGGATTCCGGAACCTTGCGGGAGTAAGTGAACATTCCTTGGAATCAGATTCCCTGAACGAAAGTCAAATGCCAGCTTTTAGTGATTCAGTGGTGACTCCTGAGGAGGCGATAAGCATTCTATACAAGTTATACAATGTCGTATCTGTTTATTTTGCGGGACATAACAAGTTCACTAAGTTCTTGACCAATTGTTAATATATTAAACTTTTAATAGCTCAAACGCAACCCTATCTAAAATTAAATTAAAATTATCATTCGAAACTAAAATATTGCACACTAGTAGTTAAAACAAGGCATGTGTATGAAATCATTTTTATAAAGTTCAAACACTTCAAATGACGATTCAACATAAACTTAATCCAAGACTATTTGGAACTATAAAATAAAATTATCCGGAGGTGCGAAGAACAAATTACCGGTTTATCCGCGTGCGCGATAGTTTTAAAAATAAGAGAGCGTGTTTACGAACTTATTGGTGAGTCGAAACAGGCAACAATTAAAATTTGCGGGGAATACTCTGTTGAGGTGAACTATTTTGCTAAGGAATTATTACCAGTCGCCGTGCACCTAGAGCTGACCAAAACTTTCTCAATGCAATCACGGTGTTGATAGTGCAAGGATAAATACGGGTACCCCATGCCATTTGAATTGAGGACAAGCCGCAATCACTCCATGGCCTGCCGTGATTACAGTGATTGATAACTACTCGTACACATACAATACCCAAGCCCCATTTCGATAACGATTTCAAATTCGTCCGAAGAACCAGCACTGGAGCAGTACTAATTAGCTGATGCCGCGTTTGATTCGCTTTCAAGGTCTCGGCAACCGTTTGTTCGGATGATCGAACATATGTCGCCTCGTTGCCAATCAACGAGCAAGAACGATTCTAGCGGGAAGAAACGAAAGGATTATGCGGAAGACAGAAAGAGCACCTCTACAAACGTGGACAAATATCGAAAGAGCTCGTATAGCTCCCGTAACCGATCATATTCATCACTAAGAAACCTCCGCTCAACCATACGTGAATCAGGGAATAAGCGACAGCGACAGCCATTCAGTTGGTCGTCTACGAATAATTGTATAGCACCACAACAACTGAAGGCCGGCTGCAGAGAATGGTGTGGAATTGCTTAAACGTATCATTGAAGTCGGAAATGAAACTAAGCCAAATCAAACCTATCTTTGAGCGTCATGCAGGCGAATTTCTGCACTTTAGGTAACCGGTGATAAGGCCAACGAGAACTATGCAGTCCTTACTCCTGACATGGAATTTCCCAAAACCTTAGTGCAGGAGCAGCATTTATGTCGTGAAAATATCTCAAAACGTCGCATTAAGTTAGATTTAGATGCGTTGATGGAAAAAATATGATATTTATCGTTCTAAGGGGTTAGATAAGTTAGTCTAGGAAAGAAAAGGGATCAAGTAGCCCACGATATCAAGGGATTGCAGAAATCAAAAGCAGATACGTCGGAGTTGCAGGGACTCCCAACGAATAAAGGAACCGGCAATAACATCAATCATTGGAATCGCAAAGACCTGATCGACTACAGAGATCCAACCCGTTATTACCGTATGGAGGAAGCTGCACGATTTGAATTCGATACACCTATAAATTGTAACGCTAATGCTAGAAGCTGCTGTGATCGATCTAAACCGGATTGGCATCGTTGATGAGGAAGATACTAAAGCGTCAAAAGTCAATTTACTTCATTTAACAGGCGGTGGTTCCATAGCGAGTTTCCTCAGTTTTATTGCTAAACTGACCATTTTTCCGACATTCTTACCTCTGCGGTTCATTGCCCGCGGACGAGAAAATATCTTACCAAGTGATTTTGTTACTCAATTTTGTATGGCATTCGCCCAAAGAACCTCTATAGTGATAAGTGAGACTAATACTAATAGCAACGATGCTAACAACCTTAAGAATTTACAGGACACCTCCAGCCCCATCGAGCGCTCGACGGAACAGCGGTGAGTCCTTTTAATTAATAAAAATCTATGCTCAATATTTTATATTCATTATTTATATTATTTATAATAAGTTATAAAATTTGTTTTATATATATACAAAATATGCAGATACATATATATACAAAATATGCAGATGCATATATTAGATTTCGACCATAGAGTTCGGTTTCAAATTAATTGGAAGCCTAGAAATTTAGTTGACGCGTTCTCATTAGCTGAACGTGATTAAAATTAAACCTTTTTACTTTGCCTGTTGAAAAGCAACTCGGTTATTTCAAAACCTTACGAAATATTTAAGAAAACTGGATGGAATCTTAAGTTAAGAAGAAAAAAAAAGGAAAACTAACTTGAAAAGCATAGTATAAATATGCAACATTTGGTATTTATATGCTATAAGTAATATGAGCTCATGGTCTTGACTCGGAACAGAATACTTAACGATCTATTAAGCAATCGATTTTTGGCGGTCCTATGCTTTAATTTATATTTTGTTCATTGCAGATTTTGAAGTCTTTGCATTTTGAAGAGAATCATTTTACAATAAGTGATAGGTTAACATTCTTGAAAACCATGCGGTTTGTAAATAAAATGAAGAATTAAACAAAAAAATTGGTCTTTTCCCTTCCGGTTTTTCTGACCGAGTATAGGACCCGGTACGGTGGCAGGCTTCCACCTCAAAATATGAGCCAGCCACCGGGTACAATTTAATCCTTTTTGTTTCAGGTCATTTTATGGGTTGAGTGGCCCAAGCCAAGTGCCTTTTTATGGCATAGAGTTATGCAATTCAATTGTATAATTCTATGACATAAATTGGTCACCGGGGTACTCCCCTTCTGATGGGAAAGTTCATATAATTCAAGTTGTATGAGTTTTCCACTCAGAAGAGGAATACCTGGCCACTTCAACAATTTAACATTGGATTTATTCCGGTTGGGTGGGCATGAAGGGGCTCCACCACCACCCGGTTGCCCCTCTTTCATTTGTGGGCCCTGAATGTATTTGGGTAAAGACGAGGTCACCCCAAATTAGCCTTTCTTGTCAGGTTGCACTTGTTCTCGTAACAAGTCATAATTCCTTCGTGGAGGTTATCTACAAATTTGCGACTTCGGTCGTCCTCTTGTGATCTCTGCAAGCAATTCGTGAATGCGAAATGTTTTGTAGTGAGTCCTCGTGCCGGGGAAATGAACCCGCCCCACGACACCGCAATGCTAGCCTGCCAGCGCATTCACGCGTCTCCGGACGAGGGCATTCTCGGCAGGAACCAACACCTTCCTCTGCCGAGGCAGCAGAACATCGCTGCAGTCCTTCACGGACTTTTTTATGGAAACTCTTATTTACAACAAATGGCGCCCAACGTGGGGCCCGAAACGCCCGGCTGTATCATCAGTCGTGAGCACGAGACAGTCCATCGTCTCTAGGTGTCCCCACTAGGTGTAAGAATTTTGGCGGGTAGATAACTCCCGAGGGTTTTTGCACTAGTCGTGCCCCAGCAGCTTAATAACTTTCGGACGTGTGTTGTCTTTGGACATCAATATCGTTTGGTCCTGCTTTTGATTTATACTTTGGTGGTTTACCACCATTGTATAACTAGTAAGGCCAAATGATATTAGAGTCCCTTTTTGTGTTCGGAAGTTATTATCCCAACAACATTTTGCGGAGGATTCTGATCCGCTCCCCAAACCAGCGGTGCTTAGGGGTCTTAAATTGCATGGATCTTGATTTCATGAGATTGGCTGATTAGCAAATCCATGACTATCCATGACAAGACACGCGCTGCTTGTGGATTAGAATCCCACCCTGGGCTGACAAGTTGTAACTTGAGAAGTTTGCTAATGAGGGATCACTTCTGAACCCTGATTTTCATGGTGCCACAAGAGAGTGTCCCTGGAACGCTAGAGAAGGATTGTGCCATGGTGTCCGTACTTGGGAGGAAGGATGGAAAGGAGAGACCGATTATTTTTTTTTTGATAACTTAAAACTTTTTTGAACTTTATCATACATTTTTTTTTTTTGTGAGGATTAAGAATAGCTCGCCACTTTCGGCCACTTGTGATTGTATTGTCTTGTTAATATTTAATTTATTTCTAGCATCATTTTAGCCTCTAATTCTTTATTTAGTAGAGTCCTAACTTTTAGATAGAATAATTATGGACATCCAAAATGCATGCCGACTTTGTCTACGACTTGGCGAGGAAATGTATCCGCTGGGTGATAGTTTGGTCGACGAAGTGAGGAGGATTGCTGTTGTCGACGTTCTGAAGGAGTCCATCCACGTTCACACCACATTTGAAGATGGCTCACCAGATCACATCTGTGGTGATTGTTACACTGAAGTGGAACGTATATACGCCTTCATACGGCGCTGTAAACAAACTGAGACGACGCTACAACGTTTCCGATCGGCACGACGTCCTCAGGAACCAGTTATCAACCAGCGGAACAAGATTCGAAGAGCAGACTACCATCCGTCTGAGGATCCGGATCCACCATCTCGATACCAGCCTTGGACCGCCTGGGATCTTCCGCCACGACTCAACCAAGTACCACCACCGACTCTAGGTCCAGTGGCTCCGCAGGAACAACCCTATATGCTGAAACCGAAGCATATCCCCAGCATTGTACAGGGTTGGAACCTTCATTTTAGCGGGGAGCCAAACGCCCTGAACGTGGAAGTCTTCATTGGTCGCGTGGAGTCCTTAGTCGAAGAGATGTTGGCCGGCGACTACACGGTGCTGGCAGGATATTTACCGATGCTGTTCAGGGGAGCAGCACTCGAGACGTACTGGCGGATTCATTCGGCCCCACCATCAATACGCTGGACACGGCTGAAGGAGGTACTCCGCATGGAATACTCGACGGTCAACATGGATGAGAGTGTCCTGGACAAGATCCATGCCAGACGGCAACGTCCGGACGAGCCCTTTCATCAATATCGAGCCGATATCCTTAGGTTGAATGACCAGTTGTCAGAGCCTATGTCTCCCACTCAACTGCTGTGGGTGTTGAAACGGAATCTAAAGCCGGAACTTCGTTGCCATGTTGTAAACTCGGACCCGCAGAACATGGAAGCACTACTGAAGGTCGTGAGTCGATTGGAGAGGCTTGAAGAAGACCTCCAAGAACGGCCTTACCTACATGCGGGGACGGGTCCGCGACGTGGAATTGCCGAAGTGGCACTAAATTGCAACAACCCAGATCGGGAAGAAGGCATGGAGTCAAACACCTGTGTTCCGGACTACCCAGATGATGCCACACCAAAAAACGGACGAACGAGTACCCTACCACCTCAGTGGTACTCGAAAACCTCGCAGTAGCTCCTCAGCCAGCTGCTAACCCCAACAAACCTGACGTTAACCCACCAGCCATGACCACTGCGACTGCGGATGTTCACTCTCTTCCGGAGACCTCGCCAACAACAATCTTGAAGCGACCATCGCAGTTACTGCCAGAAGAACCGCGGCAGCCTCAAATACGCACTCTAAAACCTTATCGTGTTAGACTGCAGGAATATCGGGTGGCTCGAGAGCGAATATTTGCTTCCGAAGTAGTCACTTCCCGCCCGCGCACGACAAAATGGTCAACCCGTCGTTGGCGGGATTTCCGCAAGAGAGTGCGCATCTGCCGTCAAACCGTAAACTCTTGTAACATCTCGGAGGTTGCTGAGAATGAGATCAGACCTTATCATCCAATTAAAGTGTTGGGCGAGACCGTGTTTGCATTGATCGACACGAGTGCCAGTATCAGTTGTCTTGCCGCGAGCTTTGGCTCGAAGGTGCTCCAAGACTATCCGAACCTGATTAAATCCTGGCGCACTGAAATCAGTACAGCTGATGGCACCAAACACCCTATACGAGGTAAACTAACCACGCCCGTGACGTTCAGGGGTCAGACGAAGGATATTACGTTCTACATTATTCCGTCTTTGACTCAGAATGTATACCTTGGTGTCGATTTCGTCCTTCGCTTTGGACTGGCCTCCGATTTATTCACCGGTTTGTCTTTAAAAACCAGAAATGTCAACGAAATCACTTCTACACCCGATAGGCATGACCTGACGCCTAACCAACGACAACGCCTGGAAGCATCCGTTGCTGCTTTCCCATCTTACGCCACCCAAGGCCTTGGCCGCACCACTCTAGTCTCACACGCCATCGACGTTGGCGATAGTAAACCGATTAAACAGAGACACTACGCCATCTCACCGGCCATGGAGAAATTGGTGTATGCGGAGCTAGATAGGATGCTCGAGTTGGGGGTCATAGAAGAGTCCCAAAGTGCCTGGTCATCACCGGTAACCTTGGTGGTGAAGCCAGGTAAAGTCCGCCTCTGTCTTGATGCCCGTAAGGTAAACGCGGTCACCATCAAGGACGCGTACCCTCTTCCACTCATCGATGGAATACTAGGGAGACTGCCGAAAGCCAATTATATCACCAGTCTCGACCTAAAAGACGCCTTCTGGCAAATTCTACTCGATGAGGGCTCGAGGGACAAGACCGCCTTCACAGTGCCTGGACGACCATTATATCAGTTCGTCACAATGCCCTTTGGCCTGTGTAACGCGCCGCAAACGATGACTCGGTTGATGGACAAGGTCATCTCACCTCACCTAAAACACCAAGTGTTCGTGTACCTCGATGATCTGTTACTCATCACGGAAACGTTCGATCAACACCTCCTACTTCTACTAGAAGTAGCCCTGCACATCAGTAAGGCGGGACTCACCATCAACGTACAGAAAAGTAAGTTTGTCATGAAAGAAGTCCGATACCTAGGACATGTCATAGGACATGGCACTATCAAAACGGATCCAGACAAAACTCGTGCGATTGATGAGTTCCCCTTACCAAAAACTGTGAAGCAGCTACGACGTTTCCTTGGTGTGTGCGGTTGGTACCGAAGGTTTGTTCGGAATTATGCAACAGTTTCCGCGCTCCTGTCAGACATGTTGCGGAAGGGGAAGTTCGTTTGGACCGAACTCAGCCGAAAGGCATTTGAAGAGCTTAAACAAGCCCTCACATCAGCTCCTGTCTTGCACAGCCCCGACTTCACGAAGCCCTTCTCCATTCATTGTGACGCAAGTCAACATGGAGTAGGAGCCGTGCTGGTGCAATTGACCGACGAAGGAGAGGAAGCTCCCATCGCCTTCATGTCTAATAAGCTGAATTCGGCCCAAAGAAACTATACTGTTTCCGAGCAAGAATGTTTGGCAGCGGTAATGGCTGTGAAGAAATTCCGAGCTTATATCGAGGGCCACCAATTCGAGATCATCACGGACCACGCGTCACTACAATGGTTGATGAACCAGGCAGATTTAAGTGGACGCCTAGCCAGATGGGCTCTTAAACTGCAAGGGTTCAAGTTCTCCATCAAACACCGGAAAGGAACCCAGAACATCGTACCCGACACTCTCTCACGGATGTTTTCCCCAGAAGGAGCCGAATTGAGAATAAATGACGAGGACCCCATCGAAATAGATTTGGACAGCTCACATTTCGAATCAGATAGTTACAAAGAGTTGAGGCAAACCATAGCGACCCAACAAACACAGCTGCCTGATTTGAAGGTAATAGACGGCTATGTGTATAGACGAAATGAATACGCCACTGGTGATCCATGGCAGGAAGAAGAGTCTTGGAAACTCTGGGTACCGGAGGAAATGACACAACATCTGATCCTCCGCGCACATGACCATCCTTTAAGTGCCCACGGAGGTTACGGTCGGACGTTACGGCGACTCAAGAAATACTTCTTTTGGCCTAAAATGGCATCCCAGGTCAAAGACTACGTGAGCGCCTGTGAGACCTGTAAAGGCACCAAAGCGCCCAACCAGCCTCTTCGACCTCCTATGGGCCAACTCAACGTTCCAGAACGCGTGTTCCAGCGTCTATACATCGATCTACTCGGTCCATATCCTCGGTCTTCAATGGGACACATCGGAGCCATAGTCGTTCTAGATCAGCTCTCAAAATTCCCAATGGTGGAACCTATCCGTAAGTTTACAACTCCATCGATCGTGAAATTCTTAGAGAACCGGGTATTCCATGTGTTCGGTGTTCCAGAGAGTGTGTACTCAGATAATGGAGTACAGTTCCGGTCTCGGCAGTTTAAAAGCCTACTTGGGCGGTATGGCGTTGAACACCAACTGACGCCCATATACTCTCCTCAGTCCCACGCATCAGAACGGTTGAACCGCACCCTATTGGCCGCGATCCGTTCCTACGTCCACCCATCTCAAAAGGATTGGGATCGGCGATTGTCTGCCATCACATGCGCCCTGCGATCCTCGTATCATTCTGTCACCGGTGTCGCCCCTTACTTTGCCGCCTTTGGACAGCACCTGATTTGCCACGGTAAATCATACCGACTGTTACGGCAATTAAAGTGTTTGGGAGACCCCGTCGTTGCGCTGGAGCCCCACGAACGGTTAGGAGACCTCCGCCAACAAATCGGACGGAAGATTAAGGCCGCAGGTAGTGCAAATGAAGCGCAGTACAATCTCCGGTCACGCTCCGCTAATTTCAAAGAAGGAGATGAGGTTTTCCGGCGAAATTTCCGCCAAAGTGACGCCGCGGGGCATTACAACGCCAAGCTGGACAGGCGATTTTTGAAAAGCCGCATAAAACAGGTAATGGGACCTAACCGTAACTTGATAACGGATCCATCGGGAAAAGAAGTGGGGATATACCACGCGAAAGACCTGCGCCGATAGATAGTTAGTCACTTCTGTTTGTCCGTCCGCATATATTTTCAAAAACGCGCAAAGGTTGTATACTTCCAGGCAAACATAGACATAAGTCAGTCCGTCCGTCTGTCAATTGTGTTTTTCTTTTATTGTCCGTCATCTCTAGTCCCGAAGCCGAAGCCAACCCATGATACACAGAAATATCCTTCAGCTCCTTTTTCGCAATCCGCATTGCCTTGGGATCACGAGAAAATTAGCTGCCCTGTAGTAATCTAGGAGCTATGGCTCTAAAAGCAGCGCTGACACAGGCACACCGCACAAACTCAATTTAACAAGGAGTAACCATTCAGTCACCTTCCCCATCGCAACACTCGCTCTTTTTTTTTTTTCTTCTTCGCATGAAAAAATAAGCGAAAAAAAAGGAAAAAAAAAATCCTCTTGTACTTAACACCCGGGAAACAAAATTCTAAAACTGTTTAATATTTTAATGTGTAGTGATTTTATTTCAATATCTTTTGAATATAATTTAACTAATTGCGGTGTAACGCGGTATCCAAATGCTTAGAACAAAACGGTTAACCCCTTAAATTATAGGAACGATAAAATCATTGTATCATTTAAACCCCACAAAATTTGTCAAATTTTACCCATTCCAACCATAATATTAATTAAAAATTGTTTTGTTTGTCGGTAATTAACGCGTGCCTGTCGTATTCTTTCGATTTATTTCCCCCTTAATTACGCCTAATAATTATAAACATAAATTGCTTTCAATTGAAAACTTAATCGAATCTACAAAAAGACGATTTTTAATTTTAAAAACCACCGAAACGAGTGTGCATTATCACCATCACGGGTTCACTCATAGATGGCACTATTCAACGAAACTTTGCGCGATTTTCCATTGTTGTGTCGTTGCTCGATGGCTCGGCCCCGCCAATTTGGCAACTTGGGAAAGACGACAGAAAGAGAGACAATCTATAAAACACCGTTAACTGAAGTTAGAAAGCGGCAAGCGCCTTGGAATACCTTGGGCCACCAATTTCCACGAACAGCGTGATGAATTAATCAGTTGTCAACAGGTTTCGAATCCGCAATTCGCTAATCACTTCCTGGTTGGAATTGCGTGCAGAAGTGAAATTAATCAGCCTGAAATTGTACAGCATCCGGTTTTGATCTTTCCCGGAAAACTTTAGTCGAGTTTATTGGAGTTAATATATTTGTGGGAAATATAGCTGTACATGGTAGTGGTGGCGCAAACAACGTGATTCGTGGACCCATGTTAATAAATGGTTCTTGACAAAAGTGCTGGTAAGCAGTCGGCATCGTTGGTATTGTTTTTGCTGAATGAAGTGAAATAATTTCCTCGTTTTAGGACTGTGCTTTCGTAGTGAAAGTTTGAAGAAGCTGCAGTGCAAAGGCCCCGAAGGAAATTGACGCGAATAAATCTGTGAAGGGGGCAAATGTGGAAAAAATTATCATCGTTCTCATGGCATTCTTCTGAGTTTCGTGAATCGAAGTGAATCTGTTTGGCGTAGAATCGTAGCGGGTGTACGCAACTTTAAAGAGGGTGAAATCGTGGGTGAAAGCGAAAGTAGGTTGAGTTTATTGTCTCTTGACTGTTGATGTTTTGGTGTCTAGTTTTGGAATTCGATTTCCGATTGAAGTCGTTTAAAATTTAAACAACGTGAGAGAGTTTGGATCCAAAGCATGTCAACATTATTTAAAAAAACACAATGAATGAATTGGAACGCGTGAGGCTAGGGTCCATTATTTCGACGCTTGCGAACGTGCAACGCTTGATTCTTGTTTGCTCGAAAGCAAGAAGTATTTATTTTTGGACGAATATCAATCGTTCCGTGCTTCCTTCACGCGTGTTGATGATTTAAATTATTGTTTGTATTACATTGTTTGCGCGGTGTCGTCTATGCACCGCATCTCTACTGTTTGAGAAATTGTTTCGCAATTCAACGTCTCATTTGGAGGAATGTTAATGTATGGCTAAAGCTGGGGTGGCGGGAAAAACTAATTTGGCTGAACCAAAACAAAAACTTCGGATTACAATATCGGGTCGTAAGGCAGAGTATAAAAATCCTCCGTCTCCGAAGGCTGCTGACGTTGGCAATCACGAAGGACTTGGCAGACTCAACATTACTCGCAGTGGAAAATGTACGCCACCTACAGGACGAGCTCCTGACTTTTCATATCAAGAATCCTCATCAGACTTGGCCTACACAGTGGCTACCAAAGACTATTTGCAGTCGGAGTTTGCTGCCCAAGGGAAGGGGTCAGTGCAAAAGAGCTCTTCATCAGCACGGCTGGAAAGGCAGTCATCTCGAGAAGAGTTCCTCGAAGAAGATAAAGTGCAGTTTCGACATCATGACCTTTTCCTGGAGCGTGGAAGCCGTTTTCCTCGCCCCGCAAGCCATGCACCCCTGAAAGTGCCAACAATTGATGAGAGGCTGAGTCGGGTTCTAGATTATGTGAACGAAACCTATTCCCAGAATAACCTTAACACACCTAACGCTATTGAATATGAGGCTTCTACTGAAACACCTGCTCAAACCATAAGCAAAGTATCCGATACTCCACCACCCCGGGATATTCAAAAGGACAAAAACTCATCCATTTTCCATTCAGCAACTAGTAATGACTCAGACGATAGTCCTTTAAGTGATGCTGGACGTAAAAGAATCAAATATGTAGGACAGCCGACGCTATACACAGCTGAAGAAAAAGAGATCCTTGAGGAAAGACGTGAAGGATTCCGGAACCATGCGGGAGTAAGTGAACATTCCTTGGAATCAGATTCCTTGAACGAAAGTCAAATGCCAGCTTTTAGTGATTCAGTGGTGACTCCTGAGGAGGCGATAAGCATTCTATACAAGTTATACAATGTCGTATCTGTTTATTTTGCGGGACATAACAAGTTCACTAAGTTCTTGACCAATTGTTAATATATTAAACTTTTAATAGCTCAAACGCAACCCTATCTAAAATTAAATTAAAATTATCATTCGAAACTAAAATATTGCACACTAGTAGTTAAAACAAGGCATGTGTATGAAATCATTTTTATAAAGTGCAAACACTTCAAATGACGATTCAACATAAACTTAATCCAAGACTATTTGGAACTATAAAATAAAATTATCCGGAGGTGCGAAGAACAAATTACCGGTTTATCCGCGTGCGCGATAGTTTTAAAAAAAAGAGAGCGTGTTTACGAACTTATTGGTGAGTCGAAACAGGCAACAATTAAAATTTGCGGGGAATACTCTGTTGAGGTGAACTATTTTGCTAAGGAATTATTACCAGTCGCCGTGCACCTAGAGCTGACCAAAACTTTCTCAATGCAATCACGGTGTTGATAGTGCAAGGATAAATACGGGTACCCCATGCCATTTGAATTGAGGACAAGCCGTAATCACTCCATGGCCTGCCGTGATTACAGTGATTGATAACTACTCGTACGCATACAATACCCAAGCCCCATTTCGATAACGATTTCAAATTCGTCCGAAGAACCAGCACTGGAGCAGTACTAATTAGCTGATGCCGCGTTTGATTCGCTTTCAAGGTCTCGGCAACCGTTTGTTCGGATGATCGAACATATGTCGCCTCGTTGCCAATCAACGAGCAAGAACGATTCTAGCGGGAAGAAACGAAAGGATTATGCGGAAGACAGAAAGAGCACCTCTACAAACGTGGACAAATATCGAAAGAGCTCGTATAGCTCCCGTAACCGATCATATTCATCACTAAGAAACCTCCGCTCAACCATACGTGAATCAGGGAATAAGCGACAGCGACAGCCATTCAGTTGGTCGTCTACGAATAATTGTATAGCACCACAACAACTGAAGGCCGGCTGCAGAGAATGGTTTGGAATTGCTTAAACGTATCATTGAGGTCGGAAATGAAACTAAGCCAAATCAAACCTACTTTGAGCGTCATGCAGGCGAATTTCTGCACTTTAGGTAACCGGTGATAAGGCCAACGAGAACTATGCAGTCCTTACTCCTGACATGGAATTTCCCGAAACCTTAGTGCAGGAGCAGCATTTATGTCGTGAAAATATCTCAAAACGTCGCATTAAGTTAGATTTAGATGCGTTGATGGAAAAAATATGATATTTATCGTTCTAAGGAGTTAGAAAAGTTAGTCTAGAAAAGAAAAGGGATCAAGTAGCCCACGATATCAAGGGATTGCAGAAATCAAAAGCAGATACGTCGGAGTTGCAGGGACTCCCAACGAATAAAGGAACCGGCAATAACATCAATCATTGGAATCGCAAAGACCTGATCGACTACAGAGATCCAACCCGGTATTACCGTATGGAGGAAGCTGCACGATTTGAATTCGATACACCTATAAATTGTAACGCTAATGCTAGAAGCTGCTGTGATCGATCTAAACCGGATTGGCATCGTTGATGAGGAAGATACTAAAGCGTCAAAAGTCAATTTACTTCATTTAACAGGCGGTGGTTCCATAGCGAGTTTCCTCAGTTTTATTGCTAAACTGACCATTTTTCCGACATTCTTACCTCTGCGGTTCATTGCCCGCGGACGAGAAAATATCTTACCAAGTGATTTTGTTACTCAATTTTGTATGGCATTCGCCCAAAGAACCTCTATAGTGATAAGTGAGACTAATACTAATAGCAACGATGCTAACAACCTTAAGAATTTACAGGACACCTCCAGCCCCATCGAGCGCTCGACGGAACAGCGGTGAGTCCTTTTAATTAATAAAAATCTATGCTCAATATTTTATATTCATTATTTATATTATTTATAATAAGTTATAAAATTTGTTTTATATATATATACAAAATATGCAGATACATATATATACAAAATATGCAGATGCATATATTAGATTTCGACCATAGAGTTCGGTTTCAAATTAATTGGAAGCCTAGAAATTTAGTTGACGCGTTCTCATTAGCTGAACGTGATTAAAATTAAACCTTTTTACTTTGCCTGTTGAAAAGCAACTCGGTTATTTCAAAACCTTACGAAATATTTAAGAAAACTGGATGGAATCTTAAGTTAAGAAGAAAAAAAAAAGGAAAACTAACTTGAAAAGCATAGTATAAATATGCAACATTTGGTATTTATATGCTATAAGTAATATGAGCTCATGGTCTTGACTCGGAACAGAATACTTAACGATCTATTAAGCAATCGATTTTTGGCGGTCCTATGCTTTAATTTATATTTTGTTCATTGCAGATTTTGAAGTCTTTGCATTTTGAAGAGAATCATTTTACAATAAGTGATAGGTTAACATTCTTGAAAACCATGCGGTTTGTAAATAAAATGAAGAATTAAACAAAAAAATTGGTCTTTTCCCTTCCGGTTTTTCTGACCGAGTATAGGACCCGGTACGGTGGCAGGCTTCCACCTCAAAATATGAGCCAGCCACCGGGTACAATTTAATCCTTTTTGTTTCAGGTCATTTTATGGGTTGAGTGGCCCAAGCCAAGTGCCTTTTTATGGCATAGAGTTATGCAATTCAATTGTATAATTCTATGACATAAATTGGTCACCGGGGTACTCCCCTTCTGATGGGAAAGTTCATATAATTCAAGTTGTATGAGTTTTCCACTCAGAAGAGGAATACCTGGCCACTTCAACAATTTAACATTGGATTTATTCCGGTTGGGTGGGCATGAAGGGGCTCCACCACCACCCGGTTGCCCCTCTTTCATTTGTGGGCCCTGAATGTATTTGGGTAAAGACGAGGTCACCCCAAATTAGCCTTTCTTGTCAGGTTGCACTTGTTCTCGTAACAAGTCATAATTCCTTCGTGGAGGTTATCTACAAATTTGCGACTTCGGTCGTCCTCTTGTGATCTCTGCAAGCAATTCGTGAATGCGAAATGTTTTGTAGTGAGTCCTCGTGCCGGGGAAACGAACCCGCCCCACGACACCGCAATGCTAGCCTGCCAGCGCATTCACGCGTCTCCGGACGAGGGCATTCTCGGCAGGAACCAACACCTTCCTCTGCTGAGGCAGCAGAACATCGCTGCAGTCCTTCACGGACTTTATTATGAAAACTCTTATTCACTACAATGTGGATCCGTGGCTAATGTTTGACGATGATCGATAGGTTATTAAAATTATTGAGATGGTAGATGATGATAAATAAAAATGCTGATTTTTTATTTTACAATTTCTGGACGGAAATATCTATAGGCCATCCGGTGAGTTTTTAATTGGTGAAATCTTATGAGCTCGTGTCTTGCACCGAGAAAGCAAAACAATTTAGGGAGCGAGGATGACGGATGATGGCATATGATTAATGGTGGATGGCAGATGATAGCAAACAGCAGGAGAATGATGGCGGAAGGCAGATATCAATTCATTGATTTAATCTCTATTTTACAGATAAAAGTCCAATTACAAAAATTGAAATATAGGAGCTAGGAGGGTTTTGCATTAGGGACATGACCATTTCGTATTGAAATATAGGAGCTAGGAGGGTTTTGCATTACGGACATAACCATTTCGTATCCTTATATGAACGTACCCTTAAACTTTTTTAATGAACTGTCAATGTCAAAACATTAGTTAAAGTCGAAATTGTTATCATGGTAAAGTTCACGAAAATTACTATTAATTACTATTATCGAAAAATAATTTTCAGCGTAGAAGCTCATTTCTGACTCAATGGCTTTGTTAATAAGCAAATTATGCATTATTGGTCAGCGATAAACCACATGTGCTTCTTGACACATCATTCCATCCGCAAAAAATTACTGTTTGGTGAGGTTTTCATGCCAAAGGTGTAATTGGGCCGCATTTTTTCGTGAATGAAAACGAACGTCATGTTACCGTTAATGGGGAGCACTATCGTGTTACGTTGGAAGATTATTTGTGGCCAGAATTGGTTGGTGGTTTCAACAAGACGATGCCACTTGCCACACAGCACGTCTCACAATCGATTTATTGAAATTTATTTATTTATTGTTATGTCCTCATTGGAAAATCCTTTATAACTGATGTTACTTAGTTTTTAATTGAAAAATAAGGAATGCGGAAGGATCCAAGCTGAAAGTCGTCATGTCTACGTGAATTCCGTTTCGATGGAGAGCGATAATAAAGTTCACAATGGGCAAACTGAACATTGAAGGCGTCTGAACAGTTGGTAGAACGGACAGTGTGCCTGACTGATATCTAGCTTACCAATCGTCAGCGATAAACCACATGTGCTTCTTGACACATCATTCCATCCGCAAAAAATTACTGTTTGGTGAGGTTTTCATGCCAAAGGTGTAATTGGGCCGCATTTTTTCGTGAATGAAAACGAACGTCATGTTACCGTTAATGGGGAGCACTATCGTGTTACGTTGGAAGATTATTTGTGGCCAGAATTGGATGAACTTGACATGAACGATATGTGGTTTCAACAAGACGATGCCACTTGCCACACAGCACGTCTCACAATCGATTTATTGAAATTTATTTATTTATTGTTATGTCCTCATTGGAAAATCCTTTATAACTGATGTTACTTAGTTTTTAATTGAAAAATAAGGAATGCGGAAGGATCCAAGCTGAAAGTCGTCATGTCTACGTGAATTCCGTTGCGATGGAGAGCGATAATAAAGTTCACAATGGGCAAACTGAACATTGAAGGCGTCTGAACAGTTGGTAGAACGGACAGTGTGCCTGACTGATATCTAGCTTACCAATCGAGAATTAAGGTAGCCAAGGCAAAGGCGATAGAAAAAACACTCATCTAAGTGGATATGATGGTGTTCTCAGGAATTACGGAACAGCACAATTCTATTAAACATGCTGGATGGATTCTAAAACGAATTTAAGGTAAAAGATGTGGTGACCAGATTGGGGGGTAGTACTGAAGGAAAAGCTAAGCTAAGCTTACAAATAACTTGGCACAAGAACAAGGACCTGAAAATAAGTGAGACTAATGTCAAATAAAACAAGGAATTCGTGATGAGCAGGGAACAACATAATAGATGTAGAGGTCAAATTTTAGCTTTGACATACGCCACGGTGCTTATACAGTGATGTTTTATAAAGAATTGGTATACAAAAGGATTAGGTTTAGTGAAGAAAAATGCATGCATACATTTGGAAACATTCAAGAGAAAGTAATAAGAGTCGCACCAAAGAGCTAAAGTATCTAGATCAGCCTACAGTCGACTTGAGCGACAACAACTTTGAATGCTTTAACATCATCAAAATAAAGAAGACAGGGAGAGTTAATGACCAAAGGTAGGTCATTGCTAGAAACTACAAATTAGAGAGGGCCAAAAATGGATCCTTGAGTAATACCATTAGACGGGATGAAAGCAGAAGTAAAACCACTGTATGTGACTTCCATAGCCGACAGAAAATTATTGAAGAAAGCCACTGCACTAAACGGCCGTTTATGTCAAAAGCTTGAAGTTTTCTTGGATAACTTTATAGTTCGCTTTAGGTAATTCACAGTGCGGTTTTCGACCTAAACCTGATCGTCTATGGCACAAGAAACCACAGTCAAAAACTCGATGAAACTAGTTAAAGAAGAGTAAACTTGAATGAGACTATGTTGCTTAGGCAACAGTTTGGGATCAACTGCAGAGAACAGTTTGGAATAAGCAATACGCTCTAAAAATTTAGAGAAACAGGAAAATATGGGATGATAATTTGACGCTATGGACACATAATGTTTGTTTTTTTAAAATTAGCAGAATGAATATTCCAGTAAGGCAGGAGAGGCAAATTGAATGACTTATATTAAAAAAGGATAGATGAGGGAACACAGATAGAAGATGATAAAGACTTAACAAAGAAGTTGGGGATACGATCCGGACGAGCGCCAATATAGACATTAAAGTTGTTTATAATGTTTCAACTTCTTCGGGAGAACACATTACAGAGAGAAGAGGAGGTTGGTGACAAGCAGTAAAGGACGGAAATTGGACTGAAGTAGAAAAACTAAAATTTACAAATTTCATGAGGTAAGGAAACGAGATGGTCATTCTGGGATAAGAAGGAGGTGATTTAAGTTAGGGTGGTGTACACCGGAGGACGGTGCACAAGGGAAAAGAACAGGAGAATTTCTAAAAGACAATCAATGATACCAAAAACGAAGTCTAGATACTGGTCATCAACCTTACACAAGATAAGAAGACAAAAAGAAAGCCATGTTAAGTAATATGATGATACTTCAGAAAAAAAGTGATGTAGACGGAAGTAGGAAAATCATAAGGAGCATAGATGAAAACCACAAGTAGGGGACGACTATATGAATAACTAACTTCATTGGACCAACTATCATTCATGTCCAAATTACTGAATCTCTTCTTTAAATCCCTTATTTTTAAATTAAATTCTAACTTTCCACAAATTCCATAAATAGCTCAAGAAACACGTATTTTCAACTTCCAAAGTGTTGAGATTTGATCAACTGACAGCTTACCTTGCATTTACTGGCATAAAAAACTAGAAGTCGAGAAATTATTCTTGAATTGAAATTTGCCATGTAAATCAAAAGAAAATGAAATAATATTCATTCAGTCTGATTTCCTCTTGCATAAAAGTTACGTCGGTTGTGTACTTGCAAAGACATCTCTGGTTTGTTGAATATATTGATGTATAATTGTGTGTCGCAATATATAGTTGTGTGTCGATATAATATTTATTCAGAAGTTTAGTCCGTTGTAATTTTTTGAAACCCGAACCCACTGAAATTAACAACAGGTTATGGGCCTAGGACAGCTGTTAAAGGGTTTCTTCAAAAGTCAGGAAAGGAAATTTTCAGGCAAGTCGAGATAGTAGTCCCAGACGTCAGAACCGGCAAGGACAACATAACCGACAAATCAGCGACGTTGGAGCAGCCATCGCACAGCAAGTCAACGTTGAGCAACGAACACGCAAGTCGCTTCAAGTCAGAAAATAGCCACGAAAAATTCTAAATGGATACTGTAAAGTCTCAATTGGAAATGTTAAGTGAAGATATTCAAGGAAATGTCAATTTCATTTCAGTGCGATTTAAATTAAACCTAGCACTTTAGAAGAAAGATCTGTATGATATGATAACAGGGTCAAAGCCCAGACCAGTAGGTGCTGCGTCAACTGATACAGTCGCCGCTTGGTTAAAGAAAGATTTTGAGGCTCAAACAATGATAGGTTTAAATGTAAACAGTAAGATTGCGAACAAAATTGCAAATTGTAAAACTACCAAAGATATGATAGACAAATTAGTTAGTCTATATGGTACAAAGACTGATGTAACTTTAGAAACGTCCCGAACCAAATTCTTTACCTATGAATATGATGAAAACAAGTCAGCTGTTGAGAACTGTATGGAGATTTTGGATCTCGCGGATGAAGTCTCAACTGAAAATGACCTGTGAAGGAAAATTGGATCATGAAGAGGATCATGAGTGTGTTACCGCCAAAATTAGCACATTTCAGGACATCCTGGGACAACGTGACCGCAGCAGCAAAGAACGTGGAAACTCTCATGGAACATTTGAGACTCGAGAACGAGCGACTCATAAAAACGACGATAAATGCAGAGGGCAGCACCAACAATGCTCTCATGGCCAGACGCAGGAAACAAGGACAGTCGTCAAACAGCAAGCAGGAAAAGTCGCAGTTTGCATGCTACAATTGGGGAAGAAAGGTCCCGTACTCAAGGAGTGCAGAGGTAAACCGTGTGATGAATGCATTGCCTACTGCAAGAAGAAGTATTCATGTAATATCTGTAAGAAGAAGGGACACTTCGCAAAAGACAAACGGGAAACCAAATAGGAAAGCATTTTTGACCACGGCACTCTCGACGGTGGATAACGACATCTCGAAGGACAAGAACACTTCATGGTATCAAGACTGTGGAGCCAGCCAACACATGACGTCTCACCGAGAGTGGTTTGTTCAGCTTGTTGAGTTGGACGAGCCCATTCCAATTGTGATTAGAGACTCCACCAGGCTAGATGGCGTTGCATTTGGGAACATCGAGATGGAAGCACTTGATGGTCAAAAGTGGTATCCAGCGGTACTAGAAGGTGTCATTTACGTGCCAAACCTCAACTTTAATCTTTTCTCAGTGCGTCAGATGTTAGACAAGGGACATGTACAGAATGCAAACGGAAACGAGTCAACGTTTTACAGTCTGGATGGCAGGGAAATCGTGGCAATAGCAAAGCGCAAAGGAAATCTCTACAAAATGATCCTCAGGAGAGAAGAAGACACAAGTTTGATGGTCGTGTCGATCAAAGTCTGGCACGAGGGACTCGCCCATCAAAATGTCAAGTATGTGAGGGACATACTGAAAAGGAAAGGAACAAAATACATTGATGACTGGAATGACTATGTATGCACAGGGTGCTCGTATGGCAAGCCACATAGATCCTCACACCCAAACAACCCCAAGGCAGCTCAGCAATCGTTAGATCTCGTGCACGTCGACACCGGCGAGATGAACATCCCGTCATTGGGAGGAGCGAGGTACTGACTCGTGTTCAAGGACGATTTCACTCACTACCAAACCTGTTACTTTATGAAGACAAAAGTGAAGCACCAGAGAAGATCGAGTGTTACCTGAGACTCGTTGAAAACTAGCTAGGGAGGAGAGTGAAAAGTCTGAGGTCTGACAACGGCACCGAACTGAAGAATGCAAAAACCAAACAGATGATGGACAAGTTGGGAATTTTTCACACTTTCGCGAATGTACACACGCCAGAGCAGAACGAAAGGATTGAGAGAGAAATGAGAATGATTGACGAGGCAGCTAGAACAGCGATACACATGAACGAGTTGGACGAGAAACTGTGGGCAGAAGCATTGAACCATGCGATCTTTACGATCAACCAGACTGGAACCAGCAGCGTACTAGAGAAAAGCCCAGCAGAACTTTGGTTCGGAAGAAAAATGAAGATTGAGAAGCTGCACGCTTTGGATGCGAATGTTACGTGCTGACCCAAAAACAGAAAAGAGGCAAGATGGATAGAAAATCAGAAAAGAGAATTCTGGTTGGCTATGATATTGATTCACCCTGCTACCGGGTATATCTGAAAGAGAAATTATCAGCTCAGACAATGTGATCTTTGACGAGGAAAAGATGAAACTGCGGCAAGGAACTGAACTTGAGACACAGGCACCAGAGGGCACACCTGAGAAGCAAGAAGAAAGCAGCAGCGAGACAGATGAAGGAGACGAGAACTGGGGAACTGGAAAAAGTGCCGAGGAGCCAAACGACAACGAGAATGAGACACCAGCGTCAGAAGAAGATTCAGTAAGGAGAGTTCTGCGAGATCGCCGGACTCTGCAACCACCACTGACACTGAGGGACTGCGTACTTGACTCCCGTCGTGGAGGAAAGAGCGTCAAAGTAGCCATGATTGGTGAAATGGAGGACATCCCGGTGGGTGAGGCACTTAGAGATAAGAAGTGGGGACGAGCAATGCAGGAGGAGTACGACCCGCTGATGGAGATGAAAACTTGGAAGCTGGTGGACTGTCCAGAAGGAGCGAAGCCGATCACTTGTCGCTGGGTACTTCGAGAGAAGGCGGACGGGAGACTTAAGGCCAGGCTAATGGCAAGGAGATTTGAACAGAAGGATGGAGTGGACTACACGAAAACTTTCAGCCCAGTAGCTCGGCATGCATCCATTCGCCTGCTCCTAGGTCACGCAACATCGGAGAAAATGAAGTTGGTATCGTTCGATGTGAAAACGGCTTTCTTGTATGGGAACCTGGAGCAGGACATCTATATGCACCAGCCTGAAGGGTTCGACGATGCAACCAGGAAAGTTTGTAAGTTGAACAAGAGTCTCTACGGACTTAAAAAAGCTCCGAGGATGTGGAACGAGAGGGTCACCACCCACTTTGAGAAGAAGATAGGCTTGACCAACACAGATGACGGCCCGCGTATATACTATAACAAGGACAAGAGCATTATGCTCTCACTCTTCATGGATGATGGATTGGTAGCCGGCAAAGATGAAGAAGAAATCTTAGACGAGATAAAAAAGGAATTCGAGATAACATTCAGCAAGAAAGTGCAAAACAAGTTAACGTATTTGGGCATAGAAATCAAGATCTACCAGGACGGTATCTTCGTGAGTCAGCCTCGCTATACGGAGAAAATCTTGAGAAAGATGAAACTGGAGCAGTGCAATCCAGCATCCACACCCACTGAGCCAGGAATGATCAACCATAAGACAGACTTCAGGAACGACGAGGCACTTCCAGTGAACAACAACTATCGCGAGGCGATAAGAAGTTTGTTGTACTTAGCCACGATAACTAGCCCAGACATAAGCTTCGCTGTGAACTACCTCAGTCGATTCTGCAACAAGCCCATGAAGAGCTATCAAGCAATGGTGAAACGTGTTTTCCAGTACTTAAGACATTCGTGGCCTACACTAATTCAGACTTTGGAGACTCTGTGAAAGGACAGTCAACGAGTGGTGTGTTAGTGATAAGAGGAGGACCAGTGATCTGAAATTCACAAAAGCAGCGTCTGGTAGTGACTTCAATTGCAGAAGCCGGGTACCGAGCAGCTGTGTCAGTGATTGACGATGTGTGCTGGATCAAACGAATCGCACTGGCTCTTGGAATTCTAGAAGCTGAGCTGCCGATCACTCTGTACGTCAACAACATGTCAGCCATACACATGCTACAAAATGCGCACGAAGGAAAGAAGCACATCGAAATACCACGAAAGTACATCCAGCAACACATCGGCAACACTGTGGCACTGCACCACGTCGAGAGCAGCAAGCAGATCGCAGACATCCTCACCAAGCCACTCAACAGAAGAATTTTTAAGACGCTCCGTTGTAAATAGATCAAGGAGGAGTGCTGAGATTTGATCAACTGACAGCTTACCTTGGATTTACTAACATAGAAAACTAGTAGTCGGGAAATCATTTTTCAATTGAATTTTGCCATATAAATCAAAAGAAAATGAAATAATATCCATTCCGTCTGATTTCCTCGTGCATGAAAGTTGTGTCGGTTAATGGCAAAGATATCTCTCGTTAATTGAATATGTTGATGTACAGTTGTGTGGCGTAGTATATAGTTGTGTATCGTAATGTATAGTTGTGTTTGTGATATAATAATATTTATTCAGAAGTTAAGGGCGTTGTCCTTTTTTGAAATCCGAACCCACTGAAATTAACAGCAAAAAGCCTACTTAACAAGGGAAATATTTTCTTTTCAACAAAATATTTTACAGGAGAAGAAAAGCGGAGATCAGTGAGATGAGTACGGAGAATGGAATTATCATAAGCTATAAAACACGGATACCTTCTCTCTTGTTTGTGGTTAATCGATTGCGATCACGCCTTACTACTGTATTGTTCGAAAAGTGCTCAGACTATCTGTGAACAAAGTTTCTATTAAAATAGATGATATTGTCAAAAGAGAGATCCTTCAGCTTCATCTTAGATGAGATTCTGTAGATTTTCAAATATTTTTGAGGAAAGGGATATCAGTTTTTTGGAATGGAAAATTTATGCATGTAGTAATTGGTTTTTTTTACGGATGTCGGCAGTTGAAAATCAAAGAGTTTTTCCAAAATATATAGATATATAGAAATTTTTTATTTGGAAAGTGAAATATTTAAGATGAGTGGACCTGGATTTTCACTATTAAAGAAAAGATCCTACTTTTTGAGTAGGCTTTGGAAGTTGAAAATACGTTTTTCTAGAGGTATTGATGGAATTGGTGGAAAGTTGGAATGTAATCTAAAGACAAGCGTTTTGAAGAAGTGATTCAGTAATTTGGACATGAATGATAGTTGAGCTAATGAAGAGAGGATGAATTGTTAAATTTTTTGAATGAGCAAAATTTATATCATTGAGTTCAGGATGGGGAAATAAATACGTTTGTGAGTAATTACCTTTTGCCAATTTTTCCAGGCTATGGCAAAAGACGGGGAGTCTGGCCCTTTAATGGGCTTTTTTTTGTTTGTGGTAGGGAGGTGAATGCTATTTACGCACAGAGTGTGGGACTCCCATGCGCGACTGGACTACCCACGAAATACCTCCCCTGTCAACCGAAGAACCCAGCCTGGAACCTTTTGACACATTACTTCGGGCCAGGTCTCGTTTTGTTACGCCGTGGGGCGCCTTCAAGCTGGGGAGTCCCTTTCCTAGCGGGAGGAGAGAGGGGTAGAGAAAGTGCCAGAAGAGCGATCCCCCAGCCCCAGCGCCCCCGGCTGCTGTGAGTCTCTTTTATATTTTAGGACTGCCCAAGCATAATGTGCCACGTGTTTCCATTTGTCAACCGATTCGAGCATCACCACAACTATATTATCCGGGATGAGCTCTCCCGTCTCCCTGTAGAGTTCCCTTCACAGCCCGACCCATTTTGTACACGCAAAAAATGTGTGGCAAGCATTGTCCTCCTCTCCTGGGCAAAACCGACAATCGGGGGACCGTGCCTTACCGATCTTGTACAGGTAAGACTGAGAACACGCATACCTGCTCAAAAGCTGGGTCAGATAGAAGTCAGTCTCACCGTGCCTTCGATTTGGCCACGGTCTAAGATCCGGGATGAGGCGCGCAGTCCACCTTCCCTTCGTGCGATTCCCCCAAGACTGCTGCCAATCGTTGAATGAGCGCTGTCTCTCCTCGCGGACAATCATCTCCCTCGCATCCTCATTTCGGCGCACGCAAATAGCGCGGCGCTCTCTAGCAAGGAGGGCGACAGATATCACGCCTGCAATAGCTCTCACCGCCGGATCAGAGACTGTCGGATACGAAGATGCAATTCTCAGTGCTCCTCTTCTTTGTACCTGTGCCAAACGTTTTCGGTATACCTCCTTGCTGAGAGCGTCGCCCCATACTTCTGCTCCGTACAGTAGCACTGACCCTACAGCACTCATCAAGAGGCGTCTTCTTGATGGGCTGGGTCCCCCTACGTTGGCCATAAGTCGACTCAGGGCCGATATTCCCGAAGCAGCCTTCTCAGCCGTTGCCCTGATTTGCTCAGAGAAACTCATCTTACGCATGAAGATTTTTATTGATATCGAGACACATTTTGATTAGAATATTTAAGTGAACATTATGTAGATCTTGAAATGATTCATGGATTTATAGAAATTTTTTTATTTGGAAAGTGAAATATTTAAGATGTTATATTTTTTTTTATTGATTTTCACTATTAAAGAAAAGATACTACTTTTTGAGTAGGCTTTGGAAATTGAAACTACGTGTTTGTAGAATGAAGTTTTGCAGGAATTGGTAGAAAGTTGGAATATAATCTAAAGATAAGCGTTTTGAAGCAGAGATTCAGTAATTTGGACATGAATGATAGTTGGGCTAATGAAGAGAGGATGAAATGTTAAATTTTATGAATCTGCAAATTTATGTCATTGTGTTCAGAATGAGGAAATAAATGCAATTGTGAGTAATTACCTTTTGCTGTTTTGCCAGGCTATGGCGAAAGACGGAGAGTCTGGCCCCTGAATGGGCATTGAACATGTCCTAGCAGAGAAGCTCTGTTATTCCATTTACGAAGCGAATAATACTGTAAAGATAATAGATATGTTAGAGTTCTGTTAGTTTTATTTCAAAGAAAGAAGAACAAATGTGAAATTATGGACTTGGCAATTTAATATCAAAGAAAGCTGGTGTAGTGAATAATTGATTTTCATTATTGTCCGTGAAGGACCGCAGCGATGTTCTGCTGCCTCGGCAGAGGAAGGTGTTGATTCCTGCCGAGAATGCCCTCGTCCGGAGACGCGTGAATGCGCTGGCAGGCTAGCATTGCGGTGTCGTGGGGCGGGTTCGTTTCCCCGGCACGAGGACTCACTACAAAACATTTCGCATTCACGAATTGCTTGCAGAGTTCGAGAGGACGACCGAAGTCGCAAATCAGTAGGTAACCTCCACGATGGAATTACGACTTGTTGCGAGAACAAGTGCAACCTGACAAGAAAGACTAATTTGGGGTTGACCTCGTCTTTACCCAAATACATTCAGGGCCCACAAATGAAAGAGGGGCAACCGGGTGGTGGTGGAGCCCCTTCATGCCCACCCAACCGGAATAAATCCAATGTTAAATCGTTGAGGTGGCCAGGTATTCCTCTTCTGAGTGGAAAACTCATACAACTTGAATTATATGAGCTTTCCCATCAGAAGGGGAGTACCCCGGTGACCAATTTATGTCATAGAATTATACAATGGAATTGCATAACTTTATGCCATAAAAAGGCACTTGGCTTGGGCCACTCAACCCATTTAGTCACCTGAAATAAAAAGGATTAAATTGTACCCGGTGACTGGCTCATATTTTGAGGGGGAAGCCTGCCACCGTACCGGGTCCTATACTCGGTCAGAACAACCGGAAGGGAAAAGACCAATTTCCTAGTTTTAATTCTTCATTTTTTTATTTTTCTTTCGGTTTGGTTATCACAAAATAATATAAGCTTCTCCACGACAAACCAAATTTAAGAAAGATAGAACGATTACGAGTAATAAATAAATTATTGCTGATAAGATACTCGTATATCGGATATACTTTGAATAATTATATAAGAAAAAAAATATTAATAAATAAATTAAATCAAAAGGACTCACCGCATGATCCGTCGAGCGCTCGATGGGTGCTGGATACGTCCTGAAAATCTTCGTTTTTGGTTAGGTTAAACACTATAATGTACTTCGATAATGGTTTAAGGTCGAATAATTCACCTATCACTATAAAAGTTCTTTGGCCGAATGCCATTCAAAAATTTAGTAAGCAAATCACTTGAAACGGGCGCTAGTGTGAATCCGTTTTCAAGAATTGTTCGTAATTCTTCTCATCCATAAGTTTATCAATTTCTGAAGTTTCGCTGCGCTTCACTTTGAATAACCAGCCTTTTCATAGCACGATGTATTTCTTGACCCTGGGGTATCCTCAACTGATATGTTCTTGTCTACCACAGTTCCTGACACAGGAGAATATAATTCACTCGCTAGCGGTGGGTGCAGAACACAAAATCATTTCGATGATTGTGGGGCCAGTTGAATACGCTGCAACACGAGGAACTGTCGATCCGCTGCGCTTTGAATGCCAGGAATGGCGAACGTGTTTCCGTTAACCAGCTCGTCCCAGACAATGATCAGTAGAGCGGGGGGGGTTGCCAAAGCCTTGAAAACGAACCAAACGCGGCATCCGCTAATTAGTACTGCTCCAGTGCTGGTTCTTCGGACGGATTGAAATCGTCATCGAAATGGGGCTTGGGTATTGTATGCGTACGAGTAGTTATCAATCGCTGTAATCACGGCAGACCATGGCGTAATTGCGGCTTGTCCTCAATTCAAATGGCGTTGGGTACCCGTATTTATCCTTGCACTATCAACACCGTGATTGCATTGAGAAAGTTTTGGTCAGCTCTAGGTGCACGGCGACTGGTAATAATTAATAGAAAAGTTCACATCACCAGAGTATTCCCCGCAAATTTCAATTGTTGGCTGTTTCGACTCACCAATAAGTTCGTAAACACACTCTCTTATTTTAAAATCTATCACGCGCGCAGATAACAGATATTTGTTCTTCGCACATCACGGATATTTTTATTTTATAGTTACAAATAGTTTTAGATTAAGTTTATGTTGGATCGTCATTTGAAGTGTTTGCACGTTATGAAAATGATTTAATACACATGCCTTGTTTTAAATACTAGTGTGCACTATTTTAATTTTTAATGATAATTTTAGTTTAATTGTAGGTAGGGTTGCGTTTGGGCCAATAAAAGTTTAATATATTAATTAATTGGTTAAGAACTTAATGAACTTGTTATGTCCCGCCGAATAAACAGATACGACATTGTATAACTTGTATAGAATGCTTATCGCCTCCTCAGGATTCACCACTGAATCACTAAAAGCTGGCATTTGACTTTCGTTCAGGGAATCTGATTCCAAGGAATATGCACTTACTCCCGCAAGGTTCCGGAATCCTTCACGTCTTCCCGCTAGATTCGTTCTTGCTAGTTGCCTGATAAGAGGTTTTAGCCTCGTGATGGCTTGATACTTTGCTATCGGAAATAATTGGAAGTGAAGATGTTTCTGTATTTTGTGATTCTCTAGGAGTATCCCAACTGCTGGTTGATTGGTAATCGTGGTCTAGCACCGTGCTATTTACAGATTTCTTTCCCGAAGTACGATTACCGCGCGTTTTGCAATAGTAACTAAGCAGGTTAGGCTTATTTTGCGTAGTAGACAAATGTGCAGCTAAATGATTTGATTGTTGCTGTTCGGTTGCTTTACCGAAGATTTGGTTTGGAGGCTCCTCGTTTTGAGATATTGATGGCTTTCCAACGACTGTTGCAGCACTATGTTCCTTTCCAACACGAACGTGATTTACTTGCTTTGATCGATGTCTGCCGTAAGTTGTGGGCTGGGGTACTGAAGTCGTCTGAGGTTCGCGATCGTTTTCTAGAAGCTACACAATCCGTTGGGACGAGTTGTTTTTCTTCTTACTTGAATCCTTCTGGTGAGATTTATCGTGTTCTCGATTAGTGTTACTATCGGATGGGTTCTGGCGACGTCTCTTGTGACTTGAATGTGTCGATAAATCTTCACAACTTGGCAACGAGTTTCGGTCCGATGTCCGTTTTCGTTCAAATCTTTTGGGGTGCAGGATTTGTTGATTGAGATTTATATGACCTAATAGATCCACTCGAGTTGGTCCTATTTTCTAACAGGCGTTGTTGTCGCCGTCACTGTGTTGCCAACGTTACACAAGGAGTCGGTGTTGGCTTCGTTATGTGTCGATTTTGTTCGTAGACTTCGCGAGTTTTTCCCGATTTGTGTTTTTGCTACTATTTTGGTGGCTATTGTAATGTGAATGGCTACTGGAAGCTTGTGAACCTGGCGCCGTGGTCGTGTTGCTACGATGCCCCTCCGTCGCTGCCGAGAGCAATTGATTGTTAACGGGTTCGGCCATAGACGACACTTAACCGTTCACTCTATGTCACTAATCATGCCCCTGAAGCGAATTTTTCCTGTCCTTGTCCTATTTAATGTTTTGATTATACCGAAAATTGTGGGGGAGAAGGGAGTTGATCGATGTGAACAACACTAGTTCCAATGTCTAGGGTACCCCTTTTTTATATGCCGTTTGGGTAAGGTGACTGTGGCAGTGTGCGTAATTTCTACTCGAATTATTTATCAACCAAAATATTGACCGCACTACAAACGCAACCGGAATTTTCATCAAATTTCGCCGTTACTAATTGGGTTTTTATTTGTTCGCAACGATGCGACAATAAAGGAAATCAATACTCACAAAAAGTTGCCATACAAATAACAGTAGAGTTCACATTTCGCATTGCACACATACTCCCTATCCCGACGTATCTTGATTCCGGAAGTGCTTTTGATACATGAAGGAACTCCAATGAGGGGTAGCTTATAATATGAACACATTCTTGGCCCTTGATAAGGAAAAATAAATCACTGGTATTATTCCATGCTATTTCACTAACCTGTTATAATGTTTCACAATAAAACTGTCTATTGCGGCATTTAGAGTTTCGTTCTCCATTTGGTTGGTTTGCCGCTGCTTCGTAAAATTGAATCGAGAATTCGAAAATATCTACACCTCAGAACAGATATTTTCCCAAACAAAATAGCCCAATTTCCCAAAAATTCCGATGGAAGCAATATTTAGGCGCGAAAGACTTGACAAACGTTGCCGTCAAGTCTAGAGAATTAACGAACACGAATTTTCTCGAAATCTTCACAAGACCTTCGACATCATTGAGTCACCACTATTTTCTATTCAAACTCAACTGCGATAATAAATAACTAAACAAACCAATCGATCACGATATTCTAACACTCAAGTATGCTATTGAAATTCCCGCCAAAATATCGCGAGAACAGTTATCTGCACTGTACTTCGCGCTCGTATCGAGATTTTTCCAGTTACACCGACTACGGGTGCGAGCAAGCTCCCCAATAGGCAAAAAGAATGAAACAGCGGCAAACCATCGAACCAACACACTTTGCAAACCGTTCTCTCGCTCGTTCACCCACACTTGTCTAGGACTAGCCAACATTCTTATGACACTTAAAATTATTTTGAACTCGCTATCAGCGCTAGAAATCAGATTTCTAATTAATTCCCTGAGGCAATTTTCATTTCTTCACTGAATAATGTCCATTTGTGTTTAACACAACACGCAAGTCTGATTGCCCCGGCAATCTGCCTAAAACACTTAACTACTCGCAACGGCACCATACCAGCGGACGTGTGTCCGTCACTATTTTGCTTTCGCCTAGTGTGTACCGTACGTACGTGACGGTTGAGGTATGCTAATGTCGGACCGTACGAAGAACAGGAACATTATTTTTCACAGCTTGAAATAAAATTTACGTAGATCGATACGCGAAAGTGTCGAAATTGCAAAAACATTATATTATTCACTCGGACTCCGCGGAGTATGTCGATAGCTCCCGACAGCAGAACTTTCGTCACTCCCGTTGGTATACTGAGAATGAACACACTAATTAAAACTATTAGCGAAAGCCTTTTAATGATAAATGTGAATAAACTTTCGAAACAAACTAGAACGGAAAGTCTTCTAACCCGCAGTAAAAGCCAAACGCGACAATAGAATTAAAATCCCGCGGACACCACGCTCAAAAGCAATGGCTGTTTGTTTCGTACTGCTCTGCCTGCTCGTGTTTTGCCGCCGCGCGCACACTCCGGCGCTCGTCAGTGCAATCATTTATTTGTTACACTCGCGCATGCTGTGTTCAATGCACTTAAAAATAGCGAGTCATTTTCAAAAACATCAGCTATTAAATTTTGATATTTTTGATGCACCTTCCCATATTCTCGACAAATTGAATGTGAATATTTTCACCTTTCAGCGTAAATATTGTTTCAATGCCCTCCTTTTTGATATGATCGAGGAACATTTGTTTGAGCATATCCTGCCATCGATCTGGTATGGGTTTCAGGAGGACGTACATATTCCGTAGATCTTTTCGTTTCTCTTGTGATACCATATCTTTGCATTCAGAATAAAGGAAATCAAGATGGTCATTTATAAATCGCTCTTCACACTCCTGACCTCTTCAGTTACTACAGGGCAGCTAATTTTCTCGCGATCCCAAGGCAATGCGGATTGCGAAAAAGGAGCTGAAGGATGTTTCTGTGTATCATGGGTTGGCTTCGGCGTCGGGACTAGAGATGACGGACACTAAGAGAAAAACACAATTGACAGACGGACGGACTGACTTATATCTATGTTTGCTCGGAAGTATACAACCTTGCGCGTTTTATGAAAATATATGCGGACGGACAAACAGACGTGCCTAATTATCTATCGGCGCAGGTCTTTCGCGTGGTATACCCCCACTTCTTTTCCCGATGGATCCGTTATCAAGTAACGGTTAGGTCCCATTACCTTCTTTATGCGGCTTTTCAAGAATCGCCTGTCCAGCTTGGCGTTGTAATGCCCCGCGGCGTCGCTTTGGCGGAAATTTCTCCGGAAAACTTCATCTCCTTCTTTGAAATTAGCAGATCGTGACCGGAGATTGTACTGCGCTTCATTTGCACTACCTGCGGCCTTAATCTTCCGTCCGATTTGTTGGCGGAGGTCTCCTAAACGTTCGTGGGGCTCCAGCGCAACGACGGGGTCTCCCAAACACTTTAATTGCCGTAACAGTCGGTATGATTTACCGTGGCAAATCATGTGCTGTCCAAAGGCGGCAAAGTAAGGGGCGACACCGGTGACGGAGTGATACGAGGATCGCAGGGCGCATGTGATGGCAGACAATCGACGATCCCAATCCTTTTGAGATGGGTGGACGTAGGAACGGATCGCGGCCAATAGGGTGCGGTTCAACCGTTCTGATGCGTTGGACTGAGGAGAGTATATGGGCGTCAGTTGGTGTTCAACGCCATACTGCTCAAGTAGGCTTTTAAACTGCCGAGACCGGAACTGTACTCCATTATCTGAGTACACACTCTCTGGAACACCGAACACATGGAATACCCGGTTCTCTAAGAATTTCACGATCGATGGAGTTGTGAATTTACGGATAGGTTCCACCATTGGGAACTTTGAGAGCTGATCTAGAACGACTATAGCTCCGATGTGTCCCAGGGAAGACCGAGGATATGGACCGAGTAGATCGATGTATAGACGCTGGAACACGCGTTCTGGAACGTTGAGTTGACCCATAGGAGGTCGAAGAGGCTGGTTGGGCGCTTTGGTGCCTTTACAGGTCTCACAGGCGCTCACGTAGTCTTTGACCTGGGATGCCATTTTAGGCCAAAAGAAGTATTTCTTGAGTCGCCGTAAAGTCCGACCGTAACCTCCGTGGGCACTTAAAGGATGGTCATGTGCGCGGAGGATCAGATGTTGTGTCATTTCCTCCGGTACCCAGAGTTTCCAAGACTCTTCTTCCTGCCATGGATCACCAGTGGCGTATTCGTTTCGTCTATACACATAGCCGTCTATTACCTTCAAATCAGGCAGCTGTGTCTGTTGGGTCGCTATGGTTTGCCTCAACTCTTTGTAGCTATCTGATTCGAAATGTGGGCTGTCCAAATCTATTTCAATGGGGTCCTCGTCAATTATTGTTATTTCGGCTCCCTCTGGGGAAAACATCCGTGAGAGAGTGTCGGGTACGATGTTCTGGGTTCCTTTCCGATGTTTGATGGAGAATTTGAACCCTTGCAGTTTAAGAGCCCATCTGGCTAGGCGTCCACTTAAATCTGCCTGGTTCATCAACCATTGTAGTGACGCGTGGTCCGTGATGATCTCGAATTGGTGGCCCTCGATATAGGCTCGAAATTTCTTCACAGCCATTACCGCTGCCAAACATTCTTGCTCGGAAACAGTATAGTTTCTTTGGGCCGAATTCAGCTTATTGGACATGAAGGCGATGGGAGCTTCCTCTCCTTCATCGGTCAATTGCACCAGCACGGCTCCTACTCCATGTTGACTTGCGTCACAATGAATGGAGAAGGGCTTCGTGAAGTCGGGGCTGTGCAAGACAGGAGCTGATGTGAGGGCTTGTTTAAGCTCTTCAAATGCCTTTCGCCTGAGTTCGGTCCAAACGAACTTCCCTTTCCGCAACATGTCTGACAGGGGCGCTGAGACTGTTGCATAATTCCGAACAAACCTTCGGTACCAACCGCACACACCAAGGAAACGTCGTAGCTGCTTCACAGTTTTTGGTAAGGGGAACTCATCAATCGCACGAGTTTTGTCTGGATCCGTTTTGATAGTGCCATGTCCTATGAGATGGCCTAAGTATCGGACTTCTTTCATGACAAACTTACTTTTCTGTACGTTGATGGTGAGTCCCGCCTTACTGATGTGCAGGGCTACTTCTTGTAGAAGTAGGAGGTGTTGATCGAACGTTTCCGTGATGAGTAACAGATCATCAAGGTACACGAACACTTGGTGTTTTAGGTGAGGTGGGATGACCTTGTCCATCAACCGAGTCATCGTTTGCGGCGCGTTACACAGGCCAAAGGGCATTGTGACGAACTGATATAATGGTCGTCCAGGCACTGTGAAGGCGGTCTTGTCCCTCGAGCCCTCATCGAGTGGAATTTGCCAGAAGGCGTCTTTTAGGTCGAGACTGGTGATATAATTGGCTTTCGGCAGTCTCCCTAGTATTCCATCGATGAGTGGAAGGGGGTACGCGTCCTTGATGGTAACCGCGTTTACCTTACGGGCATCAAGACAGAGGCGGACTTTACCAGGCTTTACAACCAAGGTTACCGGTGAGGACCAGGCACTTTGGGACTCCTCTATGACCCCTAACTCGAGCATCCTATCTAGTTCCGCATACACCAATTTCTCCATGGCCGGCGAGATGGCGTAGTGTCTCTGTTTAATCGGTTTACTATCGCCAACGTCGATGGTGTGTGAGACTAGAGTGGTGCGGCCAAGGCCTTGGGTAGCGTACGATGGGAAAGCAGCAATGGATGCTTCCAGGCGTTGTCGTTGGCTAGGCGTCAGGTCATGCCTATCGGGAGTAGAAGTGATTTCGTTGACATTTCTGGTTTTTAAAGACAAATCGGTGAATAAATCAGAGGCCAGTCCAAAGCGAAGGACGAAATCGACACCAAGGTATACGTTCTGAGTCAAAGACGGGATAATGTAGAAGGTAATATCCTTCGTCTGACCCCTGAACGTCACGGGTGTTGTTAGTTTACCTCGTATAGGGTGTTTGGTGCCATCAGCGGTACTGATTTCAGTGCGCCAGGATTTAATCAAGTTCGGATATTCTTGGAGCACTTTCGAGCCAAAGCTCGAGGCAAGACAACTGATACTGGCACCCGTGTCGATCAAAGCAAACACGGTCTCGCCCAACACTTTGATTGGATGATAAGGTCTGATCTCATTCTCAGCAACCTCCGAGATGTTACAAGAGTTTACGGTTTGACGGCAGATGCGCACTCTCTTGCGGAAATTCCGCCAACGACGGGTTGACCATTTTGTCGTGCACGAACGGGAAGTGACGACTTCGGAAGCAAATATTCGCTCTCGAGCCACCCGATATTCCTGCAGTCTAACATGATAAGGTTTTAGAGTGCGTACTTGAGGCTGCCGCGGTTCTTCTGGCAGTGACTGCGATGGTCGTTTTAATATTGTCGTTGGTGAGGTCTCCGGAAGAGAGTGAACATCCGCAGTCGTAATGGTCATGGCTGGTGGGTTAACGTCAGGTGTATTGGGGTGAGCAGCTGGCTGAGGAGCTACTGCGGGGTTTTCGAGTACCACTGAGGTGGTAGGGTACTCGCTCGTCCGTTTTTTGGAGTGGCACCATCTGGGTAGTCCGGAACATAGGTGTTCGACTCCGTGTGATCTTCCAGATTTGTGTTGTTGCAATTTGGTGCCACTTCTGCGATTTCACGTCGCGGACCTGTCCTTGCATGTAGGTAAGGCCGTTCTTGGAGGTCTTCTTCAAGCCTCTCTAATCGACTCACGAACCTCAGTAGTGCTTCCATGTTCTGCGGGTCCGAGTTTACAACATGGCAACGAAGTTCCGGCTTTAGATTCCGTTTCAACACCCGCAGCAGTTGAGTGGGAGACATAGGCTCTGACAACTGGTCATTCAACCTAAGGATATCGGCTCGATATTGATGAAAGGGCTCGTCCGGACGTTGCCATCTGGCATGGATCTTGTCCAGGACACTCTCATCCGTGTTGACCGTTGAGTATTCCATGCGGAGTAACTCCTTCAGCCGTGTCCAGCGTGTTGATGGTGGGGCCGAATGAATCCGCCAGTACGTCTCGAGTGCTGCTCCCCTGAACAGCATTGGTAGATATCCTGCCAGCATCGTGTAGTCGCCGGCCAACATCTCTCCGACTAAGGACTCCACGCGACCAATGAAGACTTCCACGTTCAGGTCGTTTGGCTCCCCGCTAAAATGAAGGTTCCAACCCTGTACAATGCTGGGGATATGCTTCGGTTTCAGCATATAGGGTTGTTCCTGCGGAGCCACTGAACCTAGAGTCGGTGGTGGTACTTGGTTGAGTCGTGGCGGAAGATCCCAGGCGTTCCAAGGCTGGTATCGAGATGGTGGATCCGGATCCTCAGACGGATGGTAGTCTGCTCTTTGAATCCTGTTCCGCTGGTCGATAACTGGATCTCGAGATCGTCGTGCTGATTTAAGTCGTTGTAGTGTTGACTCGGTCTCTTTGCAGCGACGTATGAAGGAGTATATCCGTTCCACTTCCGTGTAACACTCACCACAGATGTGGTCTGGTGAGCCATCTTCCAATATGATGTTGATGTTGAGGGACTCCTTCAGGAAGTCGACAATAAAAATTCTCCTCGCTTCATCGACCAAACTATCACCCAGCGGATACATTTCCTCGCCAAGTCGTAGACAAAGTCGGCATGCATTTTGGATGTCCATAATTATTCTACCTAGAATTTGTACCTAAGTTGATGAAAGGCTAAAATGACGCTATGAAATAAATAATTAAATATTAATAAGGAAAAACATAAAAGTGGCCGAAAGTGGCGAACTATCAAAGAACCTCACAAAAAAAAAATGCTAAAATGTTTAATTAGTTTTCAAAATTACGTTATCAAAAATAAATAATCGGTCTTTTCCTTCCGTCCTTCCTCCCAAGTACGGACACCATGGCACAATCCTTCTAAAACGTTTCAGGGACACTCTCTTGTGGCACCATGAAAATCAGGGTTCCGAAGTGATCCCTCATTAGCAAACCTCTCAAGTTACAGCTTGTCAGCCCAGGGTGGGATTCTAATCCACAAGCAGCGCGTGTCTTGTCATGGATAGTCATGGATTAGCTAATCAGCCAATCACATGAAATCAAAATCCATGTAATTTAAGACACTTAGGCACCGCTGGTTTGGGGAGCGGATCAGAAACCTCCGCAAAAAGATGTTGGGATAATAACCTCCGAACACAAAAAGGGACTCTAATATCATTTGGCCTTACTAGTTATACAATGGGGTAAGCCACCAAAGTATAAATCAAAAGAAGGACCAAACGATATTGATGTCCATAGACAACACACGTTCGAAAGTTATTAGGCTGCTGGGGCACGATCAGTGCAAAAACCCTCGGGAGTTATCTACCCGCCAATAATTCTAACACCTTGTGGGGACACCTAGAGACGATGGACTGTCTCGTGCTCACGACTGATGATACAGCCGGGCTTTTCGGGCCCCACGTTGGGCGCCATTTGTAGTGAATAATTGATTTTCATTATTGTCCGTGAAGGACCGCAGCGATGTTCTGCTGCCTCGGCAGAGGAAGGTGTTGATTCCTGCCGAGAATGCCCTCGTCCGGAGACGCGTGAATGCGCTGGCAGGCTAGCATTGCGGTGTCGTGGGGCGGGTTCGTTTCCCCGGCACGAGGACTCACTACAAAACATTTCGCATTCACGAATTGCTTGCAGAGTTCGAGAGGACGACCGAAGTCGCAAATCAGTAGGTAACCTCCACGATGGAATTACGACTTGTTGCGAGAACAAGTGCAACCTGACAAGAAAGACTAATTTGGGGTTGACCTCGTCTTTACCCAAATACATTCAGGGCCCACAAATGAAAGAGGGGCAACCGGGTGGTGGTGGAGCCCCTTCATGCCCACCCAACCGGAATAAATCCAATGTTAAATCGTTGAGGTGGCCAGGTATTCCTCTTCTGAGTGGAAAACTCATACAACTTGAATTATATGAGCTTTCCCATCAGAAGGGGAGTACCCCGGTGACCAATTTATGTCATAGAATTATACAATGGAATTGCATAACTTTATGCCATAAAAAGGCACTTGGCTTGGGCTACTCAACCCATTTAGTCACCTGAAATAAAAAGGATTAAATTGTACCCGGTGACTGGCTCATATTTTGAGGGGGAAGCCTGCCACCGTACCGGGTCCTATACTCGGTCAGAACAACCGGAAGGGAAAAGACCAATTTCCTAGTTTTAATTCTTCATTTTTTTATTTTTCTTTCGGTTTGGTTATCACAAAATAATATAAGCTTCTCCACGACAAACCAAATTTAAGAAAGATAGAACGATTACGAGTAATAAATAAATTATTGCTGATAAGATACTCGTATATCGGATATACTTTGAATAATTATATAAGAAAAAAAATATTAATAAATAAATTAAATCAAAAGGACTCACCGCATGATCCGTCGAGCGCTCGATGGGTGCTGGATACGTCCTGAAAATCTTCGTTTTTGGTTAGGTTAAACACTATAATGTACTTCGATAATGGTTTAAGGTCGAATAATTCACCTATCACTATAAAAGTTCTTTGGCCGAATGCCATTCAAAAATTTAGTAAGCAAATCACTTGAAACGGGCGCTAGTGTGAATCCGTTTTCAAGAATTGTTCGTAATTCTTCTCATCCATAAGTTTATCAATTTCTGAAGTTTCGCTGCGCTTCACTTTGAATAACCAGCCTTTTCATAGCACGATGTATTTCTTGACCCTGGGGTATCCTCAACTGATATGTTCTTGTCTACCACAGTTCCTGACACAGGAGAATATAATTCACTCGCTAGCGGTGGGTGCAGAACACAAAATCATTTCGATGATTGTGGGGCCAGTTGAATACGCTGCAACACGAGGAACTGTCGATCCGCTGCGCTTTGAATGCCAGGAATGGCGAACGTGTTTCCGTTAACCAGCTCGTCCCAGACAATGATCAGTAGAGCGGGGGGGGTTGCCAAAGCCTTGAAAACGAACCAAACGCGGCATCCGCTAATTAGTACTGCTCCAGTGCTGGTTCTTCGGACGGATTGAAATCGTCATCGAAATGGGGCTTGGGTATTGTATGCGTACGAGTAGTTATCAATCGCTGTAATCACGGCAGACCATGGCGTAATTGCGGCTTGTCCTCAATTCAAATGGCGTTGGGTACCCGTATTTATCCTTGCACTATCAACACCGTGATTGCATTGAGAAAGTTTTGGTCAGCTCTAGGTGCACGGCGACTGGTAATAATTAATAGAAAAGTTCACATCACCAGAGTATTCCCCGCAAATTTCAATTGTTGGCTGTTTCGACTCACCAATAAGTTCGTAAACACACTCTCTTATTTTAAAATCTATCACGCGCGCAGATAACAGATATTTGTTCTTCGCACATCACGGATATTTTTATTTTATAGTTACAAATAGTTTTAGATTAAGTTTATGTTGGATCGTCATTTGAAGTGTTTGCACGTTATGAAAATGATTTAATACACATGCCTTGTTTTAAATACTAGTGTGCACTATTTTAATTTTTAATGATAATTTTAGTTTAATTGTAGGTAGGGTTGCGTTTGGGCCAATAAAAGTTTAATATATTAATTAATTGGTTAAGAACTTAATGAACTTGTTATGTCCCGCCGAATAAACAGATACGACATTGTATAACTTGTATAGAATGCTTATCGCCTCCTCAGGATTCACCACTGAATCACTAAAAGCTGGCATTTGACTTTCGTTCAGGGAATCTGATTCCAAGGAATATGCACTTACTCCCGCAAGGTTCCGGAATCCTTCACGTCTTCCCGCTAGATTCGTTCTTGCTAGTTGCCTGATAAGAGGTTTTAGCCTCGTGATGGCTTGATACTTTGCTATCGGAAATAATTGGAAGTGAAGATGTTTCTGTATTTTGTGATTCTCTAGGAGTATCCCAACTGCTGGTTGATTGGTAATCGTGGTCTAGCACCGTGCTATTTACAGATTTCTTTCCCGAAGTACGATTACCGCGCGTTTTGCAATAGTAACTAAGCAGGTTAGGCTTATTTTGCGTAGTAGACAAATGTGCAGCTAAATGATTTGATTGTTGCTGTTCGGTTGCTTTACCGAAGATTTGGTTTGGAGGCTCCTCGTTTTGAGATATTGATGGCTTTCCAACGACTGTTGCAGCACTATGTTCCTTTCCAACACGAACGTGATTTACTTGCTTTGATCGATGTCTGCCGTAAGTTGTGGGCTGGGGTACTGAAGTCGTCTGAGGTTCGCGATCGTTTTCTAGAAGCTACACAATCCGTTGGGACGAGTTGTTTTTCTTCTTACTTGAATCCTTCTGGTGAGATTTATCGTGTTCTCGATTAGTGTTACTATCGGATGGGTTCTGGCGACGTCTCTTGTGACTTGAATGTGTCGATAAATCTTCACAACTTGGCAACGAGTTTCGGTCCGATGTCCGTTTTCGTTCAAATCTTTTGGGGTGCAGGATTTGTTGATTGAGATTTATATGACCTAATAGATCCACTCGAGTTGGTCCTATTTTCTAACAGGCGTTGTTGTCGCCGTCACTGTGTTGCCAACGTTACACAAGGAGTCGGTGTTGGCTTCGTTATGTGTCGATTTTGTTCGTAGACTTCGCGAGTTTTTCCCGATTTGTGTTTTTGCTACTATTTTGGTGGCTATTGTAATGTGAATGGCTACTGGAAGCTTGTGAACCTGGCGCCGTGGTCGTGTTGCTACGATGCCCCTCCGTCGCTGCCGAGAGCAATTGATTGTTAACGGGTTCGGCCATAGACGACACTTAACCGTTCACTCTATGTCACTAATCATGCCCCTGAAGCGAATTTTTCCTGTCCTTGTCCTATTTAATGTTTTGATTATACCGAAAATTGTGGGGGAGAAGGGAGTTGATCGATGTGAACAACACTAGTTCCAATGTCTAGGGTACCCCTTTTTTATATGCCGTTTGGGTAAGGTGACTGTGGCAGTGTGCGTAATTTCTACTCGAATTATTTATCAACCAAAATATTGACCGCACTACAAACGCAACCGGAATTTTCATCAAATTTCGCCGTTACTAATTGGGTTTTTATTTGTTCGCAACGATGCGACAATAAAGGAAATCAATACTCACAAAAAGTTGCCATACAAATAACAGTAGAGTTCACATTTCGCATTGCACACATACTCCCTATCCCGACGTATCTTGATTCCGGAAGTGCTTTTGATACATGAAGGAACTCCAATGAGGGGTAGCTTATAATATGAACACATTCTTGGCCCTTGATAAGGAAAAATAAATCACTGGTATTATTCCATGCTATTTCACTAACCTGTTATAATGTTTCACAATAAAACTGTCTATTGCGGCATTTAGAGTTTCGTTCTCCATTTGGTTGGTTTGCCGCTGCTTCGTAAAATTGAATCGAGAATTCGAAAATATCTACACCTCAGAACAGATATTTTCCCAAACAAAATAGCCCAATTTCCCAAAAATTCCGATGGAAGCAATATTTAGGCGCGAAAGACTTGACAAACGTTGCCGTCAAGTCTAGAGAATTAACGAACACGAATTTTCTCGAAATCTTCACAAGACCTTCGACATCATTGAGTCACCACTATTTTCTATTCAAACTCAACTGCGATAATAAATAACTAAACAAACCAATCGATCACGATATTCTAACACTCAAGTATGCTATTGAAATTCCCGCCAAAATATCGCGAGAACAGTTATCTGCACTGTACTTCGCGCTCGTATCGAGATTTTTCCAGTTACACCGACTACGGGTGCGAGCAAGCTCCCCAATAGGCAAAAAGAATGAAACAGCGGCAAACCATCGAACCAACACACTTTGCAAACCGTTCTCTCGCTCGTTCACCCACACTTGTCTAGGACTAGCCAACATTCTTATGACACTTAAAATTATTTTGAACTCGCTATCAGCGCTAGAAATCAGATTTCTAATTAATTCCCTGAGGCAATTTTCATTTCTTCACTGAATAATGTCCATTTGTGTTTAACACAACACGCAAGTCTGATTGCCCCGGCAATCTGCCTAAAACACTTAACTACTCGCAACGGCACCATACCAGCGGACGTGTGTCCGTCACTATTTTGCTTTCGCCTAGTGTGTACCGTACGTACGTGACGGTTGAGGTATGCTAATGTCGGACCGTACGAAGAACAGGAACATTATTTTTCACAGCTTGAAATAAAATTTACGTAGATCGATACGCGAAAGTGTCGAAATTGCAAAAACATTATATTATTCACTCGGACTCCGCGGAGTATGTCGATAGCTCCCGACAGCAGAACTTTCGTCACTCCCGTTGGTATACTGAGAATGAACACACTAATTAAAACTATTAGCGAAAGCCTTTTAATGATAAATGTGAATAAACTTTCGAAACAAACTAGAACGGAAAGTCTTCTAACCCGCAGTAAAAGCCAAACGCGACAATAGAATTAAAATCCCGCGGACACCACGCTCAAAAGCAATGGCTGTTTGTTTCGTACTGCTCTGCCTGCTCGTGTTTTGCCGCCGCGCGCACACTCCGGCGCTCGTCAGTGCAATCATTTATTTGTTACACTCGCGCATGCTGTGTTCAATGCACTTAAAAATAGCGAGTCATTTTCAAAAACATCAGCTATTAAATTTTGATATTTTTGATGCACCTTCCCATATTCTCGACAAATTGAATGTGAATATTTTCACCTTTCAGCGTAAATATTGTTTCAATGCCCTCCTTTTTGATATGATCGAGGAACATTTGTTTGAGCATATCCTGCCATCGATCTGGTATGGGTTTCAGGAGGACGTACATATTCCGTAGATCTTTTCGTTTCTCTTGTGATACCATATCTTTGCATTCAGAATAAAGGAAATCAAGATGGTCATTTATAAATCGCTCTTCACACTCCTGACCTCTTCAGTTACTACACTGGTCATTCAAAGATTTTAGATGCCTTTTTAAAAAAAATTCAAAGCTAAGAGAACGATTTTGTGAACTTTGTGTTCGATCGTTAGCAAAAAGATGTATTAAGATTTGAAGATGTTTCTAAAGAGTTTGAAGGACAAGTATTCAAGTATGAACGCTTACGGAATTCAATTTCTCTATCTGACGATGGAACTAATTCTGCGGTTTGGGGCTTTAGAAGATTTTTAAGTATTTTAGCCAGAAAAATTTCAAAGAGAGTAACAAACAATTATGGTGAGTCTCTTTTCTATCAATTATTGATTCTTTGACTGATGGCAACAGTTTTTATGTAATTTTGAAGTAAGTTCTTTTAAAGTTGTGAAAACGCTTTTCAGGATTATATCATTTGTGGAATAATATAAGGTCTGAAGGGAGTTACGAAGATTTTTATTTTATTTTTTTAATGGTAAAGTGCTTATCAAAATTATACTAGCAACAAGCTCAGGCTTTATAATTTAATGTGAGCTGATGGCAATCCTTCAAGTTTTTACTACAATCTCATGTTTTTAGCGATGTCATCTTTCACTCATACGTCCTGTCGCGGCTAGCACGTTGAGCAGGATCCCAAGATAGGGATGGCGTATGGATTCACTAATTGTAACTAAAGACTAGCTGAGACGGGCTTATTTTCAACTTGCGATAGCTATAAATTACCTGGTGAGGATGCGATTTATCTGATTTATCTGAATATGCTGACGTGATAGTTAAGATTTAGAGTAAAATCTTTACCACTTGCATACTTGGATATATTACAGCTAGCTGGCAAAGCAGGGAGGCATGATTATTCCAACTTTATGAACTTGCGCTGTATATCAAAGGCATTGAAAATATTCATACTCAATGAGTAGTAGTATGCATAATATCGAGGGGAATTTTCGATATCGCACTTTGCACCTTGGCTTCAATGGTTGAAATGTATTTTTTGCAAAAAAAGAACTCGCTAGGAACATTTTGAAGACTATGCAACTCATGCAACTCCTTATGTGAGGCAGCGAGATGAAATAGAGAATAGTTGATGTTGCACAAGAAGGATGAGGGAATTTCTCTCTGTTAGAGAAGTGAAGGCTATTTACACCCCGAATATAGTACTCAAAGATGCGTATGGCATCCGGACAACCACTAAATGTCTCCCTTGTTAACCAGAGAGTCTAGCCTTGATCCTAGAAACATTGATTGGGACTAGGCCAAGTTTTTCTACACTTAGATGTGCCATCGAAATACTAAGATCCCTTTTCTAATGGGAAAGGAAAGAAGGGAAAAGATTGTTGGAAAAGAAACTTCTCCACTTTCGTCGCCCCGGGCGCTCATGTAATTCTTTTTGCACTTAATGTCTACCCGAGCATGCTACAGGACTCCATTTGTCAACCGATCTTTGCATCTTTCCAATGAGATAGTTCAGAGATAGCTTAACTATTTCCAGGATTAGGTTACCACGCTACTTGCCCCATCTTTTACAACCAAAAAGTGTGTGTGGCAGGTGTTGCTTACCCCTGCTGTGCAAAACACGAGTTGGGAGAGCGTGACTTACCTATCTTGTGCAGGAAGACAGAACATATACCCTAACCCAAGCATTCGCAAATATATTGAATGCCTTTGAGTGACGGGTCCTGAGACGAATAATCGGAGCGAAGCTAGATGGAGACCAATGGTTAATTCGATAGAACCATGAACTGTATGAAATTTTTGATGAGCCAGAGGTCTCAAGCGGAAGCTGCAATGGGTTGGCCATATGAATTGTATGGACGTATAGTATTCTTTGGCAGAACTGAAGGGGGGAGACCAGTAGGGGACAACGAGGAAACTCTGGTCTGACTCGATCGACAAAGACAGTTCATCGCTGCTCGAATTTCGAAATTGGAGGACGTGGTCAATGAACCGAGGCAGTTGGAATCGCTATTTGCAGGAAGCGAAGGCCCAAGAGGGGCTATAGTGCCACAAAGAAGAACAAGACTGAAAACGTTTAGGCCCACTCAAGAGCCGGTTCAGGTAGAAGCCAGTTTCACCATACCCATGATCTCAGGTTGGCGTGAGAGGTATTTAGTGGGTAGTCCAGTCTCTCGCAATCATGTGAGTCCCACAACCAGCCCGTAAGTGGCATTCACCTCTCAACTACAAAAAAAGTACCCATCTTAAGCCACAGTCTCAGAACAGCGATGAGGCATGCGATCCATCTTTACCTCATGATTATTTCCCATCGTTGAGCGAGCATTGGTTCTTCTCCTTGCGTATCACCTCAATTTTGCCTAAATTTCTATTCAGGTAAACATTTCTGCACTTTCTAGCAGAGAAGGCGTATCACCCTGCGAACACCAACACCGCTAACTCAGAGAAATGAAATGCGGGTGAAATTCGAAGTGTCTCACGCTGCTACTTTCGCTGCAGCTTCTTGCTGAGAGAATCGCTCCATACTTCTAACCCGCATAGTAGCGTAAACTGAACAACGCTCATCATATGTCCCCCTATTTTTGAGATGGGTTCCCTTACATTAGCTATCAGTCAAGTGAGAGCTTCGAGTCTATCAGCAAGCCCGATATTGATGGCCTTCACTAAGAGGATTCTCTTCTTTATCAGGATTACCACGTCAGTTTTCTCAGTGCTATGCTGTTATTCTTTTCTTCACTTGGCGTGTTAAGCGTAACTAGAGTAATTCAGGCATGTTAGACTATGTATCCAGTGACAAGTACATCGACATTATCAGCATAGCTGATCAAGCGCTACTCATCTAGCTCTCGATGTTTAGTAGCCCATCATACGAGATTTCGAGTACTTCGAGGATATACGCCCATCTAGCAGAGTTGAAACCATTTCTGATGTCAAGAGTAACCAACTGTTGTGCGCTTTCACTTGTTAGACCAATTTTACCAACTCCGCAATTGAATCGATGGTGGAGTTCCCTACTCTATAGCGGTACTGCCAAGGAAAAAGGTCTCCAAATGTCGAGTAGTTTCCCCAACTGTGTGTAACATACATACCGGGCGGTATTTAGACGATGCCATGGGTTTCTTTTCCCCTTGCTGACCTATAATAGGCTCACTACCTTCACACAGGTATGCGATGAACGTATTGAGAGCAAATCAGGGCATAAGTGATAGACCAGTTGCAACACAGGTGAAACCCCATTTAGTCTTGGCACCAACTTCGTGGAAGGGGAAGTCGCAAGACGAAACAGAACGACAACTTTATCAGTTCGTGACTATGTTCTCCGGCATATGTACTGCACTTATATGTTCTGTATTCTGTTCTCTCAATAAGCAAAGTTTTTGTCCTTATGGGTGATCTGTCGCTTGTAGCCGAGATGTTTAATGAAAATATTTTATTAGTGCAATTAGTTGCCTTATGCATCTCAACAGCCAGAAGTCAGTTCATCATGATCCAGGTTATATTCCTTGGCCACATTATGTGAATTATCTTATGAAGATATAGCATTACTGGGCAAAATGCAGTGAATGTGTTCCATGTGATACAGAATTTTTCTTGGATAACCTCATCCCAATTGATTGCCAGCTGCATACACAGGAAAACAAAGGTCCAAGTATACGAATCTCTGATAAGACCTATGTTATGCTATGGGTGTCAAACATGAACCATAACCCAAGCATCTGCAAATATATTGAACGCCTTTGAGCGACGGGTCCTGAGGTGAACAATCGGACGGGGACCAATGGCGAATTCGATACAACCATGCGCTGTATGAAATTTTTGACGAGCCGGAGGTCTCAACGATTGTAAGACTGCGGAAGCTACTATGAGCTGGCCACATGAATCGTATGGACGAACAACGGATACCCAAAAAGGTATTCGTTGGGCGAACTGAAGGCCGGAGACCAGTGGGGAAACAGAAGAAACGCTGATCTAACTCGATCGACGAAGACAGTTCATCGCTGCTCGGATCCCAAAATCGGAGGACGTGGTCAATGGACCGAGACAGTTGGAGGCGATATTGGCAGAAAACGAAGACCCGAAGGGGCTGTAGTGCTAAGAAGAAGAAGAATTGATTGCCGGGAACTATTCTCACATGACGATCGTTAACTGAGTTCATGAATCTGGGGGCAATGGAGATTGGATGCGGTATCTTGTACATTTTAGTGTGGGTAAAGGCGTGAGTGCAGTCAAGGCGTTCGTAATTTTAGCAAGTTTTTTGGGCATGGTTAGTTGAATGCAGTAAATGAAGTTATACCCAAACTATCCAATAAAAATTCTCCGTTTTCTATCGTGTTTCAGCATGGAGTTGCTGAATTGAGGTGACACACCCTTCCGTCTAAACGTACGTGTGGGCAGACTTTATATGTCTATTACTTGGGTCAAGGGCTCTAATTCTGATGTCTTTCTACAGTCCAATTCACTTAGAAAGGTTTTCTACCCCTAATATAAAGCTTTTCTTAAAGGTTCCTGCTACTTGCAAGCATAAAACAGGTGGTATCCGGGTACTTTAGAATAATCGTTGACTGAGCAAATTTGAATTCATTATTGCATCTAACTCGTAGGCAGTCTGAAAGTAAAATATTTCATTGGGGAAACACGGCATTTTTGATAACATTTATTTTGTAAGAGCTAAGCACACGACAAGTTGTGCTGTTAGCCATCATATGTAAACCATTTTTAAGGGTTTTGTACTAAAATAAAAAACCCTATTGTAATCACGACCTGTGTCTGTCTGTCCGTCCGTCCGTCCGTCCGTCCGTCCGTCCGTCCGTCTGTATGTCACAGCACTTTTTCTCCGAAACTATAGAAGCTACAGCGATGAAACTTTGTGAAATGGTCAATAGTGGTGACTTCTTGAAATTTCAAGGGTGGAAAAATTTTTCAAAGGGGTTTAAGGGGGGTCTCCCAATATAGGGAGGTGACCCCTCAAAAACAAGGTTTCACCATTGGTAGTCGAGTAGGGTGTCATTGGAAAGTTCTTAATGAGATCTTTTCAAAACAAGTTCTAAAATTGCCTTATCTGTATCGAGGGGAGCAGGGGGAGGGGAAATGTAAGAACTTTTCGCATACCCTCCCCCCCCCATTCGAAAAATCTGAAAAAAATATTGAATCTAGGCCTTTATGAGTACAACAACAACAAATACGTTAGAAGTAGAAACTCACTCAACTTTGTTAGTAATTGTGGATTTTACGTTTTCTTGAATAAAGCACACAGATGACTATTTATAACATTGATCTTTTCTGAAATTTTCATAAAGATCCAATCGTATTTAACGAAGTTATAGCGATTTGAATTTTCATGTATTACTATGGAACAATATGCGCTGTATTACTATGGAAACATATGGCTATGGAACAATATGCGCTTTTTACAGACTTAGACACAACAGCGTTGCTAGGATTTGCATGAGAATTTCAGGAATGATAGGTATCATGAGTATCTTTGAGAATCGGCTCAGTTAGTGGTATCAGTAATCATCAAACAAAATGGTGGCTGTTTTAAATACGAAGATTGAATAATTTTGAGTTATTTTTCCCCAACTTCAACGTTTAAGGTGCATGCTTTGAACACTTGATTCAATTTAATGAGTGACTGAAGATGAGTACCTACAATTAATACTAATAAGTGAAACAAGTAGAGGAGGCAGGAGAGAGCTCCTAGCAAAAGGGCTTTGTAACCATTCTAGGATTCGAAAAAATAGGCCATGAATGGATGATTACAGTACAAGGGAGTGGTCCCTGAAAAAAAAATGCATCAAACGTAGCCGATATGAGTATCAAATGAAAGTTCTTTATGGGAGCATTTCAAAACAGTTCTTAAACTGCCAGTGTTTGCTTCAATGGGAGCACAGGGGGGAGGGGCAAATACATGAAAAATGTGGTTCCTCCCTCGCGGATGGACACCTGTGAACTAAAAATCTGAAAAAATTATCGAGGGAGATATTTATGGGTATAACTATAACAAATACCTCAGAAGTCAAAATTCGTTAAACTTTGTTAATAATAGTATGATCCTCGAATTTCACATTTTCTCCAATCAAATCGTCTTTGACATATTTCTTGATTTTATTCGTTGCTGATTACTGCATTTTGTAAGTTGAGTACAAAACCCTTCTGACATGAGCGTAGGTCTGTCTACCCAACTTGTTTACTCTGGGGCAGCCACCTTTAGGACTCTCGTTCATAGACATTGTTAGAATTATTCACGGATTTTTTTTTTTTTTTTGATGAATAATCAAAAAATCGGACAGTACCTTGTTCCATCTGGTTGGTTTTATTAGATGCTAGAGATAGTTTAATCATCGGTTATAAACTGATAAGAATGGGCGGTTTTCATTGCATGTGTTAAACGTAATAATTTTCAGTGGCGACATTCGTAGAAAACTAACTCAGACTAAGCCTTTAGGTCAAAGATGATTACATTTCAACGGAAAAACACAACTCCATTAAAAAAAATTTTAATGAACGCTATTAATCAATTAAATTCAACACAAAGATTTTTGGACATCGGGACGACGATTAGCAGAATCTCGAAGCAAGAAGATGGAGATGACAAGCTTCATCATTTTAGTAGTCAAGGAAATTGCATCGAACAATCGCTCCCTCCCGTCTGGTAGTCTTGTGATAATTTCACAACCATCAATGACGATACAATTTCGGAGCCTAATATGGGCAGCATTTGTAGTGTTTTGAGGCACACAAAGCTGATGAAGTGATGGGATACGTGGATAACTGTTTTGACTTCGATGTAAGATCTTCCTGTTGAAATGACAACAGAATTATTAAATTTAATTCTTCTCTAGTTGGTTGGAAGCTTCAGTTTCCAGGCAACGTACTCCCAAGAAGTCGGTTCAGTATGAATTATTTTTAAAAAAAATTTCCCTTCTTCAATTTTGCTCTGGCAAGGGGGATTATGTGCTGCATTCACTATACAGGGGTCGCTGTAATCATGGTGTAAAACGGCATCATCGAAGCTTCTACTGTGTCTGTGATTCAGTCGCTTTGAGGGTTTTGTAAAAAAAATTTTTTTTACAATACCCTTTTAATACTCGTATAGATACTTCTCCTTCCGCTCGTGCATCACAGCAAGTTTTCTCAGAAACTGTAGAAGCTACAGTCATCAAATTTTGTGAACAGCTTAGAAATTTCTGGTTAATCAAAGTTCCGCAGTCAAAAAAAATGTTAAAAGGCTTTTAAGGCAGGTCTCCCTATGTAAGGATATCAACCCTTAAGAAATATTATTCATCAAAGATAACCGAGTAGAGTATCAAAGGATGGTCTTGATGAGATCTTTTAAAATCTGTAAAGTTGCAATATCATTGACAAAGCAGGCAGGGGAAGCGGAAGAACACGAAAAATTATGGCCCCCCTCCCTTGCGATTGGACACCTGTGGACCGGAAAATCTGAAAAAAATCATGGAGGTAGTTCTTTATGAGTACAACAACGACAAATGCCTGAGAAGTTTAAGTTCGCTAAACTTTGTTAGTTATAGTATGATTTATCAATTTTACATTTTCTTATATAATATCCTAAGGGCATCTTTAAATCCAATTAATTGGCATAAATGTAGCCACTTATAGGGCTAATAAACTTTGAATATTTCAAAATAATCGGATAGTATTTAACGAAGTTATGATGGTTCAAATTTTCAGTGTTACAACTCAGACACAACGGGCATGTTAAGATTTACATGAACATTTCAGAAAAGGATGTGTATCGTGGATATCTTTGAAAATCTTGTCAATGAGTGATATTAGCTATCGTAAAAGGAAATGGCGGCCGTTTTAAACGAGAACATTGACTAAAGTTAAGTTATTTTCCCCAACTTCAGTATTTAAAGTACACGTTATTAACATAACTCTTGATGAAAATATACAGTTTAAAGGTGAAAAATTTATCGCGGCAGTTTTTTCATGAATAGAATAATAATAAATACCTTAAAAGTCGAAGTTCACTCAACTTTGTTAATAATAGCAGAATTTGTAAATATAACACATTTCCATGTGAATTCATACGGGTGTCTTTAAATTAAAATTAAAGTAATTCAAAGAAAGGCCCTTATAGTCTGAAAGTTTCAATAAATTAAATCGCATTCACAGAAGTAAAAGCAGTTTGAAGGCTCTTCGAGTACAACAAATCCAATTTACGATTTTTCTACCATTTGGGCTTTCCATCGAACTAGACACTTTATTTTAAATTGGATCTTTTAATTTCCAGATAAAATGAATAATTAAAAATATCTTCAAGATTTCATTCAATCAATGGTTGCAAGAGATATTACAACAAAATGACAACAAGATAAAATCGTATAATAATGGTTTCCCTACTAAAATGAGTATCTATGTGTTGTAGATGTAGTTAACGCAAGAAAAGCTTTATTCATTATTGGTGTTCGCATATCGTAAGCTCAGTGCAAAAACCTTTTGACATGAGCGTACCTCTGTCTACCCAACTTGTTTGGTTTTAAGACAAGGGATTGAAAAGCACTCTGACAGGATTTCTATAGTTTATAAGCTTCTTGAGCGATGCCCAAATATGGCAGAATGAAGGTACTGTCGTTGTATCTTGCCAATTAAATAAGTGTCATGGATGTGATATACCCGAACATAAGACTTGGCTTGATACTATTTTGCAATATTTACTGCAGAGGCTGCAGAGAAAATTTAACAATCAAATATATCTCCGTTAAAGTCTGCATGTGCTAATGAACTGATAAAATCAGTTATAACTTTTTTATAGATGAAGTATGATTAGTGTAGTATCAGTTGTTCTAAAAATTCCCGACTAGAAATTCAATTTCGGAAGTCATTAGATTCTAATTCGGCATACCTAAACGGGCATTTGGGCCTAAGTCGGATATTGCAAAAAGCCCTCGTGCAGAACGTAATGCATTGCCTAAATAAAAACACTTTAGGCGCTAATGGGGTTTTCCGCATAAGGGCTAATGGAGTTTTCGTAAGCAATTCTGAATTTAGGAGCTTATGGGGTTTTCCTAAACAGTTCTTAATTAAGGTAGTGATGGAGCTTGTCTAAACAATTCCTGATTTAGAAACTGAATACTTTAGAGACTTGCCTAAACAACTCCTATTTTAAGAACTGATGGAACTTTCTTAAACAGTTCCTAATTTAGCAACTCATGGGGCTTTTCTAAACTGTTTTTAGATATAAAAAATGTTCTAAGAAAAGCAAAAATAAGCCATAAATTTCTTGATAAGAACTTAAAATACAAACAATTTTCTTCACTTTATATTTTTTATTCCCATTGCTAACATTTTCCGAGAAAATCCCAATTTACGATTTACCCAACCACACGGCTTTGGTGCGAATTTTTCTTCTTCTTCGTAGCAGTAGATCCTCTCTCAGGTATTCGCTTCCTGCAACAAGTGCCTCCAACCATCTCGGTCCATTGACCGCGTCCTCCAATTTCAAAATCCAAGCAGCGATGAACTGTCTTCGTCGACCGAGTCAGACCAGCGTTTCATCGGTTTCCCCACTGGTCTCCGTCCTTCAGTTCTCCCAACGAATACCTTTCTAGATATCCATTGTTCGTCCATACGATTCATGTGACCAGCCCATTGCAGATTCCGCAAAATCGTTGAGACCTCCCGCATGTCGAAAATTTCATACAGCTCGTGGTTGTATCGGATTCGCCATTGGTTCCCGTCTAGCTCCGCTCCAATTATTCGCCTCAGGACTCTTCGCTCAAAGGCGTTCAATATATTTGCGGATGTTTGGGTTAGGGTCCATGTTTCACACCCATAGCATAACACAGGTCTTATCAGAGATTTATATACTTCGAGCTTTGCTTTCTTGTATATGCAGCTAGTCTTCAAGATCGTTAAAACTGAATAAAATATTTTATTCGCGAGCTGTATTCCTCGGCATATTTCGTCTCTTTCATTACTGGTTCTCGTTATTTTGACGCCTAAATACACAAATTCGCTCACATTTTCAATTTTGTATTCGGTAACTGTGATATTTTCTATATTTTAGGTGTCTATCCTGGACTGCGTCATGAGCTTTGTTTTATTTTCATTGATATGTAGCTCTTCAAGCTTTGCTTCGCTGTCGAGTTTCAGGAAGAGTTCTTCAGCAGTTGTTAATGACCGCGACAAAATGTTGATGTCATTCGCATAGGCTAACACTTGGCTTGACTTGCATATTAACGTATCTCATGTATCGACAGGTAGCTTTCTTATGACGTACTTCAGAGGAATAGGTATAGGAATCTTTAGTCCGATATTTGTGTCAAAGGCATCGTTTAGTTGGTTATTGATGCGGACTTGGGAAGTCGTCAATGTTAGACTGGGATATTAAAGCAAAGCATTATTTGGTACAGTACGTTACGATCAATACTGTCGCACGCTTGCTTTAAGTCAACAAAAATTTAATGTAGATACGTCTATGTTGAACTTCCAGCATTTTTTCAAGTATCTGCTTGACTGTGAACAATTGGTCTATCGTCGATCTACCTGCTCCAAAACCACCTTGATACTACCCAATAATACTATTGGCATATGATCCGATTTTATTTTCTAACATCTTTGAAAATATTTTAAACGCCATAGACAGTAGTGATATGGTGCAAATTATATGCATGATTTGGTGCAAATTATATGCATGATTTGGTGCAAATTATATGCAGTGAAATGTTTTGATTTGAATTAAGTCCACATTAGCCATGTCTAACCTTGGAAAAAGTGAGAGACTCCTCATTACATCTAAACTTTGAAAGTATTTAGAGGGACACATTCTCATCGTTAACATCATTCTAAGTTTCTTTGGAGAAAACCGAAGTAGTCTTCTTGACAAAGAAGAGAATCCCTAGAGTAAGGATGATCAACATTGGGGAAGCACTCGTTGAGACTAATCTAGCAGTGAAGTACCTGGGCATTTTGATCGACTTGAAGATGCGTTTCTCCGAGCAAATCAGGACAATAGCTGACAAGGCTGCAGCGAGTGTTTCGGCTCTCAGCCGACTAATGGCCAACATAGGGGGTCCCACCTCATCAAAAAGGAGACTTCTGATGAGTGCAGTACAATCTGTGCTGTTGTACGGATCGGAAATATGGTGTGAGGCTCTAAACAAGGAGCTGTATCGAAAGCGCTTAGCACAGGTGCAGCGACGAGGAGCTCTGCGGATTGCATCTGCATATCGGACTGTCTCGGAGTCAGCAGTGCTGGTCATCGCAGGAGTGATACCCATTGCCCTCCTTGCCAAGAAGCGCCGCAGAATCTACCTGCGGAGGAACGAATGCGACAGAGATGCTGTCGCCCACGAAGAACGAGAACACTCACTCAGTGATTGGCAACAGTCCTGGGTGAGCGATACAAAAGGTAGGTGGACCGCACGCCTTATTGGTGACCTGAGGCCGTGGCTCAATCGAAGGCATGGTGAGACTGACTTCTATCTAACTCAGCTACTGAGTGGACATGGATACTTTCGGTCTTACCTGCACAAGATTGGTAAGTCACGGTCTCCTGCCTGCATATTCTGTGCTGGAGAGGTCGATGATGCCTACCACACATTTTTTGTATGCAAGAGGTGGGAAAGGCAGCGCGGCGACCTCATTGAAGAAATGGGAGATCTCTCTCCGGATGAACTCACTGGAGAGATGCTCACATCCGTTGACAAATGGAACTGTGTGGCACATTACGCTCGGGCAGTCCTTAAGATAAAAAAGGAACATATTTGAGCGCCTGAAGGCGTCCAGGGCGGAGGGGTCTCTTTTCTCCTCCTTCCGCTGGAAAAGGGATCCCTGTAGCCCGGTGGCGCCTAAACGCGTAGAGAAATGAGGCTTAGCCCGAAGTAATGTGTCAAACGGTTCCAGGCTAGGTTCTCAGATTGACAGGGGAGGTGTTTAGTGGGTAGTCCAAGGGTATCCTCCATGGGGGTCACTGCCAGACTCGGCGGGCGTAAATGCCTTCACCTCCCTACCATAAAAAAAAACATCATTCTAAGTTAGTTTTTCTTCGATTTATTACAATAAAAATTTTTCTGTTTAGGAATTGTTTAGGCAAACGCCAGCAGTTCCTAAATTGGTACTTTTTTTAAGTGAAGAAAATAGTATTTTTCTGATCTTTCGTAGCTTTCCTTTTTCTGTTTAGGAAGCCCCATCAGCACTTAAATTGGAAACTTTCCAAAATTATGAAAATGGTAAGTATTTTGAGCTCTATCCAAGAAAAAAATTTCTGTTTAGGAAAATCTTATTAAACACTAATGCGGAAAACACCCGTCAGTGTCTGGATTGGTTTAGGAGTTGATCTAATGAGTTACGTTCGGCTTTAGTGCCTAATGTGATTTTCTTAAACAAACCCTTAGCAGAACAAGTCGGGGATGCCTTATAAGCTACCAATTAAGCCCACATTAAGCATACGCCACTAGGTTCCCACTAAGCCTGCACTAGGCATGCCAAACCAATGAAGAAATGAGCGGTTTCTAATCTCACTCTTACTTAGAAAATGTTAATTAGGACATTTGTTTCGTTTTACGCATTAGTCTAAAATACGGAATTTTCAAAAATACTCAAGTTAGGCATGCCTAACTTAGGCGTACCGCGTTAGGTTATTACTCCATCTGTTTAGGCCCAAATGCTTATGTAGGCATACCTAAATTGATTGCTAGTCAGGAGACTAAACCCTGAAAACATTATTGGGAAATAGTTACACTCAACTTTTCGCTTTAACCTCAGTCTCAATTTGATTCAGAAAAGTAAGAAAATCATGCGGTGTGAAAATGATGAAAAACGTTGTAATTCAATTTAAAATTGGTAAATTCTATCTATTCTTCTTTTCACGATGCCTTCTATTTAAGATGCACCCTCTTTTCAGCTTCAAAATGACGCAATTTTTTTAAGCAAATTTTTGGTCGACCACATATTTCAAATAACAAATAAAATAAATTTATTAACAATGAAACAAACTTCATTTTAAACCATTTTGGCACTTTCATTAATGAAAATCTAGTCGAACAATACGCCACCGATCTACACAAAAGCACAATCCATTTCGTTTTAAACAAGCCATAACATAACTTTCCAAAAATTTTAGGCATGAAGAAATAAGTGTAAAAGACAATTTTGTTCATTTGAAAATTTTGCTCCTTCCACAATGTTATTTCCCTTACTATGAGTCGACAATTTTTTTATATTCTTAATATTGTGGCAATAAAGGAACTCTGTCGTTTTGATTAATGGACTTAATGCTATCGGTGACAGGCTTCTACACGAGCTATATCTGCGTACCAAAGGACACAAGCCTTATTTTTCCATGCTCCTAGCGAAATGAATAGAGTCCTTTTTGCACCAGCTTTTTTTCCTTTTTAGGTTAGGGTAGGTTGGTTGAGTTTAGCATTTTCATTTTCACTCTAATAGTATGGGAGTTTTCATCATCAATGGTTGAGACAGCTAGCTGAGATTTTCAGCACGTTTTTATATTAGGGGGTGGTTTAACAGGGAAAATGCATAAGAATGTAAAAACAGTAATGTCACTGTTGTAAGTGGCGCGCATAAAAAGTATTAATTCGCCGTTTGGAGTAAGATCCTCCTTTTTTGCTGAGTATGGAACATATACGTTTTTCCTTTTTACTTTCACCCACCACCACAAAGTTCTTACAATTCTTTCTATTCCATTTAACGATTGTTGTTTGTGTTGAAGATCCAGTGCCATTAGAGCTGATACACTCTTAAGTTCATCATAAATTACCAGCACTTTTCCTGATTGCATTTCCCGAGATTTAAGCATCTTGCCTCATCCTCTTTTTCTCACTTCATCTCCACATCAACTCAGAGATTTTACTTACATGTTATCGCGAGATTTTCCGACAGATTAAAATAACATTTAAAAAAGCCTGTGGAGCTTACCCGCCATATCCTATCTGTATATATCCATCCTGTCATCCATCCATCCATCTATTCCGCCTTGCTCAATCCAAGGATACAGGCGCTTTGTACGTTAGGTAGTCAGGACGTTGTTTTGAACTTTTGATAAATTACTTCTTGCGACTGGTTGTGTCGACGACCATAATTTATTGTGTCGACAACCTTTCGACGAAATCACGCAAATCATTCTCAATGAGACGCGATAATGGTTAATAAATGAATTGATTAGGTTAGGGAATATTTGAAACCTTTTGTTTAATGGTTATTATCCTCTTGTTAGATGTTATTGACACGTGTGTTAGACGTCCGATGATGAACAATACATTTTGTGGTTTCCACTAATGAAATTGCGGTTTTGGGTACACATTTAATGGGGATGGGGAAAGGACAGTTTGTTCGTAGTATATCGATCAGGGATTTAAAGGTTTCAATTTATGCTGTAAATTTTCGAGTGATTTCCTCGACGCTAATCAACATCATTATTTTAAGCATATTTGCTTTGTGAATTGCTGGTTTATGGGAAGTAAAATAATCAACTTGCTGAATGAGCGAGTTAATATTCACTTCAAACGTCTGTTCCTGTTGATAGTACTCTAATTGAATGAACTTTTATCTGATTTTAATGTGATGACTGGTCAAAATAGATATTTTGTACTTTAAGTAGAGTTGTTACTGTAAGTAAGAAGCTGGAGTATTTTTTAAAGCAGAAGATAAACTGTCTAGTTGTACCAATCGTATATGGATTCCCTTTACTGCAACACTGCAAAAGATTTATATCAAATACACCTTTTTCCATCCACTCAACGTTAGCTATAGAACCCATTTTGCAAAAAGATGCCGAAAAAATATATAAAATGTATCATATATTAGATCAAATTATCTTTAAGTGTGAGCTTATTGTCAGCGAACGCCTGACCAATGAGTGTCTTTACCCCAGAGAACGTCATGTTTTCGTCTCAACTTCAGGATGACAAAATGTTCAAACCTTAAAGATGAGTAGCGTTGGGTGTGGCACTCCCTGACGAACAAGGCTTTAAGGCAATCAACTGAATCAATCTAAGAACGTAGTCCTAAGCCATTAATACATTGTTTTGACACCACCACGCCGAAATGAGAAGTTAGCCCCTACTGGCCGCCATTTTAAGCAAGTAGATTTTGCTACGTTCTTTAGCAAAGAGCAAGAGGATTTTGTGGTGCTTTTTAGCAAGCAGTGCAATGAATCTACCTCATCGATTACCTACCATCGCTCCTTGCTTCTATTATTTGACTGAGGATCAGTCACCCATCGCCAACTTATCAGCCATCACCCGAATTTACTCGGAGAAAGACTGCTTCGAGTTTTTCAGCAAGCTTAGGTACCTTAGTACGAGTTTTAATTCAATGATACTTCCCCGATCGTTCTTATCCTTGGATTCTCTCTTTTGTTACAAAAATTACTTCCAGTTTCATTCACTACTAGGTTGAATTCGTAAGCCAGCTCAGTCACTTACTCGGCGCATTATCATGCATTACCATAGTTGTACTTATTCAACAGTGCATTCCGCACCCAGAGCTGCACCATTATCCATGTCACCGATCACTCGGTAGCTCAAATCTTAGTAACCTGCGCACTAGATATTCCAATAGCATTCCAATAGTATGGCGCCTTGGGCAACGCTTGACGTAACTTCAAGTCGTCACAAACCTTCCTGTTTCAGAGAGCATGCTCTGGACCTTCGGATAGTCCCTTAGAGTCTCCATAAAATACCCCGGAATTTGGAAAGGGTTTCGCAGTCTGGTGAACAGCGTGTTTGGAGTTCGTACATGGATGCCGTCGGTCTAGCACAAAGATCAGCTGACTAGTTTCGCTTGGCGACAGCGTACGCCCGCTTATCGGCTAGTTTTGTGTTGAATCGTATGGAGCAAAACTTGGCCGTGATTTCCCAGGAATGCGAACCTAAGTTGAAACGCAATTCGAGTATGAAATCATTTAATTTTCTGGATTTCATTGACTATTAAGGTCTTAGAAAATGGATCAGATTCAAACCACCAGTGCTTTCGACTAAAATGGAAGTTGACTTTAAAATACCTAATAGAGGAACTGTATTATATTTTTATCGGACTTAATATAAAATTTTTTTTAAATTCTTAATGTCGATATCAACATTTTCGATAATATTGGGACGTATTTATCGGCGATACGGTTTTGTAAAATATTTTACAAAATCCTAAAAATGTAAATATTGTTTCCCGTCCGGGCCACAATATGGGTACCATGTCAGGATTTAAGCTCGTTGCGAATTACCAAGGAAATCCATGTCAACATCACGTACAGCCGGTAGACGTACAATGTGAAAGTCCTGGCAACAAACTGCACCCAGCAGGGTTAATTGGTTAGCAAAATTAAAGGTCTATTCCATTTTATGGCAGCTTGCGGGCTATTTCTGTTGGGTGATGCCATCTGAAGTAGGTCGAACTACAAGCAAACTTTTTTTTTGTGTTTGGGAGGTGAATGCCATTTGTGCACAGAGTGTGGGACTCCCATGCTCGCAAGAAGGCGACTGGAATACCCACTAAATACCTCCCCTGTCAACCTGAGAACCAAGCCTGAAACCGTTTGACACATTACTTCCGGCCAGGTCTCGTTTTGTTACCCCGTGAGGCGCCCTTAAGCTGGGGCATTCCTCTTCTAGCAGGAAGGGAGATAGGAGAGAAGAAGAGGAAGTGCCAAAAAAGTAATCAGCCCCAGCCCCAACGCCCCCGGCTCCAGTGAGTCTCTTTTATCTTTTAGGACTGCATAATGTGCCACCTGGTCCATTTGTCAGCCGATTCGAGCATCACCACAACTATATTATCCGGGGTAAGCTCTCCCGTCTCCCTGTAGAGGTCCCTTCGCAGCCTGACCCATTTTGTGCGGACAAAAAATGTGTGACAAGCATTGTATTCCTCCCCTGGGCAAAACCCGACAATTGGAGGACCGTGACTTACCAATCTTGTGGAGGTAAGACTGAAAACACCCATGCCCACTTAAAAGCTGCGTCAGATAGAATTCAGTCTCACCATGCCTTCGATTCAGCCACGGTCTCATATCCGGGATGAGGCGCGCAGTTCACCTTCTCTTCGTGCAATTCACCCAAGACTGCTGAGCGAGCGCTGTCTCTCCTCGTGGACAACCACCTCCCTCACATCCTCGTTTTGGCACAGGTAAATAGCGCGGCACTCTCCAGCAAGGAGCGCGAAAAGTATCACGCCTCCAATAACTCTCACCGCCGAATCAGAGACTGTCAGATACGAAGATGCAATCCTCAGTGCTCCTCTTCTCTGTACCTGTGCCAAACGTTTTCGGTATACCTCCTTGCTGAGAGCGTCGCCCCATACCCCTGCTCCGTACAGTAGCACTGACCCTACAGCGCTTAACTTCTTGATGGGCTGGGTCCCCCTACGTTGGCCATAAGTCAACTCAGAGCCGATAATCCCGAGGAAGCCTTCTCAGCCGTTGCCCTGATTTGCTCAGAGAAACTCATCTTAGGGTCAATTAGTAGCCCCAGGTACTTCACCGATGCAAACCTTTTGGCTCCGATTTTAATATCGAAACCAGCTACCAAAATTCCCAAGCACCCAATCGTTTGTTACTTCTTTATCCATCTTCAATACGCAAACAATATCAGATCAACACAATGAAGTCGACAATTACCGAAAACCATCGGGGTGTCCAAAATAAACTACGTTACAGCATATGGAAACGAACTTCACTAAGAAAAATAATTCAAACTACAAACACTAACACTGCGAATCTGAAATGATCACTGCTACATCGATCAATTTACTGACATAACGTTCTTCCTTCCGTGCTGAAAATAAATTCAAAACTTTTCTTCCAGTATCGATTTTCCTCATCCACACTAATTGTTGTCGATTTATCCAGTTCTTCCGTTCTCCACTTTTTCTTTTTCCAGCAAGAATTTTCGTCCGATCGCCACGAATCTCTAGATTAAACTGGCCAAAGCAGCACATAGGATAATTCAAGTGGGAAAAATTTATTCGTATGTTGGAAATTTGAACCTCGAAATTAATATTTTCCAACGTAGATTTTTTTGCGCTAAATTTAGCATGTAGTGCAAGTGTAGTACTATAAACGTTTCCATAATAGCACCATCTAACCTAATTGAAGGCGGGTAGACCGGCTGTTAGGCTCTGCTTGCTGGATCGCAGTTTCCACAATTGCATCATGGTCAGATGCTTCAGCGTGTTGCCAGCTTCAAACAGTTGAATCTAATTTTCTCAGACGAAAAGGACACGACGTCGAGAGGATAAAAACAAGACTCATGAGTCCTGGAAATTTTCTAACGACCTGGCCGCACGCACAGCAACTAATAGGTACGCATTTGGTGCTGTTGCATCTCAGAAAATTTCCTAAGTCTTAAGATAACCATTCATCTATCGATAGCTTAAGGGGAAGATCTCATATGAGAGATTAGAAATGCGTTCTTGGTGGCAGGACGCACGTCTCATGTATGCTACTCGTGTTCATTTGTCGAAGGCTGACAATGAACTGGGCTCAGTGATACACATACATCGAAAAAATGTGTATCGTATACAAAGTGAGCATAAGTGCAATGTTAGGCCTAGTCAGACGTAGTCGTAAACAGGATTACGACCTATTTCAACATTTAGGTTAGCTGAACGCTGTCTGAGGTCTACATGGTCCAACATTGCACCCATGCTCGCCTTGTATACGATACACATTTTTTCAATGTATGTGTTTAACTGAATCCATTCCATTGTTAACCGTTGACAAGTGAGCACGAGTAACATACTCGTACATGAGATGTGCGTCTTGACCATTTTCATCCTGATACCAAGAACGCATTTCGGTCGAATCAAGACTAACAATGAAGTACAAGGTTTTACCGATAGACTCGAAGCCAACTTTTTCCGAGGACAAAAGGTCAATGGTTAGTATTGGCTTTTAATCAACGGATGACACATGTCGTGGGACTGTACCTCAACAAGAATACGACTCGAGATGAACAACTTGCAGTTTGTGTTCCTATACGGATCAGAGATAAGCGTTAACGCTCTCAACAAGAAGCTGAACTGAAACGGCGTAGAACACGCGAATTGCATCCGCATATCGGGCAGTCTCTGAGTCGGTGGAGGTGGTAATTGCAGGGGTGATACATATCGCTCTCCTTGCTTGAAAGTATAGAAACAGCTACCTCGTTAGAAATTAAGGCAATGAAGTGGTTGTTACTCACGAGAAGTAACTGCGATCATCCTACGACTGGCATCAATCCTAAGTTAACGACATAAAGAGAAGATGGATCGCATGCCTCATCTCTGATCAGAGACCGTGACCTTAGCCGGGAAATAGTGCGACTAATTTCTTCCTTACCAACCTCTTGAGCGAGCATAGATGGCTACTTTTTTCTTTTTACTTTAGCACCACAATCCTTTCCGGGCCTTCGCTTAGAGACAAGTTAGAGTATTTCATTATCTTGATCGAATATATCGGCCCTCAGGAAGGTGATATGGTCATTACAACGCTTTAGCCGTTTGTCCGTCCATTCAGCTGCGATACATTCTGATTTTAAGCCAGTATGTACCATAACAAAACCGGCTTATAGTCAGTCCGAAGAACCACTCCAAACAAATCTCGCTGTCGCCAACAAGACTCGAAGCATGAGTCCCATTGTGTTTGCTGATCAGTATCAGCATCGCCTCTTCACACAAGTAAGCGTTCAACGTACTAAGCAGCAAGTCAGGAATATAGGTGATATACCTCAGCGAGAACACCATCTGGCCATTATTGTGCATTGTGAGCAATCTACTGCTCTTCTGGAGTGAGCTGGACCCACAATGATGGTAGTGTGCCCCACACTATCGCGTATATATTTTCTGTTTTATATACGCAAGATGCCCATGTGGTACCAAGTTACCCATGATCCGCTTGTAATCCTGGCCCCACAGGTTCCTGTTCATATCATCCATGAGATTTTGCGAGTGGCGGATGTGACTGCTCTTGATAAGTCTACGAAGCCATTTTTTGACCTGCTTATATGCTAACCTGATGTTAGTGGTTCATCCATAATCCGCGTTCCTTGAGCTTTTGGTCAGAACTTGTGATACTCGATTCACAGAACAGCGAATTCAGACCAAGAGTACACTGAAAGCGTGCCGTATAGAGAATTCTGAAAAGTGTGTAAGTCTTGCAAGCAGGCATCTTCCTAGTTGAGTTCATCACATCTTGAAGTCTCGGTGTTCTGCTGCCCGGTAAAGCTCGTAGTAGCGGTATGCTTGTCGTAAGCATATCAACGAGTTTCTTTACGTCCACTTTGGTAATATTGTGGCCAACAGTAGGTAACTGGATATGTGTGCGCCTAGAGACACCACAGCCGATCTTGAATGCAATTTGCTGAGGGTTACTCAATGAGTATTCCTCTAGAACTCAATAAAGGTATACCCTTGATGCTAGAAACTCCGAAGTAAATGTCACATCGGCTATGATTTCCACGTAGTATGAACGGCGAAAAGACGTGTTTTTAATGTTCAGCATGACTAGTACTGATCTGACCGCCATTTTAAGCCTCCCGTTTATCCCAGATCAGGTTGAGACATACCCTATTGTTGGTGGAAATTTTATTTTATGGCTTTGTACTCGGAAATCAGTTTCGAATCCTGGTGACGGGGGGACTAGATTAGTCAAGTTACAATACAGGCGGACTCTTGTGCTGGTGTTGCTTCGTTTTCAGCAGTAGATCGACTTTCATTACCCTAGAAAACAACCTCACCAGATCATAGGTCGTTATGTTTTGGTGTGAATTCACTTGTACGACACAGCTCGTTCTAGTAACTTTTTAGCTTTGATATGAGCGTTTTTGATGACACGGCACATTCAAGTCCATGGACAGCAATTAAAATCTGAAGATCTACGGTAAATATATTTGCGAAGAACACAGTATACATTCTTTCCATTTATACCTGAGTTTACAGCATTTATAGCACTTTGGGTTTGTTTCATCCCTATTCAGTATGACCTTATTCGGGGTACCTATTATTTTACTGGGTCAATCTTACTATGACCTCACTTAGTCGTTTTTTTCAAGTTTTTCAAAGTAAATTCATTTGCATTAACAACAAGCATTAATCAATTATATATTGGCCGTTTTGTTGGATGACCTTTCGCCATTTTTCGCTGAGTTGAAAAATCCGCGTTCGTAGAAGCCTTGGTTTTTAGGAGCGAAGAACTGATGCAATTCATTTTTAACAGCCTTACCATTCAAATGGTTTTGAATGGAGCAAAACAAATGATAGTCTGATGGTGCTTCATCAGGGCTATAGGGTTTATGTGGCACTAGGTCTCAATTGAGCTCCATTAATTTTTGACGGGTTATCAAAGAGGTGGGGGTCTGGCGTTATCATGATGGAACGTCACGTCTTTGCGATTGGTCAGTTCGGGCCGTTTTTTCTTGATTTTTTCGTTCAATTTCGAGAGTTGACGGCAGTAGATATTTGAATCAAAGTAGACTTCACCCTTGTAATCCCACCACACAGAGAGCATAACTGTCTTTTGGTGATATTGGTTTTAGATATCGATTGTGGGGGCTCATCTTGCTTGATCCATGATTGTGTTTGGACTACGTTATCGTAAGCAATCCATTTTATCACCCGTTATGATTTGTTTTCGGAATGGGTCGTTTTGATTACGACTCAGCAGTGTCGCTTATGTTAATGCGTTTGGGGAGGTGGATTTCCTTTAATTCGTGAGAAACTCAAACATCCAGTTTATTTATGTAACCATGCTATTGCAAGTGCAAGTAAATGATTGAATCCAATATGTCGATTTCTTTGCTACCTCTCGGATTATCATACGTCGGCTAGTTTCAACTAACGCGTTTATTTTGTCGTCATAATTAGTGGTTGGACGAGCAGTATGTGGAGCATCTTGCACATTAAAATTCCCAAAAAGAAAGCGAGCAAAACAACGCTGGCACTGACGTTCAGTAAAGCAGTCTTTACCATAAACTTCACACAATTTCCGTCGAGCTTGCACCGGTTTTTTACCCTTTCGGGATTAAAACAATAAAATTTGCCTATAATGCTCTCTTTGATTGTCTATTCTTAAGTTTATTTTTAACCAACTTTTTTTACTGATGACACTCCATTTCAACTGAAGACAGTCTAAAGTCTAATCTATAAAATAGTATATAATAATATAGGCCATGCAACCACTACTGCATGGAAAATGCAGTTAACGTCATCTTTTATGCAGTTCACGTCATTTATTATCGAACAACCCAATATTTGTTAATGTTCTCGTTTAGCTCAGCAAAGTCCGTAACGCAGCTGAAGTCCCTGATATGAAGGGTTACCATCGCCTTTCACCCAGGACCTTTTTCACCCTATCACGGAAAGATTCCCTGTTTATGGACTTTGCGTCAAGTTCTACTAGTAATTTACACCTGGTTGGCCTTTCTACTCTGATGTTCCTTTCAGTTTTCTAGCACCTCTAATTTCAAGAAGGAACAGGAACTCTACTGGTTTTTTGGCCGCCCTTGTAAGCACCGGCTGAAAACTCTTGCTTAGTATTACATGCCCGTTAACTGTCCCATTCATTCTCTTCTTTTCTCAGTCCTTTTGATGGGACTCTAGGCCAGCGTTTTAGAAGCGCTAGACAGAGACACTTCTGGAGCATTCTTAAGGTGGCTTAGCTCTGAGTTCCTCAAGTCTGGCCTTATCCTCCAGGATCAAACTTCATAGCTTATTATTTTTCTATGACCACGCACGCAGAAATCTATAACTCCCAGCTTCTATCAAGTCTTCTCATTCTGCAACTTGGTCTTCTTAATAGGTGCCTTCCTTGTGCTCTACCCTTTAACTTTCTTCAGAGAGGTCGGTGTTTTTTATTCTTTAGCGTTACGTATTCTAAAACGTTTTGGTCATCAAATTATTCATACAATTCCTCGTTTTTTTGAACAACATATTTAATTCTTTTAGCGACTGTTTCCGCTTTCTGAATCAGTCGCTATGAATGATACCGATTGAGGACGATTGGCCTCCAGGGTATGCCTTCTGAAGTAAATATATTAATGTTTGACTCCCGTGCCTTAGACGGTTTGGTGTTGATGGGAACAACACACACTGTTTTTTTTTTGGTGCCGACTATTCAAGAATCCTTTTTCCTTGCACCGAGCATTCTGGCATGCGCATGGTTTATACATGCTCTCCGCTTTCTTCCGTTCGGTCTCGTGTGTCATGCTTGTTATTCCACTCTCGAGGCCACTTCCCGATTTTATTTGAAGTCGCCTTATTTGTCTTAAGGTTGTCTTAACCATGTGCAGAGGGCCCATGCGAGGGTTTGCATCAGCCTTTATGGAACAGGATTCTACCTATATTTTCATCAACCTTATACCACCAACTCACTGGGGTGAACTTTGAACGTTCTCCAAAGCCTGTCAATATTTTACCGGGACGTAGATGTCATGATGCTTATGTAGATATTCGCCAATCAAAAATTTCAGTTCCAATACATTTACGAGCCGTCTTTAGGATATCTAAGCAAAACGGTAGTCCGCCCTTTAACATTATTTAGGGCGCATCACTAGGAGACATCCTAGATCAAATGACGAAACAATGTCGCACATTTGGCGTCAAGTCACTGTGTACATCTTGAATCTTAATTTCTTAACATAAACGCATTGCCATACATATTAAGAGTCCAAATCTAAATTTTCTGAAAAATCGAGGAATATGCTATCGAGTTCGTAAAAACTTTTACTTCTCACATATGCCGCAATGCACCATTACACTCCATTTCGCACTAATTGTAACATATGGATCAGTTACCACGACTATTTCGTTCACGCTGGATAATGAATACTGCCCACAACTATTAACCCATTTTCCAAATATAATTTATTGTTGATTTTGTCCAAACGAGACGCAATTTAATGCATTTCCATGAAAAACATAACGACAATATCAATAAAGGGGTTGTAAATGACCAAATATGATGATGATACTCGAATTATAACGAAAAAGAACGCAGCATTGACCAAAATCGCTTGGATAATTTCAATTCATTGCTGCTACCATTTGTTTCAACAACAATTTCAACCTACCGCCATCATCATCGCCAACGTCATCCGCGAAGGTATCATCGATAGTTGAAATTGCTGTAATGTCGCAATGCTTCAAGCTTCATCAATTCCAACAATATTTACTTGTTCGCATACAATAGTCCCATTACTAATTGTTTGCTGAAAAATATTTATTCGAAATTTATTCGGGATAAAGTGAATGAATAAATTTTTGTTAATTATTTTCAATTTGATTTCATTTTGTTTTCTGGTTAATTAAATTTGCAAATTTACAGTGGATGTAAACGCGCTTGGTGAGTGAGAGTGGTGGAAGCAGAAAGGATTTCAGATGAGACAGTAGAAATACTCGTACTCGTATTTTCCAATTGATTGGATTTGGATGAAGCAATTGTAGAGAAATCGAAAGGGTTTGTAACGAAAAACCGTTGCGGGGATAATTTCATGGTGAAGGGAGAAAAATGTCCTTAGAGTGGGTGTTTCTCTTCATCGCGAGAAAAAAGTCCATTATAATTAAATTACTTAAGTAGACTTCGGTAACCTTTTTGCATTAAGACTGAAAATTCACTCAAAATCATATAAAACAACAAACAAAGTACACGAACTTAAAGATTAAGTGTTCAAGAAAATTGTGTAAATACATATAAGGAATTGAGGCAATCTAACTCAAATGCATTTGATCTACAATTGAGAGTAAAGTAAAATCTCTTGGCTGATGTGTTCTCACTGGAACAGTAGAATTAGCCCAAAAAGTCGAAAAATTATTAAAATTCTTTTCAGGATGCCAAAGGGAAGAGTCGATGTATTTGGGTAAGAAATTTATACCATTAAAATATTTGTCAGCAGTAGTTAAGGATGCAATTAATATTTATCGGCACAGGACACAGAATCCAGAAATATTGAGGCGGAGCTGGAAGATCATTCTCAGTAAGCTAGTCAGCCTTGGAGGCTAAAGGTCAGCCTTTCAGATAAACTTGCAGCACGCCATTGCTACATCATCTTTAATATATAAGCGGCACGCAATGCTGCATCACAACAAACCACAATTGCTCAAGAGTCCTGTATAAAGACTAAAAGTATCTATGATTTAGACGTGCGTGACACAAGGATCTTCTATAACGGGAGATTTGAGCGCCCGTGGGTCTGCTTGGAAATCCTTGCGAATGCTGACGCGTCTCTTTTGAATCAGACCACTAACCAAGCCACGATCGTATGGTGAAGACACAGCATTACACGAAATCATTGTTTTATAAGCCTGCATACCATGGAATATCGTTTTACTATCAACAATCAGAATGCTGAGAGAGGTGGTAGATTATGCTGACTCCATTAGTGTTGACCCGATATTGGGTTGTGGTGCTAACACACACCACCATACGTGGGGAAGCTGCAAATTTAACCGTCGAAGAGAACAGCTACTGGACTTTAAAATGTCTAGGGGACTGACAACTTTAAACATAGGCTCTGAACATATCCGCAATATACAGAAGGTAATAGACATCAATTTGGCTATGCAAAGGATAGCTCCAGAAATTCAAGGCTGGAAGTCATCGAGAGAAATTACACTTTCTGTAGTTAGATATCTTGAAGATTGTGCTGGAAAATTGATAAAAGTGGAACTATCATCTAGTAACTTTAGCAGAACAGACTGGAAAGGACCAATTCGGTACAAAAAAAATGTTTGTATTATCAACGGCGACGATGTGGTCTCAATCTCACCGCGATGTGGTCTCAATCTCACCGCGATGTTGATTGCGGCGAAATTCACCAAGAAATGGATTCAGCATCTATACAGGGTTGAATGATATAGTTGCGACAGCAACTTAAGTGGCTGGAGTAAATCAGGCTATATTTCTATATAAATTACAAAGAGTCTGATCAGTTACCTGCTTTTGAAATACAATCCGATTCAAAGAATAGTTATTTCGTTCGATTGACTATTTGAAAATATCAACGCAATTTAGTTGTTATTTGCAATGTTTTAATGGCCGTTGATAAAAATTGATATTCAGCATGAAAAGATATGAGCAGCTGAAGCGGGAATCTGTGGAGAAAAGAGGATATAGACTGCAAATACATATGTTTACACATACGAACACCACCTGGCGATCCGCAGGGTCCTCCATCTAAAAATCACCAAGTACCTACGTTGCTTGACTTCGGTGTCGAATTGTGAGCTAAATATAAAAGCAAAGCTGAATGCAATTATTGTCGGTTAATTTAGTTTTTTTCATGCAAATTGATCTGATTTAATTTTTTTTGCCTAGTGCTTGTGCACTACACTGTCTGTCATACAGCAACAGTATTTTGCATGAATACGATTTTTGCGAGTGCTGACGTTAAGTCATATTTTAAATGGTGTTTATTGAACCATATAGGCTGAGCTACAATGAACATAAGCAGACATAAAGCAAATGTCAAAAAAGTTGAACCCGAATATTATATAAGGCATTGAGTACATTTGACATAAGGATGACATACGCAACATGAAAAGTTGAAATCGAACCAACTTTTTATGTCAGTATGTCAAATACATTGTTTACTTTAAGTGACAATAATACATTGTTATTTGCCATTTGAAAGAGTGAGTAAAATTTTATCCAGCTGTGGGGAATTATGCAGAAAACAGGTGTTCTCATCTGTTAAGCACAATTCCACTCTGGTATTGAAATATTTAATTTAATATTTCTTCTGCGCCGTTGAAGACTTTCATCAACAAAATTATAACACATTATCAAAAACAGAAACATCAAAATCAATTCGAAATCATCCATTTTCTTCAATAACTTTTGCCACAATGACACTTTTTCGTATCTGCCAACATCACATAAGCGCCGTAACTTGACGTTCCTTCTTTTGTGTTATGTTGATTGTAGCACAGCGGTATATCAGCTATGGTTCGATGGTCTTAGGATAGAGTTGTGAGGCGATCGCAATTACTACACCTGGCTGTCAATTTGTAGTCAATTACTTTGTTTGGTCTATTTATCTGTAGGTCTACTTCCTTTTTCCGCGGAAAGCCGTTGGCCTAGCTCTTTTGGTTACACTGGTCTACAAAAAAATGTCTTTTGGATGCAAGCATACTATATCGTAGTAGTTTCCAATTCTTCTTCTTCTTCGTAGCACTGCAGCCTCTCTTGGGTCTTCGCTTCCTGCAAATAGCACCTCCAACTGCCTTGGTCCATTGACCCTGCCCTCCAATTTCGAAATCCATGCAGCGATGAACTGCCTTCGTCCACCGAGTCAGCCCAGCGTTTCCTCGGTTTTCCCACTGGTCTCCAGCTTTCAGTTCTCCCAACAATTACCTTTTTGGGTATCTATTGTTCGTCCATATGATTGACGTGGTCAGCCTATTGTAGCTCTGCTGTCTTACAACCGTTGAGAACTCCGGGTCGTCAAAAACTTCATATAGCCCATGGGTGTAGCGAGTTCGCCATTCGTGCCCATCTAGCTTTCCTCAGATTATTCATCCCAGGACCCGTCTCTCGACGGCGTTCAGTATTTTGGCGGATGCTTGGATTAGGGTCCATGTTTCACACTCGTAGTATAAGACAGGTCTTATCACAGATTTGTATACTTAGAGCTTTGTTTTCCTGTTTATGCAGCTGGTCTTCATGATTGTCAGAATTTAAAAAAGCATTTTATTTGCGAGCTGTATTATTCGGCATAATTCGTCTCTTTCATTACTGTTCCTCGTTATTTCGGCGCCTAAAGACATAAGTTCACCCATATTTTCTATACTTTAGGTATTTGAGGTATTGTTCTTTGACTGCATGATTATGGTTGTTTTATTCTCATTAACTTGTAGCCCAACTAGTTTTACTTCGCATTTTAGTTTAGCTTCAGGAAAAGTGTTTTAGCTGTTGTTCAAGACCGTGACATCTTGATGTCCTCCGCATAGGGTACTACTTGGCTCGACTTGTAAAGTAAAGTACCTCTTGTATCAACAGGTAGCTTTTTTATGATGTATTTCAGAGCCAAATTGAATAGCAATGCGGCAAAGCCATCTCCTTACTTTAGTCCCATATTTGTATCAAAGGTATTGGTGAGTTGGTTATCGATGCAGACTTGAGAGGTTGTGGGTGTTATTGTCATTTTGGTAAGACGGACTAATTTGGCTGGGATATCAAAACAAAGCATTATTTGGTACAGCACGATATGATCAATACTTTCGTAGGCCTACTTAATGTCAACGAAAATTTAGTGTACGTCTATGCTGAACTCCCAGCATTTCTCAAGTACCTTGTTTTTTTTTCACTACATTCCCTCCTTCGGCCTTTGCTTAGAGATAGTTAGAGTATCTCATTATCATGATCGGATGTATCGACACTCCACAAAGAAATATGGTCAGTATCACGCCTTGGCCGTATCCCCGTCCACCCAGCTGCGATACATTCTGATTTTAAACCAGCACGTATCATATCTGAACGGGCTTATAGTCCGTCTGGAGTATCACTCGAACTAAATCTCATTGACGCCAACGAGCCTCGAACCGGAGACCTTCGGCTTACGGGTTGAGTGCTTTAACCGCTACACCACGCGGACTACCAAGTACCTGCTTGACTGTCAACAATTGGTCTATTGTCGACCTACCTGCTCTAGAGCCACCTTAATACTCGCTCCAATAATAATGTTGGCCGATTCGCTTAATCTTAATTCAGAAATTGAAAGTAACAGCTGGGTGTTATTTCTTATTTATGCCTTATTTAACAGATAGACTAGTAGTGAGATAAAATTCAATTTCTTTACAAAATTTTTAAGATGTCCTCATATAACCGACAACATTTTCTTATTTTATTTATATTTTAATTTTCCGATGCCGTTTATGACGTGCTTTTCAGTTCAGTATTCGCTCCATTGGTTATCCTCTTACTTATCCAATCGTGTTAGTCAGGTATCTTTTCAAGGCTTTCTTTCCACCCTCTTCCATCCGTCTTCAGGTGTTCCTAAAGGAGCCATACTTGGCCCACTATTGTTCACTCTGCTTATAAATGACTTGCCATCGATTAACATCAACTCCTCATGTCTTCTATATTTAGACGATATCAAAGTTTTTAAAGTAGTGTCCTCTGACGATGACTGTGCCATGCTTCAAGAAGATTTGGATGCCATTTTATTTTGGAGCTCTAATAACCAGTTTGCACTAAATGTATCTAAGTGCATTCATCTTTTATTTTCCTAGTCCTCTTAGCTTTGAATTTTCGTTAAAGAAGTTGTACATAAGAACGGTGACACATTTCATGGACTTAGGTGTCACAGTCGACTCTAAATTGAAGTTTGACGCTCATATTTCTGAAATTACTTCTTAAGCCTCTCACATTTCTGGCTGGATCTTAAGAAAATTCCTATACTTTTCCGATCCTTTATCGTGTGTTAAATTATATTCTAGGTTGGTCCATCCCATCCTTGAGTACTGTTCGCCAGTTTGGTACAGAAAAGATTTACCCAAATCGTCTTCTTGAATTCCGGATTCCCTACATTTATTATGAATCACGCTTATCCATCCTTAATATTCCTTCGCTGGAAAAGCGTCGATTCTACCTTGATGAATGTTTTCTTTACATGCTTTGCCGTGGTTTGCACGATACTCGCTTATTCAACCAGGTTCCAGTGAGGCGCGTTACCCGTTCTACAAGATCGTCTAATATCTTTGATGTTCCATACGCACGTAGCTTGGTGTATTTTAACTCATTCATGCTCAGATCTTAAGCTCGCGCCTTTTCCCCTCTCATATTTGGCTTTTTAAAATTTTTTCATGGCCATGTTATTTGGTTTACAAATGGGTATGCTAAATACTACTGCTTTCTTTGCTAAGGAGACAGTAGGGGTAATTTTTAGACTCCATACAAAAGACAAAATCTGCAGCTTAGAATAAACAACTTCAGGCCTGCTTTTCTAGTAGAAATGCTACCCTTTCTTCATATCTTTATTAAAACTCAGATTGGTGGAAGACTTTTTCAAAAAAGATGTTCAAAATTGATTCGTCTAACAACGTAAATTAAAGCTTTGGAAGACGAATCAACGATGAAATACTAATGAAGTAAATTTCCACATCGAAGCGACACCAAGTTAATGAAAATATTTTTATCGGTCCTTAAATTTGAGACATTAAGAAAACAAAAACGTAATACCCTCGATAACCCTCTACCCGGCCTAACCTAGGGTCGACCTGCCTAACCCACATATTTTTTAAACATTGAGGATGTCTCAAGCAAGTCGAAACGTGTCTGATAACCAAAAATAGCAAGCTCTGACGGCTCCCCAAAAAAATTATGAAGTTCCCTCAAATTCATATCGGCGCTTAGCCGATATGAATTTGAAAAGCTATGCTTTAGCTTTTCATGCTATGATCGAAAGCGATGCATGTGTTTCAACCAAAAAACAAAGTGATTTTCTTTCAGCTTATCGGTTCTTTTTACTTGCTTTGTATTAAAAAAATTCAAAATATTGAAGTGAAATGCAATTTCTTGGACAGGAATTTGATGTGTTTTATTTGATTTCATAATACTTCAGAATCAACCCCGTTTACAACTTATTTCAAAACACACAACTGAAGTAATTCCAACTACTATGAAATTGTTTGAACGATTAGTTTACATTATCTTAACAACAAACCTCGAATTCGGGATGAAGTTGAATTGAGTCCTTTTTTTCAGTGAAGGTAACTCTGAACCGCTATTTAGAAGCCAATTGTCCATAGAACCGGGGTTCAAGCAGAGTAGCGAAGGGATCCCCAAGCTTGAACGCGCCTCACGGCGTAGCAAAACGGGACCTGGCCTACAATAATGTATCAAACGGTTCCAGACTAGGTTCTCAGGTTCACTGGGGAGGTGTTTAGTGGGTAGTCCAGTCGCTCGCGAGCATAGGAGCCCCACACTCCGTGCGTAAATAGCACTCACCTTCCACCCAAAAAAAAACAGCATAAAGGTTCCTTAATGGAAGCACGCTTCGAAAACCTACTAGAAGGCTGTTGAATAGGGCATCGCTTACAAAACCTCGCAAAGTGAATGCAAGAGGAAATTGGGAGACTATGAATGAAGTTTTGTGAGGCGACAGTAAGGGTGCTAGAGATTGTAAAGCTATACAAAGTCCTTAGCAAGAAGCGCAAGGTTCAGTCAGACTGACTTAAGAAACCTGACGGCACCTTCTGGAGTTAAACAGAAAATCATTGGAAATTCTGATGTACGTCCACTCTGGGTGCAACCAGGTCAGCAATCAGGAAGGAAGTAGAGCAGAAAGAAAGAGTTGAAACCTAGCAAAGCGGATGGTTACGCCGAATGGAATCTTGAAAAATAATTGAAATGTCATTGGTACAACAAGTTAATACTGTACATGAAGAAGATTTTAAAATAAAGACTAGTCGAACTAGCATATATACCCACGCCTTGCCAAAAAGTCAACACTTTCTTTATTCCGAAACTCAAAAAGTGACTACTCTGAGTGTAAAAGGTTCCGACCTATCCGGTTTTTGCTGAATGTACTGAAAGAACTTGTATACTAACATATAAGATGTACAGCATTGGGAAAAAACTCTCTATGTATCGTCCGTAACGCATTTCAGCCAGGATAAATCAAACATATTAACAGGAAACAGCTTGCTCTTCACTCCCATGTGATAAAAATTAAAGAGACGATAGAAGGGAAGGGATAGCATGGTCTTAGGACAACGGGCTTTCAGCTAACCCACACAAAACTATTACAGTTCTCTCCACAAGGAAAAGGAAACTTGCTGCCCTATTTCTACCTCAACGAAAAAGTCTCATTAACCAATTTCAATCAGAAGCCATATTTCCTGAGCTTATCTCAGATCGAAGATTACTATGAAAGCAGCGTATTCTTTCAATGACCAAGTAGACAACGAAACTATGTGCACAATGCATAAATGGTTTTGGCAAGTCGTGCGACTTCATACCCTAGCAGGTCCTACGACTGTATACAGCGATTCTCAGGCTACTGATTTGCTGAACATATGTAATTTGCTGAAACGAACCAAACCACTCGTCGGCATTATCTTGCCTAGTTAGAGGGATCTCTTCACAAGAGAAAGGAAAATTGAAGGACGAATTCTACTGGCACTAGAAGGATTTAACATTCATCTACAGCAGAAGCTCAAATAAAAAATTTGTACCGGACATACACGAAGATAATGAAATTGTCACTGTTCTATTTGAAAACTTTGTTCTTACACAATTTCACGATGAATACGCTCAGTTTGAAGCTGTTGTCGAGAACTAGAGCCATATGTATGTATATAGTAGGTTGTATGATGTTCTTTTTATAGTTCTATCGTCCCGTTCTATTGTTGATGCTTCATTTGCGTATCTTAGGCAGTGTCAAGAATATTCAGACGGGATATGTCGTGAGCAGCGAAAAAACTACTTTCTATTGGCTTCAAAAGAAATGTTTGAGAAAAAGTGTGTGGTGGATCGTCATCACATTGCTATCTTCCTAAAACATTAATGAGCACAACACCGTCGATGATTGGCTGTGAGTCTTCTTCTTCGTAGCACTAGAGTCCCTCTCGGGCCTTCACTTCCTGCATATAGCGCCTCCAACTGTGTCGGCCCATTGACCGCGTCATCCAATTTCGAAATCCGAGCAGCGATGAACTGTCTTCGTCGACCGAGTCAGACCAGCATTTTTTCGGCTTCCCCACTGGTCTTCGGCCTTCAGTTCTCCCAGCAAATACCTTTTCGACTATCCGTTTTTCATACATACGATTCATGTGTCCAGCTCATTGCAGCTTCCGCAGTCTTACAATCGTTCAAACCTCCGGTTCGTCAAAAATTTCATACAGCTCATGGTTGTATTGAATTTGCCATTGGTCCCCGTCTAGCCTTGCTAGTCTACTGCAGTTATTATTCTATTAATTTTTTTTTTTTGAAATGTTAAACTCGTTAATTTCTCATAATCGTGCAGGGAAGAATTTTGATTTTTTTTTACATTAATGCAATTTGGGTAGTCAGCGGAGAATTTCAAAGCAACCAGAAGTGGATTTCGACACTTGGTAAAAAGAGTTCCTAGTGCGAAATATTTTTATAAATTGTCCACATCAGTTTGTATGATTGAAACCAATTTTCAATATCTAGTGGAAGGAAAGTATCGAAATTTACTTCATTTAAACCTGTTCTCATTGTTATATGAGTTAGCACTGTTATTTTCATATCTTCACATGTTTTCTGCACTGAATTTACAAAATCGTCTTCGAGTTCTTCGAAACCATCATCTTCCATTCCAGCCGGTATGCCACAGCCAACACTCATTTTGAAGTGGTGGTTAGAGAAGTGTTAACGGCAATTGTTACCCCGTCTGAATTGGGAGTCCAGTAGCTCGTGTCAAGTGAGCCGCGGTAGGTGTTTTTCATCAAATTGTTGCGTATGAGCAAAAGACACAATATTCACTTAAGTGTATTATAACATTAAAAAGTAGAAAGTTTATCTAGGATTTATAAATTACTCGATTTTTCTTGGATTTCGTTCGATTTCAGTGCATCTGGGAGGTTCTTTGAGCTATTTGCATAGGCCGACTGCTCGATTACTATAACATTTTAAAATTTGCTATAAGCAGACGGACCGATTCAATTTTAAATGTTGCTCTCACCATTTGATATTAACGTAGCATAATTTGGAGGATCCAGTAAAGTAACGATAAAGTCACCGATAAACTTTCTTCTGGTGTTGTGTTGTTAGTCTCCTGGAAAGTCAGGTCTATAGTATTTTCTGAAATTCTTCAATTATAGCAATGACGTTATAGAGCATTACATTCCTGAAGAAGAGTTTGCAAAATTTAATACATTTTGAAATCGGATGGGTCTAATTACGAACAAATGATGGTACTTAAAATGAATTGCGCTTCAATTTTAGCTGGCAGCTAATCTGATGACCAACAGTGATGAAATAAGCATCATAAATTACTCTTGAACGACACTCGATTTTTTTTATGATTGGTTTGAGGTTTGTATTAGCATACTCTCGAAGATTATAAGGGCTTGTTTTCAAGGAGGGGCCTAAATTTACAACAACCATCTCTCCGATGCGGACACTTTTATTTCTTTAACCATGAAGAGTAAAATTATTCAGTCTATCCATGCCTGGGTCGGCATCGAAGAGACTGTCCTGTAATAAACGTAAGCAATCGAGCAGCCCTGTGGTGATCAGAATTGTCTGCTCCTGATAAGCTCGTCACCCAGTCGAAACTGGTTAGCTTGTTTTTTTACTAGATTATAGTCAATTACGCCTGTCAAGTTTTCATCATTTAAGCTGGGATGAATAATGCTAGCAGCTACTTTAACATTATTTCGCTTGACATTTCCCTTGTAATGCACGGCCTTTTGTGATAACCTCGATCCCCCGAATCGATATTCCGCCGAGATCTGGCACCCGTCTATTTAAATGTCCCAACCAGCTGATAAAGTTGTGTGACAGATCTCTACACCCTACGCCACTGACGTCGACGGGTGTTGAGCGAACTAAACGAAAACCAACAAATCTTTACACCCTACGCTACTGAGGTTAACGGGTGTTGAGCGAACTAAAAAGAAAAATGACAGCTCGCGATGACTGCACCTGGACGTGGGTGAGAAGTAAATTAAATGGCGGTCATATGTTTGCTTGTTGTTGCAAATTAAGCGACTGAAATTCGCGATTTTGCATATTTTGATAAGTAATAAGGATGTGCCAAACAAGCTTTGCGTCCACGCAATATCGTGGAAAGTTGGGACGATTTATAGTGCTCGCCTATGTGAAAATCGTATGATGCTCTCCTATATATAACTTCAAAACAGTTATCATTCAGTCCCGTTAAGGTAAAAAGATAAATCACTTTTAATACTGATATTTGACGTCTGTTTTCTCCCGCCTTCTAACTTTACAGTGTGCTCAATATAACAACAGCATCACAATAACACCACGAATAATTTCAAGTTTTGTGCTCGACAGCGTGCATTACAGTGCAGAGATTTGTTTCATCAGTGGGAGAAAAGTTTCAGCAGATTTGGGCCGAGGAATTCGTAAACTCCGGGTGAATCGCAAACCTGACGTTCCATGGTTTGCTCCGTTCGCCGACGAGGCCTTTGTAAGTCGAACTTCCTTAGCAAGTCTGGTTAGAGCTACAGCCATTAATGCAACTTGAGCGATACGATCACCCTTACCGTTTTCCCAACAATATTATGAGGAACGACATCGACCCCTTGATACTGTTTCTGGACGCGACAAGGAAGGTACTACTTTTGAAGATTTTGCCACTGAGTTTATAATTCAATTCCTTCATCATTTTCTACGCAGGAAGGCCACCAATCGACAGGTGGTAGTCCTCCCGCTGCAGCTTTAATTGATCGCCATCGCTCGTCCCTGAAAGTTTGTAGATGCGTAGACAGACATTTGGGAATCAAATCATACCCACGGAATTTTGAGAGAAATGGCTGGATTCAACATTTTGATGGCAACATGAGAGACATAAATCCGATGCAAAATGTTTTAGCGCTCATTGAAAATGCAAATCCGTTTAAGTCAGTACCAAGAAAGATGCACACTCATCAGCAAGGAGGAGCACTGCTCGAAAGTCCAACGTTACCTAACGAAAATTTAAATAACAATTTTTTGAGACTACTATAATTGATTCTATTGCTCAGGTATTAATAACATTTCAAAATCAAACAAAAGAGTAGTTTAATCACAACGCGAGTATTTCCCATTCCTTCACGATACTGTTGTTATCCATCGAGTAACGTGAATAAAAATAATAAAATTTTGTGGGCTTTACAATAAAGATGACCAATGTAGAATTATTCTAGCAAATTCCACAAGATTTATAGGAAAGCTGAAAAAAAACTCAATCCGCGATAGTTGATTTTCAATGCCAGCTGCATTGAAAATATAAAAATATCTCAAAATACATTCAAGTCTTCTTCAATAGTAGGAGTAAAGTGCCCCTTTGAAATGGTAATTTTCTACTAAGCCCCATATCACAAATCGCTCGTTTTCACAAGTAGTTAAAAATTCGTTACTCTCCGCAATGAGCGGAAAAAGTAGTTTTTCACATGATAGATTTGTAGGAATGTAAATGTTAATTTTTCCCCGCTTTGGTCTAACTATATTTATATCATTTCCGTATGACTTCACTTAAAGAATTGCTTCTATATTTCAAACATTTAGGTGTTTTAGTAAGATAAAGTAATTTTTCATATTCGAGTTAAACTGTGTTATATGCAATTTATCGTTATCTAACACAACAAACAATGAATTTCATAAAGTAAAGGTCCGAGTTTGTGGCTTTACAGCTAAACTATCTGATTTTGTCAAATGTATTTTAACTTACATCTAGGTTTTTGATGGTTGTTAATATATCTAAGATATACTTCTACAGGGCTTTCCAATATTAAAAGAAAAATGCCATTTTTTAATACAAGCGATCGGATGTTTATTTTATTGTAAAGAGGAAGGTATGCTGTTAATAGTGAAAAATAACATCAGGCAAATGAGCATCACGACCACGCTTACAGTACCATATCCTTTTCATGAAATTTCCCATAACCAAATCGCAAAGTGGCTGCCCTATGTCCTCAATAGCCTCACGAATTCCATCTTTGAGGTCTTGAATCGACGCTGGGCTGACCTCTTCGAGATATAACACGGTCCGGAAACTTTTCCCGTAAAAGATCAATGGTTTCGTTGCTTGTGTGGCATGTAGCGCCGTCTTGTTGAAAGCAAACGTTGTCCAGATCAACATCATCCAATTCCGGCCATAAAAAATCATTAATCACCTCTCGATAGCGCAATCCATTTACCGTAACTGTTGCTCCAGCCTCATTTTCGAAAAAGTAAGGTCCAATGACTCCGCCGGACCATAAACCGCACCAAACAGTCACACTTTGAGGATAAAGACGCTTTTCAACAATAACTCTTGGGTTTTCCGAGCCCCAGATGCGACAATTTTGCTTGTTGACGAAGCCACCGAGGTGAAAATGGGCCTCATCACTCAAGATGATTTTTCAATGGAATTCCGGATCATTTTCATGCATATCAAGGACCCAATCAGCAAAGACACGAAATTGTTGATGATCGATCGGCTTGAGTTCTTGTGTTAACTGAACTTTATAAGCCTTAAGACCCAAATCTTTATGCAAAATGCGGTGTAATGACGTTTGTGGAATGCCTTATTCCAAAAAACGACGAGGAATGGACAAACCTGGGTTTTTATATATTTATTTAATAAGCCAAAGAAGGCAATCACAAAAAAGTACTTATATCTAAACAAATCACAAAAAAAGTAAATATATATTTAACAATAACTTATTTTAATGCGTCAGTAATCTTTTTTTGAAGTTATGCATTGAGATAGAAGAAGAGTAATGTTCACTCATAGAATTGAAGATCTTGCAACACCTATTAATTGGCTCGTTGTCTTCGTAGGTGGTTTTATGTTGGTCTTCATGAAGCAGACGAGTGTTCCTAATATGTTTAATCGTTTGCTTGATTGTGATTTTGCTTGATAGTGATGCAACATTTACTATCTTATTGTTTACATTCAAAACAAAGCAAGAACGTAAGATAGTTCTTTCAGATGAGCGCGAGGAAAGTTTCAAAATATTTAATCTTTGCTGGTAAGGTGGCAAGTTAGCGAAGTCTCTTGAGTCATAAGCATCACGCAAGGCAAAAAGAATAAACTGTTTCTGCACAGATTCAATGCGGATGCTGTGATTCCCAAAGCATGGATTCCAAATAATCCAACCATATTCAAGGAGGGGGCGAACAAATGAGGTGTATAGAGTTTTGGTGACCACTAGGTTTTTGAATTCTTTGGCGCGACGTTTTATGAAACCGAGCTGCTTACATGCCCGAGTATTGTATCGTATTGAGTATGGAAATTCAACTTTCTGTCCAACAGAACGCCCAGGTCTGAGATCTGGTCAACTTTTTGAAGTGGGGAATCATTCAGGTTATAAGTGTGCTCAAATACTAAATTTTTTCTCGAGAAGCTTATAACATAACACTTTCCAACATTTAGATAAAGCCTGTTATCGTTACACCATTTCAATAATAAATTTATATTGGCTTGCAGAAAAAAAGCCTCGTAATCGGAAATGATGGTGTGGTATATTTTGAGGTCGTCAGCATACAGAAGATGAGGTACGTCACTTAAAATTTCAGACAAGTCGGAAATAAAGATGTTGAATAAAAGGGGACCCAAGTGAGTAACTTGTGGCACTCCAGAAGAGGCAATAATTTGTCTTGAAAAATTGCCCTGGAATTTTACAAACTGTGTTCGATTATTTAGGTATGATGCAATCCAACTCAGTAAGGACTCAGAGATGCCGAACTTCAGAAGTCTGGAGATCAAAATTCCATGATCGACTCAATCAAAAGCTTCGGTGAAGTCCGTGTAAACAGCGTCAATCTGGTTACCTTTTTCCATTTCGCAAGAAATAGTTGAGGTAAGAAGCATTAGCTTAGTGGTAGTTGATCGACCTTTACGAAAATCATGCTGCTGTTCGTTTAAACGTGGTTCAACCAACGTGGTAAGCTTATCACAAGCAAAATATCGGTGGAAGAGAGTCAGGTCCAGGTCCCTTGTTAATATCAAGTTCTTTAATAGCGTTTACGATATCTTCACTTGACAAACTCATTTCATTAATGAATGGTGCTGTCGTTGAATGGCAAATTGGTATGCTAGAAGAATTGGTGGCCGGGCGGAAAACCTTTGGAAATGCTCGGCGAAAAGGCCGCATATAATTTGAGGGCAAATTGAATTAGTATCGCCGTAATACATTGATGTTGGAAATCCTGTGGCTTTTTGCTTGGTTTTTACGAAATTGAAAAATTCTTTGGGATTACGAATAATATTTTCCCCGGTTGAATTGATGTATTGATCATATGCTTCGCGAGATCTTATAGTGACTTCCATAGCCAGCTCATCATATTTAATCTTAAGGCTTGTGTCAAAGTTGTTATCTCTCATTAATTTATAGAGCTTGTTCCTTTGATTCCGCAGATGTTGAAGGTCGCGATCAAGCCAGGGTTTGGAAACTTTGGGTTTTTTGTTTATTTTAGGAACATGAGTCTCAATGCATTCGAAGAGTGTTTTATAGAATGAAGAGACTGCTTCCTCTAAATCTAAACTTAAAAGATAGTTCCAATCAATATTGGCAAGATAAAATTTAATGCTATTATAATCAGCATTTAAGAAATCAAATACAATACTATCATTGTACATTCGGGAAAAAGTTGCATCAGATATGGGAAGTTCAACCGAAGAAGCGAAATGGCTTCGTGTGTTCTCTTTGTCATTGGTTGGACTTACACAACATTCTCATAAGCATTGGTAAAAATAAGATCCAACCAGTTTCCGTTTTGGTTGGGAGTCAGTGATACTTGTTGTAAGTCATTACCCTACAAGGAATTGATTAGATTCAGATCGATGGTATTTGAGAGGTTTACTGGTAGAAGATGGTTATCAGTTTCATCAGGAGTAAAAGATAAATTAAGGCGATTAAAGTCTCCCAAAATTATAATTTGATCATGTTGTTTATAATTTCACATATCTTCTCGTAAGAGGTTTCGTCAGAATTTGGTGGAATGTAAAATACCCCTATGTTTAAAAACCACTTGCCTAAGCGTATTCGAACCAACTTATGTTCAAAAGTTTTATAGGAGGTAGTATCAACGTTTTCAGAGACCATAGAACTTTTGATCGCAATCAACACTCCGCCACCTTTGGTTAGGCCTGTGGATGAATAGTCACGATTAACTCTATAAATGGTCCAGCTACTGTCTAGAAAACACTTTCAGCTACAGCAGCAATATTCTCGGCTGTTGTTGAGTGACGTGCACGGGTTTTATTCTTCATATGACTAAATTGTCCCAACAGCTCAAATTTTTTCAGCAATTTCCGTATTGCGGTCCGACGAGGTGCTTCACGACGACCCAAAAATGTCGAGTTTTACGAACCGTCTCTGCCAAATGTTCACCATTTTTATAGTAAATTTTAAAAATTTCAATACGTTGTTGATGCGTGTATTCTTCCAATTTTATTAAAAGGCAATCTACTTGTCAAATGTCAAAAAATGACAGCAGTGACATCTACTGAAATAGCGTGCTATTCAAAATAACACCTCTTATTGAAAAGCCCTTTACTTAATGTTAAAATTCATTTTGAACTTTCTTCCTCTGCCTTAAAACTACATTCGAGTTACAGTTATTTTTTTCTGTTTGTTTCTCAATAATTTCTACGAAAAACAATGCTTTTATATTTTACAAGCTTTTACAATCATTTCCAAGAACTTAAAAATTTTTAGAAAATAATGTTAATAATTAACGAATAATTCAAATAATAGTAAAAGATAATACGAAAATGTTAACAATTAACAGCAACATAAATAATAATACGAAACGTTGATAAACGTTGAAGCTTTGTGGCTAGTTAAAAACGTAGTTTTGAACGGACAAATACTCGGAAGATCGAAAAGCATTCTAAAGAATATCCAAATAACTAAATTAACAAATTTCTGAATGCAGCTGTAAGATGGGAACTGGATTAGAATCCACATTAAAAATTGGAGTCGTTTTGAGTAGATGTTTAGAGATAGAAAAGGTATACTGATTTTTTTCACCATACCACATTTTATGCTGATTTTTTTTTTTGTAAATTGTTAAGAAATACTGTTAATAATTGACCAATACGGCAAATAATTAATTATGAATTGCTGAATTTATAATCACGTCTTTCCTTTCCAGTAAACCTGTTCTCTTTCAGCGGGAAAATGTGAGCGAAAGATGGATATGCCGCCGATAGGGTAGGGTTCCAGTAATCCGCGATTGGTCAGTTTTGTATTGCGGTTGGTACGCGGTGCCATATTTGAATATTGCGTGTTTCTGTTAGAGTAGATTTTTTTCGGTTTTGAATTCGAGTAGGGTATTTCGGGCACCACGTCGGTAATATTCGGAAGTGCGTTTTTTTTTTCTTTTCAGCGGTTGTTTTTGTTCCTTTTCCTCCGAATGAAGTTACGAATTTAAAGTAGATTCGATGGAAGTTGTTCGGCGCGTTTTAAATCGGGCATTTGAACCGGTGGCTGAGTTTTTGTAATTCGGACTTAGTTTGCTCGCGTAAGAGCCGCGACCGAAACTCCTCTCCGAACTAGCTAGCTAGCCAGCAACCACCACCTGCATAAATTTGTTGTCACGTTTTTGACAGAATGCGGTCAAAGATTTGAATTTCTTTTTTCAAAACTTCAAAAAACAAGAAGAGTCTTAAAGTTTATGTACCTGAATACTAGTGGCGATGACTTGAGCGCTCAATAGCTTCCTGAAGGTCCGTTTTTCCTAACACACAAAGAACTCCCTCTAGTCAGGGAGCATTTAAGTTGAGCAAAATGTTCTAGAGCTTCATTCGCTGGTATTTTCTTTGATAGGGATTCTTCAGAACCTGTTATTCCATGACTCATTGTCAATTGAACTTATGTTTTGAAAAACCACACTGTGTTAAATCGCTGCAAGGAAAATCATGTGTGAAACTCCCTTCATCCAACAAACAGGACTTCCTCCACATTTGGTGTGTAAAGACTTACTTACAATGTGTCACATTATATTTCTCCCTTGTCAGGAAGTAAAAGCATACATCGTGTATACAGTAATGGGATTTCCACTTCAGGCCAATCTCTAAACTACAATTCTCCACTCTAGAATATGACCTGCATCATTTCGCTTGCCCTTGTTCAAATGGCGTGGCACATCACGAAAAGTAGCTGCGGCATACAATCGTGTTATAGCACTGCTATAACAACTTTTATGGTCTGATAAATCGTTTTAGTGTACTCTTGTTGAACATTTTTCAAAACATAAATTTTTAAATTAGGTGCTCGTAACAATGGTGGCCGTGGCTATACAATGTCATCAAGAAGAACGACATTGGTAACAACAATAACACCAACAACTGTAACCAAGAGCAAGGACAACACAACGACTATTGTGTGACAGAACTGATGACGCTGGTGGAGGATGGTAGATTTGAAAAGCCTAAAACCGTTTGGTTGCTAGTCCTTTGCAATGATGTTTCGATGGGGGAGGGATAAAGTCTCTACTGATGTTGGTTTTCTAGTCGACGTAATGGTACAATGGTGTTTCCATGCATTTTCTACCGGCAGGGCATCGAAGAAGAGTCAAAGGATGTTGTCTCTCATTTATATTTTTGAGAAATATTGTATTTACGAGAGTCTGAACCAGAATACCTTAAGGGATATTTCGTGGCAGAGATTCAAGTCAGCTCTCATCGAAGAGCGTTCAGTGGATGGTGGCGGTGTGTTATGGTTGAATAGACGTGGGTTCACGTTTAGTGCACTGAAGTGATTATTTGCAACGATGCCTTAAAATTTTTTATCTTTGATAATAACTGAGAAGTGGGTGTTATTTTATAAATTTCTCTTGGCATTTTCACGCTATGAATGAAAGAAATCCTTAATAATTCCAATAATCTCCATGATCTTGAGGCATTATTCACCAATATTTCCCACGAGTCTATGCATCTTTATTTACAGTCTCTATAGACCAACAAACTCCATATCGATCCCTAAAGCACTTTATTCTGATAAGAAATATAATGAATGGTTCACAAACCATTGTTTCGATACCATAAACACCTACTCAATGGTGGTTTTGCACCGTTTCCTTTGTAAGTGATGTCATCTGAATGCTACTTTCAACCGCCAACAGCCCTCTAGAGTCATATACAATATTTTGCAACAACATAAAATCTGTCGGCGGATCTACTGGAAATATCTGCTATTTAATCTTAATTGCTAACGTTATGACCTTAACGAAGTGAATTATAGATGTCATAAAGTTCTAGAAAATTTCAAAATGAGAGATGAAAATCGCGACGAAAATTTTCACTTTTGTAAAATGTAGATGTTATATTTATATCAAGCTGTATATAGTATGCATAGGAAAAGAAAGCTTTTCCTGGAATTGATGTTAGCATCCTTGTATGTGTAAATGTGTGTCCTTGCGACGTGGATAGATAATTAGGAGAAATTGCTAATATGGTCAATTAAGATTATGAATGATGATAAATCAAATCTTATCTAATGGGAATCGCTTTATTGTTCGTTAAATTAATGGTTATTTTGCTGGATGAGTTTCGGTTATTGTTTGGAGAAATTTCAGGACATTTGTTTTGTGTAATTAATTGAAAGATGTTCATTTGCTAAACGTTATAATTTTATTTGTTAGAATGATAAGTGACAACTTGATGGTATTAATTTAGAATGCAAATGATTTGGGACAAAGAAGCCTCATTAATAATATCAAGAGCATTTATAAATTTGATTCTGCGGGTTATGGTTGCTTATTTGTTGATTTTTAATGAACGGAAATAGTTTTATAGCACCCACATTTTGAGGAAGGGGAACCGGTGCTTAGTTAACCAGTTACATGAAATTTTGTGAGAAATTGCTCAGTAATATTTTGAAAGGAAACGTATCTTTTCGACTGGTTAGCGTTATATTTTTAATGTTTTCACAAAAAAATGTATGGAGTGTTAGACACAAGTTTTCATCTATGTAATAAGCTGGCAACCTTTGTCTAATTCACTTTATAATGCTTTTGATGTTTGAGAGTATCGTTTTGAATTGTGTGAAACTTGAGTTTGACAAAGCATTAAACATTTAATTTGTCAATTTGAAAATGAACTAGATGGGTCAAGCATAGGTTACTTCATCTGAATACATTATCAAGAGAGTGAGGGGTCCAAAAAAGATTCTTCTCCTGATGAGGCCCCTTCCTCCGCACTACAAAAGACTGAAGCAAAGAAAAACGAACAAAGAAAGAACTATCACTTCTTCGCCTGTTGGGCAAATTGTTTGCAGGGACATCTTGTTTTGCGGTTGGACTGCTCATCCAACGTGAATGCTGCATTAAAGGCGGCTGCTACATAGAAGAATATATGTCCTGATCGGCAATCAAGTACGAACAAACTGCACAAAACACTGCTCTCCCAAAACAATAAAGGGGATAATACGCTAAATAAGGGGCTGAACTGCTGCTAATGGGTTCAGTATAGCACTGGAGAAAACATCAAACAGACCATCCTTAGAGTAAGGACAATCAGTACTAGGGCAGTGCTGGTCAAATCGAAGCCAACAGTCATATACCTGGAATTCTTGATAGATTCGAAGATGGGTTTTTCCAAGCGAAGCAGTGCAACGGCAGATAAGGGTGTTTGGGGCGTATTAGCTATGAGTCTACTTATGTCGGAAGTATGGGGATCCAACCATACGTGAGGTTGATGAGCAGTGTAAGTTTATGCAATATAGACGGTCATAAAATAACGTGCTCTAATCAGAATAGTAGAGCAGACTAGACTATGGCAGACTATCCAGAAAATGAAGTTTGGTGGCATGCAGGTATTCGGTTAACGCGAACTCAATACTTTACCTACCGCGATAATGAGTAAGGAGCGACTTGGTTTATTGATACCGTAAGCAGCTTTCAGGTTGTTGAGTGGGTCAGTTTCTTTGCGATAAAGTAGAAACCTAAATGGAAGATGACGAGAGCACCTATGTTTAATCTTAAAATGCCTTTCCCGATTGCGTGCCGCGGCCCCGTGGTCCGACGAACGAGACTGCAGACCCCTGAAACTTAAGAGGAGTAGGACAATCAAGACTTCGGATCAACCACCGTAGCACGACGCACAGTTACTTCACCCGAGGAAGCTAGTCTCTAATTCACGTGTTCACCAAACCGATTTTCCACTTTTGATTCGAACAACGAAATGAAAAAACGAGGAGGTTACTCTTAATTCTCACTGTTTCGTTAATATCCAATCAATATTCACAACTAATCTTACAGCTAAAAGGACTGCAGTAATCGTGGCCAAATTATTAAAATTCAAAAATATACCTATTACTCTCCCTATTTGGGGCCCCGCTATGAACCGCCAGACGCCCGATCTCCCTTGCCGTCACAATTCTTTCAGCTATTAAGTTCCTGGGCTTTTTGAAATCTTGATCGCCTTTTTGTTCCCCTTGATGCGTTATTTTTCCGCCCTTAAGATGCTCCAATTCCAATTTTCCTTTTCTTTACTATTACGTCTGCCTAATTGTACCTTGAGTCGAACTCCGGCACGCTTCGCCACTAAGATTAAAATATAACGTCACCGTCATCTTCCAGCCCTTTTTATACTTTTAAGTTTAAAGGCTTAGCCATTTGCACTTCCACTAGCAAGTACATCTTGAAGTTGGTGGGATTGCCGGCTGTTATCCTGCCAGTTGTCTCTACTACTGCTCTTGGCACTGCAATGTCACTGTTACGGCTATTGTTGCTGCTGGGGTGCTCGCTGCCGGCGCTGAGGCATTCTTTGCTGCTGCTGTTGCGCTGCTTGCTGTTGTGGCGATGCCTGCTGCAAGTCTGCGCATGATGACGACGAGGATGATTGCGAGCCAAAGGCAAGCGTAGATATTACGGCTGGTGGTGCATAAACTTGCCCTGATTGAAACACATTTTGAATTGGTTCATCTACCAAACCCAAAGAGAGGGAACGAAATTTTTTCAGAGGTCGTTGAAGCAAAAGTTTCCGACTTCAAATCAAGCCTGACCAGCCAATCAATTCTTCATTTCAATGAAACACTAACATCTGACCTCATACCGAGCTTGAATCACATTGATTATTTTGTCAGCTATGAAGACTTGTGTTTCATATTTCGCAGGACAAACAACAAAAAATCATGTGGTACTAATGGTAGTCCAAATGTAGTTTTCCGACATTTGCCGGAGGTCGCTATTAGGAATTATTGCATATTGTTCAATAACATGTTGAGCAATTCATATTTCCCAAATGAGTGGAAAAAGGCTAAGGTATTTCCGATCTTGAAGAAAGGAAAAGAATCTTCATGCCCTAAAAGCTATCGCCCAATCAGCTTGCTGCCTAACATCAGCAAGGTGTTTGAAGTGATACTCAACAGAGCATTAAACGCCCACATTGAGGAAAATGAGTTGATGCCGAATTGCCAATTTGGTTTTCGTACCAGGCATTCGACCACACGTGCAATAATGAAAGTACCCTCAGACATCTGTTTTTTTTTTTTTGGTGGTAGGGAGGTGAGAGCATTTCCGCCCGCCGAGTCTGGCAGTCTGGGACCCCCATGGAGGATACCCTTGGACTACCCACTAAACACCTCCCCTGTCAATCTGAGAACCTAGCCTGGAACCGTTTGACACATTACTTCGGGCCAGGTCTCGTTTTGTTACGCCGTGGGGCGCCTTCAAGCTGGGGAGTTCCTTTCCTAGCGGGAGGGGAGAGGGGAAGAGGAAATGCCAGAAGAGCGATCCTCCAGCCCCAGCGCCTCCGGCTGCTGTGAGTCCCTTTTATATTTCAGGACTGCCCGAGCATAATGTGCCACCTGGTTCCATTTGTCAACCGATTCGAGCATCACCGCAACTATATTATCCGGGGTGAGCTCTCCCGTCTCCCTGTAGAGTTCCCTTCGCAGCCTGACCCATTTTGCACACGCAAAAATGTGTGACAGGCATTGTCCTCCTCTCCTGGGCAAAACCGACAATCGGGAGACCGTGACTTATCGATCTTGTGCAGGTAAGACTGAAAACACCCGTGCCCGCTCAAAAGCTGGGTCAGATAGAAGTCAGTCTCACCATGCCTTCGATTAAGCCACGGTCTCACGCTCGGGATGAGGCACGCAGTCTACCTTCCCTTCGTGCAATTCCCCCAAGACTGCTGCCAATCGTTGAGCGAGCGTTGTCTCTCCTCGCGGACAACCATCTCCCTCGCATCCTCGTTTCGGCGCAAGTAGATAGCGCGGCGCTCTCTAGCAAGGAGGGCGAAAGGTATCACGCCTGCAATCACTCTCACCGCCAAGTCGGAGACTGTCGGATACGAAGATGCAATTCTCAGTGCTCCTCTTCTCTGTACCTGTGCCAATCGTTTTCGGTATACCTCCTTGCTGAGAGCGTCGCCCCATACCTCTGCTCCGTACAGTAGCACTGACCCTACAGCACTCATCAAGAGGCGTCTTCTTGATGGGCTGGGTCCCCCTACGTTGGCCATAAGTCGACTCAGGGCCGATATTCCCGAAGCAGCCTTCTCAGCCGTTGCCCTGATTTGCTCAGAGAAACTCATCTTCGAGTCAATCAGTAGCCCCAGGTACTTCACCGCTGGCTTCGATTCGATTTGTATACCTCCAATACTGATCATCCTTACTCTAGGGATTCTCTTTTTTGTCAAGATGACCACTTCGGTTTTCTCCAGTGCTAAACTGAGCCCGCGAGCAGTTATCCAGTCCCTCACTCGGCGCATTAGCATACCTAGCCTAAGTTGCGCTTGTTCAACGGTGCGTCCAGCGACCAGAGCCGCAACATCATCCGCATAGCCGACCAAGCGCGACTCATCTGGCATCTCAATTCTCAGTAGCCCGTCGTAAGACACGTTCCACAGGTCCGGACCAAGGATAGATCGCTGGGCAACACCCGATGTAATTTCCATCCCTCGTTGGCCCTGTGTCGTGTCGTAGAGCAGGCTTCGGTCCTTTAGGTAGTTCCTCAAAAGCCGCATTAGATATTCTGGAACTTGAAAAGAGTTTTCCAGCGTATCCAGAATATCCACCCATCTAGCGGAGTTGAAGGCATGCCTGACGTCGAGTGTCACCAACAGGACGATCCGTCGCTTGCTGCGACTATATGCCTCTGCCTTTTGGACCGCGTTCACCACCTCTGCAATCGCATCAATGGTAGAACGTCCTGCTCTAAAGCCGTACTGCCGAGGATATAGGTATGAGTGGGAAAAGGCTAAGGTATTTCTGATCTCGAAGAAAGAAAATGAATCTTCATGCCCTAAAAGCTATCGGCCAATCAGCTTGCTGCCTAACATCAGCAAGATGTTTGAAGTGATACTCAACAGAACATTAAACGCTCACATTGAGAAATATGAGTTGATGCCAAATTGCCAAGTTGGTTTTCGTGCCAGGCATTCGACCATACATGCAACAACGAAAGTAACCTCAGGCATCTGTTGGAAACTAAATGATAGAGAATGTGTTGGAGCATTGATATGAAGAAAGCCTTCGATACGGTGTGGTTAGATGGAATAGTTTTTAAACTCCTTCAGGACAGGTTCCTCAGCCACCTTGTCGCAATGATGTTCAATATGTTATATGGGAAATCGTTTGTTATAACTGATGGAAATCTGACAACAATGCTTGAATTCAAGGTCTTGAATGATCTACAGTACAAGGAACAGTTACTGCGCCTCTGCTCTTTTCAATATATATTCGCAAGCTATTGAACGGCTCTGATTTGAACGTCTCGCCAACACGATCATTGGTTGCGTCTATACGGCAGACCGAAACAGTTCAGAGAAATCTCAAAAAAAAAATTTCAATGGTGTGCAGCTATACACCGACGATTGACAAATGGAAATCAATGCGCAGAAGTGCGAAATAATCTTTTTTCGGATAACGCTGCAGGGGGTCAGTCAAAACCTGAAACTTAATTGGAAGGTTTTCCACATCAGGGCTGGCGAGGGTAGTTCAGAATGGGTTCCACATAACTCCTGTGTTCGATACTTTGGTGTTTATCTCGATCAGTATCTGTACTATACTGAACATGTCAAAATCATGCTCAGGAAGGCACAAAAAGGAGTCATGGCCCTACAAAGACTCTTTCATTCCAGATACATTGATCAAAAGGTCAAAATTATCTGTTACAAGACACTGGTTAGACCAGTTTTGACACATGCTTGTCAGATCTGGTACAACCAGAGCGCTAGTACTATGGAAAAATTAAGAGTTTTCGAAAGGAAATGTCTTCGTGCATGCACTGGTTTATACAGAAAGCCTGAAACGGATTGGTAGCATTTTATATCGAATAGAGGAATTAATCAAACTGCTAAAGTAACAAGAGTCGATATCTTCATATTGAAACTTCTTCGGAATCATATCGCAAGATCTGTAACTGTGTGTGAAAACCTTTGGATTTCACAGCCGTTTCACCCTTCAGATGGGTATATTGCGACTTTCCTCGCTACTGGCTTCGTTCCTCCAGAAGCATTCGTGTATTTGGATATGAATCGAAATGCTAGATTCATTGAAGCTGATCGAGCTGGGACGGAGCAATCTAGGTATTGATTGCTGAATGACAATGTCTAAATTATTCGTGTTTATTTGCAGTTTTTGTGTTTTTCGTTGCTCAGTTTTAGAGTTTCAGCTCATTATTGCTACATTTGGTGTTGTTGTTTATTTCTGTTGAAAATAAGGGATAGGTTAAGTATATGTTATGTTTATTATATTAGGTTCAGAGAAAAGGTTAAACGCTTAGGTTAGGAATATTGTGATAGATTTTTTTAGTATGAGATAAAGTTTTTGATTGAATTTCATTAGAATTAGGTTGTAATATATTAGGTATGGGATAAGAGTTCACTGTTGTGTTAAGATTATAAATAATTTTGAATAGCGCAGGTTGGTTTTTCTCCTTTTTCCAATCAAATCATAATATATGTAATAATCTTAATTAATTTGTTTAACTGATAACGTATAAATTTAGAGAGCCATTTGGACCATTAAGTTTTTGTATGTCTATTGTTTGGAATTTGCTTTATATTCTTTTAAAATTTAGAATGATTAATATTGAATAAACCGCTTTTGACTTTGATCGTCGTACGGCATTTGTATCGAATTCCGAGTGGCATCATACCTCGCAAAAACGTAGTCCGTAGTAGCAAGCTCCTTGAAGATAACAATTTTTCGCTCATCGTGTCGCCTTGGTTTTGTCGGTCTGAGTTGATGAGAATGGCGGCTTAATTCCTTGACAAATTCTTCTGCTCTGTCGTCGGGAAAAGTTGAAGAGCTCAACAGATCACGTGGTAAACTGGCAGACTCCCTACTCGTATATACGAGCCCCGCTACTGTTGTTATAAGTCACCTCTCCAAGCAGTTCGAATTCCTAAAAAAACTGTTGTCAGTGCCTCGGTCCAGGTGTTGTTTTCATGACAACGGATAGCAACTTTAAGTTGCCGATGAAATCACTCGATAAAATCGTCCGTGAAACGATCAATGCATGTGGGGCAGTATCGATACCCGACAAATAAGGCATGGTTTTTGTATCAATGTGAACTGTTGAGAACAACCTGATGAAAAGTTGCAAATCGGCGCGAAGACGTGACGCGGAACTTTTGACTGTTGACATTGCAAACATGATTGTGCCCATTTTTGACAGTCGGATTTTATGGACGACCATAGTTATGATTTTGACCGTTGTTTTACTTCCTGGATGGGACAGACTGCGTATCGACTCGAAAACTGAAAGGCCTATTCGATCCAGCCGAAACGTCACAACACAGTTCTGCGTCCGTCCCTGGAATTCGGACCTTTTTAAGTTGCAATGAATTGTCTGAATCTAGTAGATTATGCAATTCCTTGTCTGCATCTTGAGACACAGCAAGCCTGGAATAATCAAAATTTGGTTTTGAAATCATCTTAATCCTAGACAATGAGTCTATCGTTATGTGACCGATACCAGACACACGCTCAATATCGATTGTAAACTCACTAATATAATTTAGTTGTCGACGTTGCATTGGTGTTGCTTTGTTTAACGCTAAAATAAGGGTTTATGATCCGTACAGATAACAAAATGTCTACCCTCGAGCACATGCTTAAAATTCTGCACTGCGAAATAAATGGCAAATAATTTGTGATCAAATGCACTGTAAAACTGTTAGGTCTCGCTGTTGAGTTTTTTTGAAAATAAACTGAGCGACTTCCAATTTCCTGCGACTTTCTGTTGTAATGCAGCTCACAAAAGAGCCGAAAAGGCGTCTCCTTTTGGATAGTTAATCAACGTCGTCCGCTCCAAATCATCTTTGAGTTTATTTAAGGCGTTCTCAGCTTCAGGAGTCCCAGTAATCGGTGCATTTCCCTTCATTTTACCAAGTAATAAGCTATGGAGCGGGGCTTATCGACTTACTGTATGCTGCATGCAAATTCTATAGAAACTTTATTGAAATGGTCTTGGTTTCTGTGCCTCCAAGGCGACGGATAACGGCTTCGAAGGCTCATTGAGGCTATCTCCTCTTTTAATGACGTCACCGATTGAGCAAATTTTATTGACATGATTGCGACGAGCTGAGTTTGAGCGTACTTGCTTCAGCAATCTGACGATAGCAGATATGCCTGACGGCAAATCTGCTATCTTATCCAAAGATAGGTCTCCATGCGCCGCGAGTATCGCTCGTACGCCGGACAGCAATTTGTTAAGCTACAAGGGTCGGATAACTTCGTCCTTCATTGTTTTTCTCCTGAGATATTTTAGGTGGCACAAGATTGTGAGGGAATTTCGGTCACCAATTTCCTCAAATTGTAGAAGTTGTAAAGTTTTTCATCTTTCGTTTGGCACAGTCTTTTTATCAACTCGTCGCGCAACCTGAAATACGGTTTTTCTGTCGGAGGCTTCCGAACAAGATCCTTCACTTTTCCCTGTATTTCCTCTCAAGTAATAGTACAATAAAGGCGAATATGCCCTCTTCATTTTGTTTCTGTTCCATCAAAACAACGATTATAAACCATATTTCCGGATTTTCTCCGTCGAAGGGTGGAATTTGGTACGCCCAATTACTGCTGTTATTGTTGTACTGAATTATGTTCCGGCATTTTATACACTGCACTTCCTACTTCACCCTAAAAAACAAGGAATTACACCAACAGTTTCATACTGTATGACGTAAGAGATTGCAAATATTAGTTAAGCTCTCACAATAAATAATTACATACAACAATACATCAGACCGTATCTTTTGCAGATAGGACTTTTTGTACGTCTGGTTTGGACGGAACTGGGACTTAGTGGAATAGTGGAAAATTTCTTTAGCGAGGTTATTCTGCTTAGATTATTTGGGTGTCCGATCAATAAATACATGATTGTCAGAATATCGGTTTGCTTGTAGATAGCCGATTTTTAACAAAATTTTAGCATTAAGGTTAAACAACTCGGTTTTATACGAATTTAAAATAGTTTTGTTGACAATGCGATCAAGTTAATTATTCCAGGTTTTTTTTCATAAAATCGGATGCATTCTGATTAGCAAAAAAATATAAAGGGTAGTGATCCGACAAATTGTTACCATTCCTTTCAAGCTGTCGCCAAAAACCATTTTGCCATTGCTGCGTAAATAAACCCTCAAGCGTTACCACATAAAACGTAATACATGTTGAGAAAATTCATTTATGCTAATTGAACAAAATAGTGAATAGAACTCACCTTTGTCGTACATGAAATGTTAGAAATGGTTACGAAATTCAAATATAGCAAATTTCAAGATGATATTCTCATGTTGTAGTAATTCGATCCAAAATAATGCTCCACCAACCGTATAAATTCCAAGTAGAACACGAATAGCGATTGTAAACTATTTCCAGGTATGTATGCTCGAACATTATGTAGGATAATTGCAAGGAAATACATTTTCCGCCACTTGATTCTGTTGCAATGCATACTTCCATTTATAAAACTGATTTTCCTTAGAGTGAACTTCTCGCTCAGTCTTTCCCTCTTTCTCTTCTGACTTTACTTCTTTCAACATTGGGTTCTGGAGATGTTATGTTGTTTGAACGGAAAATTCGTTTAATACAACTACACTTCGTGATATGATTCACAAATGAAAATTTTTATGAGATATACATTTAAGAAATATGAGTCTACATATGTACTATATGTACACCTGTAGCTTACGAAGATAGTACCTTATTTATAAAAATGTAAACTCTTCTCAGTATGCTAAGATGGTGCTATCTGGGTTTAGTGCTGGTGTTTGCAGTCAAAAGACAAATGAATAAATTGTATAGTTTTGTACAAAAATGTCCTTAGGGGATGGTGGGTAAAAGAAGCTTACAATTTATATACCCTATAGTTTCCGTGGGACAGAGGTTGAAGTACTAACCTCATGCAGAATTAACACCGCGTTCAAGCCCCGTTTATTGCAAATTTCTTTCAGTAGTTCTCCTAAACGAAGATATACCAACCTAACGGTGAGAAATACAAATTATAAATCAGTAGAGTGGTACTTGCCATATTTTTTCGAGACTACTATTACAAAAGTATATTGTCGCGTGTTGTGGTTCGCGGCCAATAATTTTAATGTTCCGGGAAAGTGAAAACGCAATGTCTTTTAAATTAATTTAAAAGGTTTTATTTAATTACTTAAAAATGCACAATCACTTATTTAACTATTTCACAATTTTAATTTTCACTATTTAAAGTCTAACTTCCACTTGTCCATAAATTTCTATCGCAATTGTCTTCTAAAATCACTTCACAATCAACGAAAATCATTTTCCTATTACTCGATCAATATCGCTTTTCTATTCGCTCCACACTATCGCAGTTTTTATTATCGCGGTTCTAATGAATGATCCCCTCATTCATTCTCGCCCTTATATAGGGTCTCCAGCCGTTCAATGCACCTCTCGTACATTGGCGAATGTTCTGCCGAGAGGTACCTGGTATATTCGAGCAGCTTAATGAATGGAGCAGTGACTCACAAATGTTGATCATGCTTGGTGGAATCTCGTGGTTTCGGGTAAATTCATTTTGTTAATGTTCTTAATGGTTGTGAAAACAATTGCGACAGTAGCTCGCAGAATTATTTGTACATGTAACAATATGTTCTAACATTCCTCATTAACAAGTTTTATTCTTCACTGCTGGACTATGACAATGACAACAGATGGGGAAATTCGATTGCAGGTACTTTTCAATTCCCAATAATAGTATATAATTGCAATTGAAAATGTTCACTCCTCTTTCTTCTTCCTAGCTCTACAGCCCCTTTTGGGCCTTCGCTTAGAGATAGTTAGAGTATCTCATTGTCATGATCTAATGTATCGGCGCTCCCCAAGGTGGTATGATCATTATCACACTTTGGCCGTGTGTACGTCCACCCAGCTCCGATACGCTTTTATTTTGCACCACCACGTATCATAACTGAACGGGCTTATAGTCTGTCCGAAGAGCCACTCGAACTAAATCTCGTTAGCACCAACGAGACTTGAACTAGAGACCTTCGGCTTACGGGCTTAGTGCTCTAACCACTAAGCCACGCGGACTACTTAACTCCTAGGTATTTGTTTAGTTCTATATATATATATATATATATCCAGCATATTGACTTCAAATTTTTTTGATCGGTAGAGAGAACCTCTATCTTTCGCGCATCGAAAAAAAAATTCTTTCTAAGTCAATCTTGCGTCGTTAAAACACTAAAATCGCGATGAGTGCCATTTATGCAAAGCGCTTCGAGGCCGTGTTCCTTTGCACACACCCTAAAAGACCAAAAATGAACTATTTAGTGACGGCTAAACACATTAAAAAGTCTGTATCGTTTGTCAAGTAGTGGGTTCAACGATTTAAAGAGTCAAAACCGTCGATAGCCTTCCAAATCGTAGTGCGGTAGGAAAAGTGACCAAAAAAGGACGAAAAGCGAATCGTGGCTTTGTTTTCGCGCAATTCTGGCTTGGCTTTACGTCAAGAACAAGCGAAATTGAAGCAAAAAGGTCTCGAGTTATCACACGTCGCCATTCGGGAACATCTGTGCGCAAACAATGTAAAATGGCGGAGTACCGATAATGATTCCAAACACCGGAGCCGGCTGTGTACTGAATGGAAGCGGAAAAATGCATTGTGATACTTGATTGGCCTTCGCAATCGCCTGATGCAAATCCTGTCGAAAACGTCTGGGCCTACATCAAGCAGAAGCTCCGTGGAAAACGAGTTTACACGTTGAAGCAGCTCTCCCGACAAATTCGACTCATTTAGAGGGCGCTTCCCCTCGAATACACCGAAAATTTAGTGGAAAGTATGCCTAGGAGATGCCAAGCAATAATTGATGCTGGGCGTGACTGTACTCGCTATTAAACTGAAAGCGCGTTGCCTCAGAATGTATTTAATGTATGTATAAGTCAAAAACTGTTGGTAAATAAACTATTTCAAAATTATGCTGGAAACGCTCTTACTTAACAGACTGTAACAGAATAATTCCAATTACAAAAAAGAGCAAACAAAGGCACAGCTACGAGAAACAACAAAAAAAAAATACTAAAGTTTAGGAAGAGTGTTGACAAATTTTTTATAAACTAAATATGGGAGAAGGAAAAGCCCAAACTGAAGGTCGTCATGATTACGTGGTATTCTAAGCATGGGTGAGTGAAAATGCACCAAGCTACGCGAGAATGGAACATCAAAGATATTAGAGGATCTTGTAGAACGCAAAACGCTCCTCACTAAAACTTAGTTGACTGAGCGAGTATCAAGCAAACCATGGCAAAGTCTGTAGAGGAAACATTTATCAATGTAGACTCCAAGCTTTTCCAGCGAAGGAATATTGAGGATGGTTAAGCCTGATTCATAATAAATGTAGGGAACTCGGAACTTTAAGAAGATAATCCGGGTAAATTTTTCTGTACAGCTTCTAGCGAGAACTTCAAACACTTCGAATGGAGCGACAAAACTGGCGAACAAGGATGGAATGAACCAAACTAGAACATACTTCAACACAAGATAAAGGATCGGAAAAATAAAGGAATTTTTTAAGATCAACCCAGAAATGCTTTAGAAGTTCTTTCAGAAATATAAACATCAAACTTCAACTTAGTGTCGAATGTGACACCAAGTCCCTGAAAAGTGTAAACGTGCTTAGGTAAGAATTATTTAGCCAAAATTGAAAGGTAAGAGGACTAAGGTGATTGAAAGATGAACGATGAATGCACTTGGAAACATTTCGTGGAAGCTAGTTATTAGAACTCTAAAGTCAAATGGCATCCAAATCTTCTTAAAGCAGGGCACATTATCAGCATATAGAAGACATAAAGAGTTGACGACAATGCATGGCAAGTCATTTATAAACAGAGTGAGCAATAGAAGACCAAGAAATAGATCCTTGAAGAACACGGAAGACGGATGGAAGGGGGTGGTAAAACAGCCTTGAAAAGATACCTGACTGCCACGATTGGATAAATAAGAGAACGAATGGAGCATATATCCAAGAACGCTAAGAGATTTCAGTTTACTTAACAAAATATTGTGATCTACTAAGTCGAAGGTTTTAGAGAAATCCAAGTACAAAGTTTCAACTTGTAAACGGTCCTCCAAGGCTTTTGAAGCAACACTTATGAAGTCTAACAAACTGGTTAAAATTGACCGCCCTTTGATAAAACTATCTTGTTCAGGAACTAACACATCCTGAGTAAGTGAAAAAAGGTGCAGGTAGACGATTTTCTACAGTAGTTTGGAAGAACAAGGTAATAAGGACATTGGTCGATAATCAGCAACGTCTGACGTGACACCATTTTTAAAAATAGGAATAACATAGGATCTTTTCCAACACGAAGGAAAAGAGCCTGAAAATAAGCTACAGTTGAAGAGGAAGGAAAGGGGAACATAAATAAAAGTAGCTAATGATTTCAGAAAATGATTAGGAATACCGTCAGGATCTGAGCTGACAGAGTTGTCAAGCTCTAAAATAAACTTCATAATTCCTTTGGTATAGCAAATAAAAGAAAATGAGAATAGCAGGTGCATGATTGGGACCAAAGAGCCATTGCTGGGAGCAGCATTAAAAATAGCAAAAAACTGAGCTCTAAAAATTTCACTGATCTCAAGAAGTGAAATTGCTAAGCAGCCATTCCAATGAAGTGAGAATAAGATGCTGGAAGAGGATTTGAGAGAGCATATATATTTACAAAATGGTTTGAAATGATTTGAGTTTGTGGCGACATTTCTGTAAATTTTTATATTTCACACTTTGCATTTTGCCAATTTGACACCTGGCAATGTATAGTTTCAGTTTGCCATGACGAGTGAAATTTTCTATAAATGCATGGATTTTTTGTGGAGAATTCCAGTTCAGATTTGATGTTCATACAGTAACGATTTAGTATTTAACTGTTATTACTTCTATTTACTGTTAGCTTGTTAAAAAACATAATGATTCGTTCATTCCGTCATTATACCTAAACTTGAAATTTTCTGGATTTAGTTTCGTTTATTATGGTTTTGATTGCTTTGAGTTGTTGAACTTATGCATCTTAGTTAGATTTACTAAATGATAATCATGGAAGTTTTTACCACCTAACAATTAAGGAGCAACGCCATTATACAAAAGCGTTTTGTGGAAGTTAAATTATTACTCATCACTTTAAACCCTTCAATTGGTGACCCAGATAAGGCACAAGAGCCTCTGATTGAAAATCCAGTGCTTTTTCAACACGTGGACTTGCAACGAAAGTTGTCGTAAGTTTTAAGAAGGACGAGCAGTACCACGCTATCTAAGCCCGATTGTAATCACTGCAACAACCAGACAATTCAAATTCAATGCCAAATACAAGTCTAGAAAATAAATCCAAGAATCATTCCTTCAGTAGTATCAGTAGTGTCATTAATGTGGAGACTGATCAAACCTCGATGAAAGCAAAAAGTTCTCACAATTTGCAACCTGATAGAAAATTTGAGCTGAAAAGTCCTCAATCGATTGCCAATCAGATAAAACAAAACTATTGCAATTATTCCAGTAAGTCGGTTGCTAACAATTGTGCCAATGCTACAAGCGTGATCGAACCTGTCCCTGGTCCGAGTGGATTAAATCGCTTCCGGTCGTCATCCCCTTCAGAGAAACAAAATCCTCGTCCTGGGAAACTGTTTAGATCGAATTCGAGCCGAAACCATTTAGAAGAAAGTGATCCTGATTTCGATGATGAGGATACCGGTGCAATTGATTTGCACACCCAGCGACATCAATACACATTAAATGGAGCTGGAATATTAACAATAGCGAAAAGCCGATGAATTATGTTTCGCCAGTGGGCGAAAATCGATCGTCTTCAATGGTGGTAATAAATGGCGAAGAAAGCATTGATTTGTTACCCCGAGAAAAAAAGAATCGTTCCAACGGTCCGGATGTGTTGACTGCGCCCGATTTGCAATTGGATTGAGTGTCAGATTCAAGTGGCGATGATGATGATATCATTTTTGTTAATTCATCAACGGAACCAATAACATCAATTGACCTAACAAAAGATGATGAACCGGAAGAACCGACTTCTTCAACGGTTACAACTGACAGGCATCAACAATATCTGCAACATAGTACCAATTTGACGTCGATTGTCTCCTCCGCACCGAATTACCTTTCGATTGATCCTTACAATGTAAATTGGTATCAAAATAATGTCGAAAGCTCGGACAACGTATATAGGCAACCAGAAGTTGCAACCGTAACAGTATCTGAGTTGCAATCAACAACAACTGACTTTTGCTGTAATTCTGATATGCGACTACACTTGTTAAATCATACCAAACCAATGAGGCAGCAACCTCATTACTCTTATGGGACAGGACACTATCAGCTTCCACATCAATCTTCGTCGCTGCATCATGATCTACGGAACATACAACATTCAAGCCGGCAACAGGCCTACATAAAGAAATTGACACAACATTTGGAAGAGCAATTGCAGCGCGATTACAATGAGACCAATGAACGGATTAGTCGTTTCATTGAACAGCAAGCGGCCTTATTGAAAAGCAATCGGGAAAAAGCTAAACAAGAATATCAAATACTAGTTAGCAAAATCAATCGAGTAACTGACGAATTAAAAGTGATCTATAATCATACCAATACAACATCCACACAACTGGTTCCCGCTACCGACTGAAGGTGGCACATCCCAGCGCAACGCAAGTTCCTTTTGTTCCAGTCACAACAATATAGGTTGCCGCAGTAGTTCCATTGAAGTTTTTGCCAATACCTGGAGCAAATCCAATCACCTCAGCAGCAGCGTATCCTGGCTTACAGGTATGGAGACCACCCTAGATATCACTTCCGCTTGGACATGCAAGAGGAGTGGTTATTAGGAATCACCTCCAGGAAAAATTTATTTAAAATTAATTTAGTTAAAATATTCTTATTTATAGTAAAATATTGTATCTAATGTCATAGCTATATTATCCGTCATGGCAACAAATACTTAACATCAACACATAACAATACAGGGTTCGACCGGCCACAACCCAGCTTTGCGATATGCGGCAGAACCGGCCATAACTGAGCCCCGCTACATATTTCCTACTACTACTTCAATTTTTTTTACTCGACCGGACACAACCTAGCATTTTCTGGATTTAGTTTCGTTTATTATGGTTTTGATTGCTTTGAGTTGTTGAACTTATGCATCTAAGTTAGATTTACTAAATAATAATCATGAAAGTATTTACCAACTGACAATTAAGGAGCAACGCCATTATACAAGAGCGTTTTGTGGAAGTTAAATTATTACTCATCAACTTAAACCCTTCAAGTTCAGAGAGCCTTCAATACTGCAAAAATAAGAAACCTTAGCTATCTGCATATGTTTCTTAACTATAGACCTCAGATGAGAAAAAGCGTTACGTGACTCAGGGGATCTGTCACGTTAAAAATGGTGATGTGCTCGATCTTTGGCTTTGAAGACTTGGCTCACAGCGAGAGTTAGCCAGGGACAGTCACAAGCGGAATGAAATCAGCGTTCAAGAAGTCATAGAAATTGTTGCAACAAGTATCCGAGTCAGAAACGCAAAAGAAGGAGGACCAAACAACGAAGCGAATTGTTTCGGAAAGTTGCTCATAATTAGTTTTATAAAAGCTATAGCACTGGCACTCTTTTTGATGATAACGGACAGAGGCAATAAAGTAAATTTCGAAACGTAAAAGGGGATGGTGAGGATCAGGAGAAAGATAAGGAAAAAGAACAGAAGATGAGCATAACAATGATTTTGCCATACTAGAGAAGAATAAGTCTAGGATAGGATTATTAACGTGAGAAAATGATTAAATTGAGCAAGGGAACACAAAGACGTAAAAGAAGAAATTAAAAACCAAATTTGAGATGAGTCAGAAGTAATCTAAATGTCATCCCGCGAGAGTTCAGAAAGATTAAAATATCCACATAATATTAAGGGACAATTTGAAAATCGCGATGAGGAAACACTAGATATTCCGGTGAGGAAGGCACTTTAGACCAGAAAAGATACCTACAAAATATGAAAGTGCAAAAAACAAGAAGAGAAACAGTCAGTTTGAAAGAAACGATTACTCGTTTGATCAAGTTGTCCCTCGTCAGCTTCTGACGACTAATTATTTTCGCAGATGAGCCAAATTTCTTACTATCGCAATCTAAGATGTCTTCGGTAGATGTATTAAACGCAAGCCTTGATACAAAGACTTGTTTCGGTGGCGCTACTACTCCTCAGGATCATGCCAAATTTCCGAATTCTTGGGAATAGCTCCCCGATGAGATGAAGATATCTGTGTCAGACTTCTTGTAATGATGGACGAACCAGGCTGTGAAGTATTGGGAATTTAAATTTTACTCATCAATAGTCCAGCAGCTATATGTTATGAGGTAATTTATTTTATCCAAATACTTGAAAAATAAATGCATGAAAATAATGATTCATTGATAATTTATTCAAATATTTTCAAATTAAAATGGATGTTTTTTTGTAGTAGGGTGTGTATGCCATTTCTGCAGAGAGTGTGGGACTCCCATGCTTGCAAAAAGGCGACTGGACTACCCAGTAAACACCTCCCCTGTCAACCTGAGAACCTAGCCTGGAACCGTCTGACACATTACTTCGGGCCAGGTCTCGTTTTGTTATGCCGTGAGGCGCCTTCAAGCAGGGGGATCTTTTTCCTAGCGGGAGGGGAGAGGGGAAGAGGAAGCACCAGAAAAGCGATCCCCCAGCTGCTGTGAGTCCCTTTTATCTTCTAGGACTGCCCGAGCATAATGTGCCACCCGGTTCCATTTGTCAACCGATTCGAGCATCACCACAACTATATTCTCCGGGGGTGAGCTCTTCCGTCTCCCTGTAGAGGTCCCTTTGCAGACTGACCCATTTTGTACACGGAAAAAATGTATATCAGGCATTGTCCTCCTCTGTTGGGCAAAACCGACAATCGGGGGACTGCGACTTACTAAGCTTGTGCAAGTAAGACTGAAAACACCCATGCCCGCTCAAAAGCTGGGTCAGATAGAAGTCAGTCCCACCAAGCCTTCGATTTAGCCACGGTCTCATATCCGGGATGAGGCGCGCAGTCCACCTTCCCTTCGTGCAATTCACCCAAGACTGCTGCCAATTGTTGAGCTTACGCTGTCTCTCCTCGCGGACAACCATCTCCCTCGCATTCTCGTTTCGGCGCAGGTAAATAGCCCGGCGCTCTCTTGCAAGGAGGGCGACAGATATCACGCCTGCAATAACTCTCACCGCCGGATCAGAGACTGTCGGATACGAAGATGCAATTCTCAGTGCTCCTCTTCTCTGTACCTTTGCCAAACGTTTTTGGTATACCTCCTTACTGAGAGCGTCGCCCCATACCTCTGCTCCGTAGAGTAGCACTGAGTCTACAGCACTCATCAAGAGGCGTCTTCTTGATGGGCTGGGCCCCCTACGTTGACTATAAGTCAACTCAGAGTCGATATTCCCGAAGCAGCCTTCTCAGCCGTTGCCCTGATTTGCTCAGAGAAACTCATCTTCGAGTCAATCAGTAGCCCCAGGTACTTCACTGCTGGCTCCCATTCAATTTGTAGGTCTCCAATGCTGATCATACTTACTCTAGGGATTCTCTTTTTTGTCAAGATGACCACTTCGGTCTTCTCCAGTGCTAAACTGAGCCCGCGAGCAGTCATCCAGTCCCTCACTCGGCGCATTAGCATACCTAGCCTAAGTTGCGCTTGTTCAACGGTGCGTCCAGCGACCAGAGCCGCAACATCATCCGCATAGCCGACCAAGCGCGACCCATCTAGCATCTCAAGTCTCGGTAGCCCGTCGTAAGACACGTTCCACAGGTCCGGACCAAGGATAGATCCCTGGGCAGTACCCGATGTAACTTCCATTCTTCGTTGGCCCTGTGTCGTGTCTTAGAGCAGGCTTCGGTACTTTAGGTAGTTCCTCAAAAGCCGCATTAGATATTCTGGAACTTGAAAAGAGTTTTCCAGCGTATCCAGAATATCCACCCATCTAGCGGAGTTGAAGGCATTCCTGAAGACAAGTGTCATCAACAGGACGATCCGTCGCTTGGTGCAACTATATGCCTCTGCCTTTTGGACCCCGTTCACCACCTCTGCAATTGCACCAATGGCCGTACTGCCGAGGAGATAGGTCCCCAGCAGCACGTATCGCGTCAGTGAGTCTTCCCTTGATGAGTTTCTCTAGCACTTTCCCAGCCGTGTCTAGCCTGCATAACAGGCAGTATGCAGACGGCAATCCGGGATTTCCCCCGCCCCGTAGGCAAGCGTTGAATGTGCTGAGCAGCAAGTCAGGACAATGGTGATAGACGAGCCGAAACACCTCAGCTGGAACACCATCTGGACCTGGAGCCTTCCTCGCTTTCAATGAGAGGACTGCCTCCTCCAGTTCCACCTGTGTGAAGAGTGGACACTCGACTGCTGTTTTACCATGGGCAGCGTCAACACGGACGGGATAGGCGGGGAAGAGTCCCCACACTATCGAGTCCATCTTTTCCGCGTCATGTATACAAGGAGTCCTCTCCCTGAAGGCAAGGAAGGCTCCAGGTCCAGATGGTGTTCCAGCTGAGGTTTTGCAGCTCGTCTATCACCATTGTCCTGACTTGCTGCTCAGCACATTCAACGCTTGCCTACGGGACGGGGTTTTCCCGGTACGATGGAAGGTGGCGAGGCTCGTGCTGGTCAGCAAGGGGAAGGGAAATCCCGAATCGCCGTCTGCATACCGCCCGTTATGCATGCTAGACACGGCTGGGAAAGTGCTAGAGAAACTCATCAAGGGAAGACTCACTGACGCGATTCGTGCTGCTGGGGACCTATCTCCTCAGCAGTACGGCTTTAGAGCAGGACGTTCTACCATTGATGCGATTGCAGAGGTGGTGAACGCGGTCCAAAAGGCAGAGGCATATACTCGCACCAAGCGACGGATCGTCCTGTTGGTGACACTCGACGTCAGGAATGCCTTCAACTCCGCTAGATGGGTGGATATTCTGGATACGCTGGAAAACTCTTTTCAAGTTCCAGAATATCTAATGCGGCTTTTGAGGAACTACCTAAAGGATCGAAGCCTGCTCTACGACACGACACAGGGCCAACGAAGGATGGCGGTTACATCGGGTGTTGCCCAGGGATCTATCCTTGGTCCGGACCTGTGGAACGTGTCTTACGACGGGCTACTGAGACTTGAGATGCCAGATGAGTCGCGCTTGGTCGGCTATGCGGATGATGTTGCGGCTCTGGTCGCCGGACGCACCGTTGAACAAGCGCAACTTAGGCTAGGTATGCTAATGCGCCGAGTGAGGGACTGGATGACTACTCGCGGGCTCAGTCTAGCACTGGAGAAAACCGAAGTGGTCATCTTGACAAAAAAGAGAATCCCTAGAGTAAGGATGATCAGTATTGGAGATATACAGATCGAATCGAAGCCAGCGGTGAAGTACCTGGGGCTACTGATCGACTCGAAGATGAGTTTCTCTGAGCAAATCAGGGCAACGGCTGAGAAGGCTGCTTCGGGAATATCGGCCCTGAGTCGACTTATGGCCAACGTAGGGGGACCCAGCCCATCAAGAAGACGCCTCTTGATGAGTGCTGTAGGGTCAGTGCTACTGTACGGAGCAGAGGTATGGGGCGACGCTCTCAGCAAGGAGGTATACCGAAAACGATTGGCACAGGTATAGAGAAGAGGAGCACTGAGAATTGCATCTTCGTATCCAACAGTCTCCGACTCGGCGGTGAGAGTGATTGCAGGCGTGATACCTGTCGCCCTCCTTGCTAGAGAGCGCCGCGCTATTTACCTGCACCGAAACGAGGATGAGAGGGAGATGGTTGTCCGCGAGGAGAGACAACGCTCGCTCAACGATTGGCAGCAGTCTTGGAGGAATTGCACGAAGGGAAGGTGGACTGCGCGCCTCATCCCGGATGTGAGGCCGTGGCTAAATCGAAAGCATGGTGAGACTGACTTCTATCTGACCCAGCTTTTGAGCGGGCACGGGTGTTTTCAGTCTTACCTGCACAAGATCGGCAAGTCACGGTCTCCCGATTGTCGGTTTTGCCCAGGAGAGGAGGACAATGCCTGTCACACATTTTTCGCGTGTACAAAATGGGCCAGGCTGCGAAGGGAACTCTACAGGGAGACGGGAGAGCTCACCCCGGATAATATAGTTGCGGTGATGCTCGAATCGGTTGACAAATGGAACCAGGTGGCACATTATGCTCGGGCAGTCCTAAAATATAAAAGGGACTCACAGCAGCCGGAGGCGCTGGGGCTGGGGGATCGCTCTTCTGGCAATTCCTCTTCCCCCCTCCCCTCCCGCTAGGAAAGGGACTCCCCAGCTTGAAGGCGCCCCACGGCGTAACAAAACGAGACCTGGCCCGAAGTAATGTGTCAAACGGTTCCAGGCTAGGTTCTCAGATTGACAGGGGAGGTGTTTAGTGGGTAGTCCAAAGGTATCCTCCATGGGAGTCCCACACTACCAGACTCGGCGGGCATAAATGCCTTCACCTCCCTACCACAAAAAAAAAAAAAAAAAAAAAAAAAAAAAAAAGGATTCCGTAGGGCACCAAGCTCCTGCATGACCAGCTTGTAGCCAAGGCCCCGTGGAGCCTTGTTCACACTGTCCACTAGATCTTGCTAGCAGCGAACTTTGCCCCTGTTGATCAATTTGCGAAGGCATTTCCTGGCCGACTTATATGCTGCATGCTTCGTCACGGTTCCGCGCCCGTTGAGCCTCACGTCGAAGCTTGTGACACTCCCTTCACTTTTCAGCTATTTCAGTTCACCACCAGTACACTGGGGGCTTGCCGTGCCGGGATCTTCCACGGGGCATAGAAGCGCAGCAAGCAGTCGTAATGATGCTCATAGTAGAGTTCACCACGTCTTGAGCTGCCAGTTCTTCCGTCCCCTCCGAAGCTCCCTGCAGCGGCTCACCTGCTGTGAGCACCTCGACGAACCTCTCGACGTTTATCCTTCCGATGTTCCTTCCAGTTGTAGAAAGGCGAGAGCACGGACGTCGGGAGACAACATCACTTATCTCAAGCAGAATGCACTGATGGTCACTGGCTGAGTAGTCTTCTAATACTTTTCAGTTGTGTATCCTCCGTACTAAGGACTCCGAGGTGAATAAATGCCTTTGCTACACACCGCCTAAGTATGTAAAGGACCCGATAGGAGTTCTCTATGTTACAAATGCGGTGTCATGAAACATTAAAGACAAATTTGTACTAAGGAGACACACTGTATTCTTTGCAAGGATGCTTATCCAAGACCGGATTTTGGACACGTCTTGAGATCAGGAAAATTTCGAGTTTTCCAGGAAGCCCTAGTCAAGCTAAAATCAGAACTTAAATGACCCGCATCCTGCAGCTAAGCCTACACCGCAGTTCAACCACACAAAAAGCCGACTTTTTGCTGCTGAGTCAGCAACACCATGATAAAAGTTCAGAATCATGGTACTGCCACCATTTGGTTCAAAACAGTGATTTCCAGGCGGAGAGCTGTGGACGTGGGGATGGTTTTGTGTGGATTCGGTGCTCAGAAGCCACCTTCTTTAGTGTGCACCTAGCGCCGAACGAATCGACGTCATCCTTCAAAGCCAAGTGTCAGGCTTTGGAGGGCGCAATCTCGAACGCAGATGGGAACGTGCTCGTTGGCGGGGAAAACGAATCCTAGAAATGGCGGCCAGGAGGACGCTCGTTATACTGAACACCGGAAATACGCCGACTTTCTACCGTATTGCCTGTGAAGGAACCATACCGGACGTGACATTCGCCTCGATGTCCTTATTACGGAGGATACACAACTGGAGAGTATTAGAGGTTTACTCAGCCAGTGATCATCACTGCATTCTGCTTGAGATAAGTGATGTTGTCTCCCGACGTCCGTGCTCTTTCTACAATTGGGTGGAACATCGGAAGCATGAACGTCGAGGTACTCACAGTAGGTGCAGCACTGCAGGCAGATACGGCAGAACTGGCAGCTCAAGACGTGGTGAACTCAAGAATAAGCATCATTACAACTGCTTGCTGCGCTTCTATGCCCCGTCGAAAAATCCGGCACGGCAAGCCCCCAGTGTACTGGTGGTCAACTGAAATAGCTGAAAAACGCAGGGAGTGTCACAAGCTTCAGCGTGAGACTCACCGGGCACGGAACCGTGACGAGGCATGCAACCGCGTAGCAGCATATAAGTCGGCCAGGAAATGCCTTCGCAAATTCGCTGCTAGCAAGATCTAGTGGACAATGTGAGCAAGGATCCACGGGCCTTGGCTAAAAGCTAGTGATGCGTAAGCTTGGTGCCCTACGGAAACCTTGTATAAATGATGCGGAAAAGATGGACAAGATAGTGCGGGCGCTCTTCCCCACCCATCCCGTCCATGTTGACGCTGTATATGGCGAAACAACAGTCGAGTGTCCATTCTTCACACAGCTGGGACTGGAAAAGGCAGTCCTTTTGCTGAAAGCGAGGAAGGTTCCAGGTCCAAATGGTGTTCCCGCTGAGGTGCTGCAGTTTGTCTATCACCATTGTCCTGACTTGCTGCTCAGCACATTCAACGCTTTCCTACGGGACGGGGTTTTCCCGGTGCGATAGCAGATGGCGAGGCTCGCGCTGATCAGCAAGGGTAAGGGAAATCCTGAATCGCCGTCTGCATACTCCCCGTTATGCGCGCTAGATACGGCTGGGAAAGTGCTAGAGAAACTCATCAAGGGAAGACTCACTGACGTGATTCATGCTGCTGGGGACCTATCTCCTCGGCAGTATGGCTTTAGAGCAGGACGTTCTACCATTGATGCAATTGCAGAGGTGGTCAGCGCTGTTCGACGGCAGAGGCATATAGTTGCACCACGCGACGGATCGTCCTGTTGATGACACTCGTCTTCAGGAATGCCTTCAACTCCACTAGATGGGTAGATACGATGGATACGCCGAAATCCCCTCTTCAAGTTCCAGAATATCTAATGCGGCTTTTGAGGAACTACCTAAAGGACCGAAGCCTGCTCTAAGACACGACACAGCGCCAACGATGGGTAGAAATTACATCGGGTTTTGCCCAGGGATCTATCTTTGGTCCGGACCTGTGGAACGTGTCTTACAATAGGCTACTGAAACTGGAGATGCCAGATGCGGATGCTATGCGGATGATGTTGCGGCTCTGGTCGCTGGACGCACCGTTGAACAAGCGCAACTTAGGCTAGGTATGCTAATGCACTGAGTGAAGGACTGGATGACTGCTCGCGGGTTCAGTTTAGCACTGGAGAAGACCGAAGTGGTCATCTTGACAAAAAAGAGAATCCCTAGAGTAAGTATGATCAGCATTGGAGACATACGAATCGAATCGAAGCCATCGGTGAAGTATCTGGGGCTACCGATCGACTCGAAGATGAGTTTCTCTGAGCAAATCAGGGCAATGGCTGAGAAGGCTGCTTCGGGAATATCGGCTCTGAGTCGACTTATGGCCAACGTAGTGCGACCAAGCCCATCAAGAAGACGCCTCTTGATGAGTGCTGTATACTCAGTGCTACTGTACGGAGCATAAGTATGGGGTAACGCTCTCAGTAAAGATGTATAGCGAAAACGTTTGGAACAGGTACAGAGAAGAGGAGCACTGAGGATTGAATTTTCGTATCTAACAGTCTCTGATTCGGCGATGAGAGTTATTGCAGGCGTGATACCTGTCGCTCTCCTTGCAAGAGAGCTCTGCGCTATTCACTTGCGCGAAGGAGACGGTCGCCCGCAAGGAGAGACAGCGCTCGCTCAACGATTGGCAGCAGTCTTGGGTGAATTGAAGGCGGACTGCGCGCCTCATCCCGGATATGAGACCGTGGCTAAATCGAAGGCATGGTGAGACTGACTTCTATCTGACCCAGCTTTTGAGCGGGCATGGGTGTTTTCAGTCTTACCTGCACAAGATTGGTAAGCCACGATCCCCCATTGTCGGTTTTGCCCAGGAGAGGAGGAAAATGCCTACCAAACATTTTTTGTGTGCACGAAATGGGTCACTCTACACTCTACTCACCTCTGCAGGGAGACGGGAGAGCTCATAATATAATATAGTTGCGGTGATGCTCGAATCGGTTGACAAATGGAACCAGGTGGCACATAATGCTCGGGCGGTCCTAAAATATAAAAGGGATTCACAGCAGCCCGGGGCGTTGGGGCTGGGGATCACTTTTCCAGCACTTACTCTTCTCCCCTCCCCCCAGCTTGAAGGCGCCCCACGGCGTAACAAAACGAGACCTGGCCCGAAGTAATATTTCAAACGGTCCCAGGCTAGGTTCTCAGGTTGACAAGGGACGTGTTTAGTGGGTAGTCTAGTCACCTTCTTGCGAGCATGGGAGTCCCACACTCTGTTCATAAATGGCATTCACCTTCCAAACACAATAAAAAGGCATTCAAGTGGGAATTGAATTTCAGAAGAGGTAAGACCGTTACCATCTTTTGAACTTCTGTTTTGGTACCTCGCTTAACAAAGTGAACTTAAAATTGGGACTGTGAAAGCAGGACATAAAGTTGAAGCATATGTTGAATTTAGTCCATTTAAACAGATGAGTATTGAATGTATTTTTAACCTGGACGAAATCTCTCGATGGAATAATCCA